>CM051267.1:32624391-32899391 GCA_027921565.1 Artemia sinica
GCGCTAAAAAAAAGCTAATTCTTTTTTACTGTTGTAAAAAAGCTAGTTCAGAAGTTAGGTAGCCTCTTTTACTTTCTAGTTTTCTTCTTGGATCTTTCTTTTTTTTTCTGTCATTTAATTCTTCTTTAATAAAAGAAAAATTATAGCCCCTCAACCAATGCAGTATAGTTATCTTTAAAATTAACTAGCCTTTTACTGAAAAATAATAAATACAAAATAATACTGGATATGCAGTACACCTGGTTTCCAATAAATTAAATAAAAAAAACAAGTTTTTTAAACTGAAAGTAAGGAGCGACATTAAAACTTAAAACGAACAGAAATTATTCCGTATATGAAAGGGGCTGTCCCCTCCTAAACGCTTCACTCCTTACGCTAAAGTTTTTTATTGTTTTAAAAAATAAAGTTGTGAGACAGAGTCAAACTTTAGCGTAAAAAGCGAGGCGTTGAGGAGGGGGCAGCCCTTCTCATATACGGAATAATTTCTGTTCGTTTTAAGTTTTAATGTCGCTCCTTACTTTCAGTTTAACAAACTTTTTTTTTTATTTAATTTCTGATCGTTTTTTAGTTAATACAGTTTTTATTTTGGTCCACCGTCATTGAATAAGTAAACAAAATTTGCATAAAAATTTTACTTTTGTTTTGCTAAATGGATGTCTCTAAATTTGGTTATGACATAATTACAAATTAACTTACGTAACTATCTTCTATATTCGTATATTTTTCTTCTGGCAAAAAATACAAAGTTGCAGATTTTTGCAGATATGAGCTTGAAACCTGATACGTTGGGTTTTCTGATACGCTGAATCTGACAGTGTGATTTTCATTAAAATTCTTTCACTTGTAGGGGATGTTTCCCCCCTCTTTAAAAATAGGGTAAATTTTCTCAGGCTCGTAGCCTTTGATGAGTAATCCTAAACTTAATAAAATTTATATATTTAGAATCAGCATTACAAACCCATTCTTTTGATACATTTATTGACATCAAAATTCCGTTTTTAAAAGTTTCGATTACTATTGAGCCGTATCGCTTGTTTTTTTTTATTATTTTTTTTTTATTACGTATATGTTATTACGTATATGAGGGGGTTCTCCCCTTAGTCAATACCACGCTCTTTACGTTAAAAGTTAAAAAAAAATTAATTCACAAACCCCTGAATCACAAAGGCCGTTTAATTAGAATAGATAGCTCTTTTGAAAGCACTAAAAAAAACTGAAGCGTAAAGAGCGAGGTATTGACTTGGGGGAGAACCCCCTCATATATGTTATAATTCCTGTTCGTTTTAAGTTCTAATGTTGCTTCTTACTTTCAGTTGAAAAAACTTCTTTTTTTAATTTAATTTCTGATCGTTTTTTTAATAATGCTTGGAAATCCGGCGCCCCCTTCATAGAAATGTCCCTTACCCCAAAGAAACATCCTCCACGGAAAGATTCTCCCGAGTAACCCCCTCCTCCAGCCCCCCCCCCTCCAGAAAAAAAATCTTTCCTGAAAATGTCTGTATACTTCCCAATAACCAATAAATAATGCTTGCAAGTTCGGCGCCCCCTTCATGGCAATTTCCCTTCCCCCATGAAAACTTCCTTCATGGAAAATCCTCCAACACAACCCCCGACCCCCCCCCCACATACTACCAGAAAAAAAACCTCCTGAAAACTTCTGTATACTTCCCAATAACCAATACTATATGTTAACATTGGGTAAAGTTCATAACTTTTAGCCCTCCCCCCGGGGACTTCAGGGGATTAAGCCATCCTAAAAGACATAGTTATCATATTTTCGACCATGCTGAACAAAATGGCTATCTCAAAATTTTGATCGGGTGACTTTGGGATAAAAATGAGCGCGGGAGGGGGCCTAGTTGCCCTCCATTTTTTTGGTCACTTAAAAAGGGCACTAGAACTTTTAATTTCTGTTCCAATGAGCCCTCCCACGATATTCTAGGACCACTGGGTCGATACGATCACCCCTGGAAAAAAAAATAATAAAAAAAAAATAAACACACATCCATGATCTTTCTTCTGGCAAAAAATGCAAATTTCCACATTTTTGTAGATAGGAGCTTGAAACCTCTACAATAGGGTTCGCTGATACGCTGAATATGATGGTGTGGTTTTCATTAAGGTTCTATAACTTTTAGGGGGTCTTTCCCCCTTTTTTGAAAATCAGCCAAATTTTCTCAGGCGCGTAACTTTTGATGGGTAGCACTAAACTTGATGAAAGTTATATATTTCAAACCAGCATTGAAATCTTATTCTTTTGATGTATCTATCGGTATCAAAAACCCGTTTTCCAGAGTTTCGGTTACCATTGAGCCGGGTCGCTCCTTACTTACAGTTCGTTACCACGAACTGTTTGATTAAGATTACCTCTATGTTGTTTTGTTTTGTTCTTTTTTCTTCTGAAAAGCACTGTTAATTTTATGGATAACAATGCTACATGGGTTAAGGGGCGTAAGCCAAAGATTGTCGTTTTTTTTTTCTTTTCTATCTTTTTTTTTATTGATGGAACCACACAGTTTGGCAGTGCTGTTAATTTTATGGATAACAATGCTACATGGGTTGAGGGGCATAAACCAAAGATTGTAGTTTTTTTTCTTTTCTTTCTTTTTTTTATTGATGGAACCACACAGTTTTGCAGTGATTATAGCATTCGATTTGCTACAATGCCGACTGGTGATATGAAGCCGCATTCGATTTGCTGTAGTCACGCTTCACGTTTTGCCATTTGGTCCAAAATTATGAACCTGTTTGGCGGTCACATTATCAGTAGTTCTTCAGGCTGAATGGGAGAACGTCGCAGAAAAAATCCAAATGAGCCCACAACGGAGAAGGACGTAACTGAAACTACAGCAAATCGAACGCGCCTTTAGCTTATTTGCGATCTGTCATGACACCCGAATCATTCATTCAAGGACTACTGCAAAGGCTTTTTGCGATTTGGGTTGCTATTGCATTAAGCCCAAAGTTTCTATTATTGTCTTTACGTGTAGATAAGGATCAACGCATGTATAATCATCCGAAAAACGCCCTCTTTGGCTTTGCTGAAATTTCGTGTTATTTTCCGAAGTTCGATATACTTTAGTAAACTGTCACATCATGAAGGAGTTCTAGCACTATTTTTCCCGAACTACTGTGCCGAAAGCGGAAACTGCTACGCAGTTTGGATTAGCATACTAAAAAAAAGGAACTGTTTAAATGTTGAAAATGAGTTCAATAGTGCTTCAAAGTACAAGAGTGGCTTTTAACCTTTGGGTATATCTTTCAGGTGCCTAACTCAGCACCAGAACAATCCATTGCCGTCACTTTGGGTCCTTCGAAGGACGTGGTGGTCGGTCAGACCGAGCTAGTAGAAAACGAGACGACTCAAAGAGACACAGTGCCTGTCACTGCTCAAGAGGCACAATCTGGACGAGATACGACTCGAGATGAAGAGCACCATCGTTCAAGTGATCCTACTGATATTTTCTTCTTCCTCCCACCACCATCCAAGTCAACCACAGCTGCTACGGTACCCTGCACAGGTTTCAGCAAACGGCAAGCTAAGACGGTCATTTAATATTTCGTATTATGGAAAGCATCCTTGGCTTGAGTACTCAGTTAAGGAAAATTCGGTTTTCTGTTTCTGCTGCAGACGCTTTGGCGGCACTTCAACCCTTCGCGGACAGAGATACGGGATGAGGCCTTTCATCGAGACCAGCGTTAAAGGATTGAAGGACATCTCAAGCGTTCTAGAAGAGCATGCATAAAGTGACCGCCACAGGGACAGTGCAGTTTCATGGACGAAGTTCAAACCTATAAAAGCCAAGGAGATACAACCCATCGCATCTGTTTTGTCAACGGACAGGAATAAAGGGATGAATGAAAACAGGGAACAAGTAAAGGCTTTACTGAAAGTAACGGCCCTACTGGGGCGACTGGGTACAGCCTTTCGCGGCCACGATGAGACTGAATCTTCGGCAAACAAAGGACGTTTCGTCGAAACTTGCAATCTTCTCGCCGAGTATTCTCCCACGCTTTTCAACAAGCTACAAAGACGATACGGCCACTATACGTCCCACGAATACCAGAACGATCTAATTTCAGTTATCGGATCTAGGCTTCGGTCTACAATAGTGCAAGAAGTTAAGCGTGCCAAATGCTTTGCTGTTCTTGTCGACGAGACAAAAGATAATTTGAAGAAAGAACAGATTGGATGTGTTTGGGGGAATGTTGGGCGTGGGGGGGCTAGTTGCCCTCCGATCACTTTCGACTATTAAAAAGGGCACTAGCCCTTTGAATTTCCAATCTAATGAGCCTTTTTTGAAGTTTCTACGACAACGCCTTCTATAAAAACCTTATATGCCCCCAGGGCATAACTTAAAACCCTTTCCCCGAGGGTTGTGGGGGAGTGTCCTCCTCAAAAAGATATTTTCTATCTGGAAATCAACTACGATGAACAAAATGGCTATCTCAAACTTTTGATTGGATGTGTTTGGGGGAATGATTGGCGGAGGGGGGGCTAGTTGCCCTCCAATCGCTTTCGGACTATTAAAAAGGGCACTAGCCACTCCAATTTGCAATCGAATGAGCCCTTTTCGAACTTTCTACGACAACTCCTTCGATACGAAGTGCCCGGGTATGGAGAACCAAAAAACAATACATTGTCCCCACATCGTTCTTAACTTAGGCAGCGCTAGCGCGCTGCCTATGAAAACTTATGCTTAATTCTGAACTGCTTAGTGATTTTATATCTGTATTTGAAATTTTGTTCTGCCTACCCTAGGGTTACTTGATTTAGCTTTACCTTATCACTAGTTAGATTTGATAATTTTAAATATGCGATGCCATTCTCAATTTTAATAACTTGATTTTCGACGAAAATTATGGGATAGTCCTCGAGGGTGTGTCGTCCTATTATGGCCTCCATTGTTTTGTTATCACCCTCCTTTGTTTTAGATGTCACTAAAACTTGAGCTGTTGTTCCTCCTTCTATTGTGATTTTCCCGTTCAATTTTAAGTTATATTCCGATTGTCACTATCTTTATCCGATGTTACGCAGACTTGTCAATCAGTTACGCTTTGGCTGGGTTATGGTTATACTATCGTTAGGGGCTCCTACATAACCCCATACTTTTTTTATAGCGTCCACTCCTAGAATGCAAGGAAATGGGATTGGTTTTACATATTATCACTGTTACTGTTATTTCTTTATTCCCTGTGCTAAATTTAATGGGCATTCACCCAAATTTGTCAGTTTGTGACCTTTTACAGATGTCAGGGTATTCTGGCATATGCTAACAGAACTTTGTACACTAGGGGGAAACTTTCTAAAAACCTCCTCTCTAATTAAAGATTTTGACGCGCTTGTATCAAGTAAACACGGTAAATTTTGGAAACATTCTATCTTAAAGCAACGCAAAATCGGTAAATTATTATTTATATTCTTATCGCAACATTCCAAACTATAAAGTGGTCTTAGAAAGGGCTCAGCTCTGTCGACCCTTACAGGTTGGTTTCCTCCGTTTAAATGCCCGCTATCATTTGTCTAAAAGTTTTTTGGGGTTTTCCCCATTTTCTTCAGTGTTGCTATTTTGACCTTAGGTGCTGTTTACCGTTTGATTTATAGGCCTAAATTCCGGAATATTATATGGTGTTTATTTGTTCCCTGCCTTCTTAAGATTCTGCCCCCTGTGCTCTGAACTGGTGTCTCGTGTTGCATGTTGGGCCTTCATTATGCATTCTATGCCACCAATCTGCCGCATAGCGATTTAGTTTGCCACAATAATAGCAGTTGAATCTTTTTCTAAATTGCTTGGTGCCATTTTAAAACATTGCCCCAAATTGCCCCAGCCATTTAAACATTTGCCTCTCAATTACTTGGACTATCTGTCTTGGCTTTTCTCTGTCTACAATTAGCCATGTCTTGATTCAACCTATGCAACCTACTGCAAAATACTTGATAACTTCAATTTAAAATTTCCGCATGGGGTCTGTAGCATTTTCTGTATATTCTTGACCTGTCACTATTTGCTCTACAATTGTCTTCAGGAGGAGGAGGTGGTGGGTGTCCATAATACTTGGTATTCCAATACATTAAGGATCTAATACCATGGGATTTGCCGTCAAATGGGGAGGGGTCAGTCCATGGTGAGAGATTTCGGCCTTCCTCGCACCTTTTTTTATTTACTCTCTATCTCCTCAAATTTCACGCGCTTTTGTCCCCTTCCATAGTTTACGTTTTCTTGCTTTTCTGTGCAAGTTATTGCACAAACTTTTTCATAGCCTCATCGATTTTTATCTCTGATCCTACTAGGTTTATAGCCTGCTCTAGATTTTCAGGTTTCCGTGATAATATTAGCCTTAGTAGCTTTTTTGGTGACCCTTGTGTAAAAGTATGTAATTGTACTTTCTGTACCGTCTCGTCACTTCTGCCTTTTTCTAACTGTGAGCATACAGACCGATACATTTTGTCTGCATATTGCTCAATACCAGTTGAGGCATTGAGCGTAACTACCTCTGTTACGGAAACCCTCGTTTCTCGGCCTCTCGGAAACACTCGTTTCTATGAACCTTGTTTTAAAAGATTCTATTAGAGTGCTTTTGTCCTTGGGTTCTTTTTTCCACAATTGTCTCAAAATATTTAAGCGCGCTTCCCTTTAATCTAGCTGCAACGCATTGCTCTTAGACCTTATTATCAAATGTCTCAGTTAATTCGTCAAAAATTTTCAATTTTTAGATGAAATCATTGACATCCGAAATTCCCGCGTATTCTGGTATAATTTTGGCAATTTCAAGCACTGTTGATAGGGAAGCCATTTTTTCATAAGGCAAGGCTATTTTTGTTTCAATATACAATTTTTATTTAGTCTTCTCAACCCAGTTTCCCGCAGTTTCCACCAGCTGTAGTAAAGTGAGTTTAAGGTTGTTGTAAAGTGAGGTTATATTTGACCACCCAGCTCTCACCAGCTGGTATAACGTAGGTTTTGTTTGGTACCTTATTACTCCCTTTATAGGGGGTATAATTACGGTCCTAAGGTAATTGAACTTTGCTAGCATGCCTTAGGCATTACCTGACTAATTATCTTGGGCGTACTGACTGGGATTAATCGAGAGACTAAAAGAACGTTGTAGAGAGGTTTGGTATAGAGCAATAACTTTTATTAAGCGTTAAAGGAGACAATGGTATAGCACTCGGTTCATAGGCACAATCATAAAATACAAGTAATAATTAAATCATATACACTTGCAATTTCCAAACGATCAGAAAATCCAGAGGTCATACAAAGTAGTTTAGAGAGAGAGCCTGCGTTATCTCAAAAACTGGCATATATATTTTATGACCCGACCACACGTCCTGTTTTAAAACAGGGAAGGGGTATTGCAAATTTCCCATATCTCCGCCGCCATTCCGTCAGCTCTTAGTTTGGTGTGCAATTTCCAAAATTTTTATCTAGACCCCACTTATAATTTGCATTGTTGCATTTTTAAATGTTTTCATTAAAATCAATTTATTAAAACTTAAATGTCAGGTTATTACATTTTCAATTATTTTTCGATAAAATTATATCCATTCTGTTTTTTATACTTCTAGTCCTTGATCTTTTTTAGTTTGAATATTATGACAGATGTTTTTATTTAGACGGCAGGATTTACCTGTTCATTGTCAGATTGTGACGCTTCATGACATTTCATGGTCCGTGGCACTTTGTGACTAGCCCATGGTACCCTTTGGCACCTATTATTATCATTCCTTAACCCTTTCGTTCCCACTGACCACAATTGAGGACAAATCTTTAATCTTTCATCCCAGAACCAAGTGAAAATATAATGAAATCACTGACATGCCATTTGTTAGAGAAGTGTCTTTCAAGTATTTCACCTGTACACAGTATCGCCATCTAAGGTAAGCCATGCATTCTAGCCCGATAGAAAGTCTCAGGTAGGTCAAACATCAGAAAGGTAAGAATTCTTCCTTTTATAAATTTTTTTACTCTGATAAGGGCTGGATTTGGAAGTCTGGGATTTTTCGCTGTAGAAAATTATGTCATTAAACTTTCCTTAGACAACTGTTACATCATCTTTGCAACTCTGGGTTATCAGCACATCGCCATTGCGTTTTGTTCCCGTTTGTGGACGCTGTGAAACAGGGTAGTTGGACCGATGACACTGTAGTAGTGAATGTCAAAGGGACATCTAGGGGTCTCTTGTTGTTTTTACGATTTCTGTTGCTAGAGGGCACCAAGGTATTCGATAAGCACATGTCCTCGTTTGTGGACAATGGGAAATTCAGAGTTCAATGCACGGTAAGACCGGAAAAACAAGTACAATCGTATCCAAGGGATCGCATCATCTCGAACGAATAAATTTCCAAATGGGGATAAATCCATTTATTTAGACAGTGAAAAAAACAGGTACAAAAGTCCAGATATTTCAATTACATATACAGCAATCGTCATCAGTAGAATTACTAAAATAATATAACTGAAACTAGCATATTTATATACAAAAAAAGTAACTTTTCAAGTCATTCACAAAATAATTAACTTCCGGCTTATTCACTGGATTATTTTCAGAGAAAAGTCACTGACAGAGTTCATTCAAAGTTTCGATGTAAATTTTCTTCTTTAATATTGCCCAAACGTAAAATAAATTTGTAATAAAGATGGCAAAGTCTTCTGTGTCTTCTAATTGCAAAAGAAATGTTTGAGTTTATAGTTGTGTACTTGGTAGGTCTTATTTCCCGTTATGTACGACGTATCGTGACGTAACACCTTTAAGTAGGCATTCCCTTCTTAGACCACACTGCCGTTCTATCACAAACGAATAAATTTCCAAATGGGGATAAATCCATTTATTTAGACAGTGAAAAAAACACTGTCCAAAAAATGTTTTTTTCACTGTCTAAATAAATGGATTTATCCCCATTTGGAAATTTATTCGTTTGTGATAGAACGGCAGTGTGGTCTAAGCAGGGAATGCCTGCTTCAAGGTGTTACGTCACGAAACCTACTTAAAGGTGTTACGCATCATCTCGGAAATCCGAAATCTGTGAATAATCGGCATAGTGTTTCTTTCAGGAATGGAAAGACGAAAAAAACTCAGTGCTGCAGATTGCCTTGTCGTCTTTGACGATCTCGATGTTACTGATCTTTCAAGCGAAGAAGATGACAGCGATCCCACATGGGATCCATCTGACTTTCCAGGAAATGCGAAAACCTTCTACGAGCTGCTTGACGATCAAGAAACGGAACTCGGCTGTGAATTCGACGGTGCAAGTGAAAGCGATACAGTCGCTGCTTTTATTGAGGATGTTATTTATGGATCTGCAAGTGCTCATATTTCTGAGACCCCAGCTGTAAGTTCTAATAATGGAAGCAAGCGAAAGGGTGTTTGGAGAGCTGCTGACCATCCATTAGCAGGAGCGCGACCGACCTTCCAAGCAGAACCGCAATGAATTGCTGCCAGACATTCTATTGCTGAAGGAGCCAGTAGAGTTTTTCCTCAGACTGTTCCCAGATGCCTTGATCGAGAAAATTGCTTTCGAATCTACCCGCTATGCTGTTTCACAAGGTAGCAGTTTCAACGTTTCTGTACATGAAATGGAGCTCTTCCTGGGGATAGACCTAGTAATCACTTACCTCAAATACCCGCGCCTGAAGTGGTACTGGAAATCTGACGAAGCAATGCGGATTCCGATTGTTGCTGATTCAATGTCTCGCAATCGTTTTGACGAAATTTCCAAATACCTTCATTTCAATGAAGCGCAGAGTGGGGAAAATGATAAATTTTTCAAAGTAAGACCGGTTCTTGACGTTTTGAAGAGTACATTCTTACAAAATGGTCCTCTCGAAGAACACCACAGCATAGACGAAATGATGATACCCTTCAAAGGTCGCTCCCAAATGAAGCAGTATATCAAATCCAAAAAATACTACATGAAGGTCTTTTGGAACTTCGTTGACGTTGCAGTTGCAAATGCGTGGATTCTGTATCGTAAGGCACAAAAGGCAGGGATGGAAAAGCACGATTTAGACGCTGGACTGAAAGAGATTGGCCTATTGTTCAAGGCCTAGAGCTCAAGGCCAGTGTAGCAAGAACTTTGATCAACACCGGGAAAACTGGTTTTGCAGCATCTGCTAGACCTCGCGGGAGACCTTCCCAGTCACTGTCGGTTTCTCAGACACGAAAACGAAAGTATAATTGCATTGTTGCACCCGAGATTCGCTATGACGGACTGACTGGCCACTGGCCTACCAAGACGAATGCCGCCAACGCAGGACGCTGTTCGCTAGAGTCGTGTACTAGCAAGTCAAGGATCAAGTGTGTGAAATGTGAAAAGGTTTTGTGCCTTGAATGTTTTGAGAGTTTTCACACACGCTAAGTGTCAGTTTTTTGTAATTGAAAATAAATAGATGATACTTTTGTTCGCAAATAATTCTGCTGGAAATTGTGAAAAATTAGAAACCTTAGTTCCCACCGTCCACATATGAGGACATATTTTTTTCTGCACCACCGAGCGGTGATGCAAAGATGCAAGTTACACCACTAGAAAGAGCGCATTTTTCTCTCTCAGAAATGACTATTAAAAAAATCCTACCAACTTTCTTAAAATTCGGAACTGAAAGGGTTAAGCATTTTTAGACATTTTTTTGACATAAATTTTGCTTAAAACCTATTGCTTTATGTTTTTGATAAGTCAATCATATTACCTCCTAGGTATTTTCAAATGTTTTTTGATAAGAAATTGTTCTTTAGCTCCACTACTTTGTGTTTTCGCAAGCCAAACCCTCATGATACTCCATGGCGATATCCCCCTATCTGGCCTGTGGTACTCTGACTTGTTCGTGTTTCTGTAAACCAGGCAAATAGAAAGACATACACAAACAAACATACAGAAACACGCATGCACAGACAGACAGGCACACGTGCGTACTCAGAAACAAAAAGAGACAGGCATACAGACTGGCAAACAGACGGCCAGACGCACAAGCGCACAGAGAGAGAGAGAGAAAGAGAGAGATAGAGAGAGAAAGAGAGAGAGAGAGAGAGATACACATACACAATTACACAGAGACACACGCGTACAGCCAGACACAAGCATACACAGAGACGCACAGAGACAGACAAACAGACGATCAGACACACAGGCACAAAGAGAAAGAGAGAAAGAGAGAGAGAGAGAGAGAGAGAGAGAGAGAGAGAGAGAGAGAGAAAGAGAGAGAGAGAGAGAGAGAGAGAGAGAGAAGAGAGAGAGAGAGAGAGAGAGCCAGAGAGAGAGACACAGACACACACGCAAATGCACAGAGACACACACGCATACACAGAGACACAGAGAGACAGACAAAGAGACAGACAAACAAACGATCAGACGCACAGACGTAGAGAGAGAGCGAGATAGACACACACAAACACACAGAGACACAAACTCAAAGACAGACAGACACACATGCATGAACAGAGACACACAGATATAAACACACATACAGACAAACAGACGGTCACACAAAGAGGAATAGAGAGAGAGATAGAGAGAGGGGGGGGGGGGGGGGGAGAGAGAGAGACAGAGAGACGCACGCATAGGGACACACAAAGACAGACACACAGACATATAAGCAGACGGTAAGATACACAGGCACAGAGAGAAAGAGAGAGAGAGAGAGAGAGAGAGATGAGAGAGATAGAGAGAGAGAGAGAAACACACAGAGATACACACGTACAGACAGACAAACACACACATGCCCAGAGACACACGGAGACAGACAAAGAGACAGACACACAGACACACAGAACAGACGGTTCGACACACAGGCACACAGTAAGAGAGACAGACACAAACACACAGAGACACACATGGACAGACAGACACACACACACGCACACACAGAGACATACAGAGACAGACACACAGACGGACAAACAGACGGTCAGATGCACTGGCACAGAGAGAGAGAAAGATAGACAAACATACAAACACACAGAGACACAATTTGACTTTTAAAAAGGAACTAGAACTTTCAATTTTCAACCAAATGAGTCTCGCTCTAAAGCCTATACAACCATTCCTTCCATAACAAACGTAAATGCCCTCGGTGCATATCTGGTTATTTCAACCCCAAACGCTTTGTTCTATGATATTTGGATTATTTTAAATAAAATGGCTATCTCAAAATTTCTATTAGATACATTTCAAGAAAATACCACGCGTGGGTGGGGCAGCTACTCCAGCTGCCCTCCGATTACTTTGACTTTTAAAAAGGGCACTAGAACTTCTGATTACCAATCCAATGAGCCCCCTTCGAAGTTTATAAGGACCAAGCTTTCTATAATAACCTTATATGCCCCCAGGGGATAACTTATGACCCTTACCCTAAAGGCTATGGGAGGGTTGTCATCCTAAAAAAGAAATAATTTTTGGACTTTTTTACCTGCGTTGAACGAAATGGACATCTCAAAATTTCAATTGGATGTTTTTGAGGAAATGATGGGCATGGGAGGGGGTCTGGTTACCCTCCAATCACTTTCGACTATTAAAAAGGCACTAGCCCTTTTAATTTCCGATTCAATGAGCCCTTTTTGATGTTTCCACGATAACTCCTTCGATACGAAGTGCCCTGGACTAAAGAAAAATAATACATTGTGTCAACATCTTTCTTTCCTTAGGCAGCGTTATTACGCTGTCCATGATTTCTGTTCGTTTTGAGTTTCATTTATTTATTAATAGTGATTTGCGGTAGTTTTACGCTTAGAAGATCATTTGACTTTATTTCTGCGTAGTTTGGGCTTAATAGAAGCTATTTAGTTTTTTTGAAAACTTGTTTTGTGGAAAAAGGTTTTTTAAGTTAATCGCAAGGAAAGATTGTTTCTGTATCTGAGCTCTACCTGACATCTCAAATCTTGGAATTTTTCCAATATCTTGTGGCTCACCCCTCTTGTCGTCTAGGTCTTTGGGTGTTTCAGACCCATCCCAATTCTCTGTCCCAGCAACTTCTTCCTGAGTGCTGGGTCTACCCAAGTTCCATCGTCCGAACTTGTCTCTCTAGCGGTTCACCCCTCTTGGTGTCTGGATCTGTCTTGATAACTCCTTCGTTACGAAGTGCCCTGGTCTAAAAAAAAAAGTAATAATACATTGCGCCAACATCGTTCTTTCCTTAAGCAGCACTATTACGCTGTCCATGATTTCTGTTCGTTTTGAGTTTGATTTATTTATTAATAGTGATTTGCGGTAGTTTTACGCTTGGAAGATTATTTGACTTTATTTCTGCGTAGTTTGAGCTCAATAGAAGCTATTTATTTTTTTTTTGAAAAACTCGTTTTGTGGAAAACGTTTTTTTTAAGTTAATCGCAAGAAAAGGTTGTTTCTGGTTCTGAGCTCTACCCGACATCTCAAATCTTGGAAATTTTTCAATATCATTTGGCTCACCCCTCTTGTCATCTAGGTCTGTGGGTGTTTCGGACCCAGCCCAATTCTCCGTTCCAGCTATTTCCTCCCGAATGCTGGCCTGCCCAAGTTCCATCATCAGAACTTGACTTCCACAGGACTCAGTTTCACTCCCCTCTGAAACTGTCCCGCTTTTGGTTCCACACGGGCTTGGACCGACTCGTCTCACTTTGACTTCACTCAGTTTGCCATGAATATATCCGGAGGTCAAGCATCTATCTCTACCAGGCTTGTTCCTTATCTTAGAAGGAAGATACCCCTCAGTAGTCTTAATACTGAGTTCACCCTTATCCAACGTTTTTTAATCCTGGGAATGCTTGAACTAACTAAAATTTACTCACATTTCCCCCAAAGAGCCTAGTCTGGCTTGACTGTTTATCCATAACTCCCTTAGGCCTCTCATTTTTTCGTAAACATCTTGGGGAGCATTCAAGCTTTAGGTGATAATCTCCAATTTTATTGTTTCCTTTACTGCTAAATCTATTCCTGATCGTCTGTTTCTATTTTTTTCCATTTCCTCTTTATTTATACAAAAAAAAATCAATCGGGACCTTATTCCCTAACAATGCTATTTACTCCCCTTTCGACTCTTCAAGATTAATAGACCGATTTTTATGATCAATAGGGTTAGGGCCTGCTCCCAAACAACTAGTGTGCTAGCATTAAAACAAAAACCTTTAAACTACAGACGATATTCGTATAAAAAGACAAGAAAAAAATCCTAGACTAGTAAACACTGTAACTACTTTAATTATCACTGTTTCAAACCTTTCTGTCACTGGTAGGCAAGAAGCAACCACCGGACAAACTGAATGCACACCTCCTTGGAAGAGAAAGTGGACAAAATTTGACCAAATTTTAAAATTCTATTGTACTCCCCACTTAAACGTATGTTGTAACGAATATGATTACCGCTGACACAAGTTGTACCAAACTTGAGTACCTCTGCCACCAGTTGTACGATTGCCTTATTTTTAGGACTAGAAACTAAGTCTGATTGCTGCTCTAAGCAGGCTCTGGGTAAGCCTTTTTTACCCAGAGTTCTTAAAGGAACAATTAATCAATTGGAGCCGTAATACTCTGAGGCGTTAGTTTTTTCGTAGGTTGCTTCCATTGTCCAAGCGCCGTCACGGAGGAAAAGGATTATTTTGAGTTTAGCGCTACTGGAATTCTAATTGAATAAATTACACTTGGATTGTTAGTTAAGGCTTGGATCTGTGATAATAGAATTGTTAAGTCTAAATTGTTGAATTAGGTAAATTCTGCTAATTTGGTTAGAAATGGAAGCACCACTATTACGAGTTTTATTTGATTAGTTAAGGTATCTCGAGAAAGTAAATCAAAGGCTTCTAAGGTGGGCAAAAACTCAAAATAACCACATTGATTAGAAAGAAATTTTCCAGTTACCCAAAAAAGATATTTTTTAATTATTTTTTGTAAAAGGAGTTAGTGTTCCTTGGACCTCGGATAAATCTTAAACTTCAATAGGCAAGATCCTTGATCGATTTTCTCTCGACAGAAAGGAACTTAGAATTCTTAGTTGGGCAATATTATTCCCCCTTCCCTAGCCTCTCTGTAAAAGTTGTATCTACGGCTAGGGCAGGATTAGAGAGATGAAAGAACGAGTAAAAAGGGGATAAGAATCTCTTCCGTATAACGTTAGAGAATCCACATAGGAGATAAGCAAAACTATAGTCTAGGGAATTCCAATTTCTGTGTGTGACTTATTTTATAAATACTGTGCTTTAGTTCCATGAAACACTAAATTGGGAAAGGGCATACAGCCATTAATTTCTACCCCTTGCAGTGGGTTTTCCCACCTTAAGCCCTGGGTTGTTCTAAGTGTATTCCACCAATTATGTGCTTCTGGAAGACTCTCACGTGAGTTCTTAAATTTAATTAATCTTAGAGTATTTTATCCTTTACTAATGTGGGTTTTTAGACATAACTGGCCTTAACTAAAAGGAAGTACAAAGACGAAATTATAAGACTCACAACCAAATGAAGTAAAAACCTAACAAAAATCTTGATTTACTTACAAGGGTGATCACCGCCCTTTGCTGCGATCTAATTAATCTTAATTAGATCACGTATTTCTTAATTAATCAGAATAAATCCAAGGGGCCACCTTCAATTATCCGTCATACACAAACTTCTAATAAATCAAATGGGCAAGTTTCCAAAAGAGAAAATACTGCTCTAACTACTGTTAGGGCCAAAAAGGGTGCTCAAAAGATTCATTTAATATACCTTAATTCAACACAGATATAGGATGTTTTGGGTTTAGACCAAGTGACAAGAAGGTTTTATATTATTGTTTTAACTTTATATTTAAATTAATTGAGACAAGGCAGGTGCTTGCCATAACTAGTTAAAAGACTACTTACCAAAGTTCCTTTCTAGTCTGCTCACCTCACAAAATAGCCCCATTTCTATTCCATCCATAGATTTTATGCAATTTGGTACTTATCTTTGACTAGCTTAGCAACATTTCTGCCTCGTCCTTTAGCCAATCCCCAACTTTCGTTTAAACGGTGGTTTTTCCACTATTTTGGGCCTTGATTCTGAAAGCTTGAAATGTCTTTACACTTTACAATATTCAATTTTGTTCTATACAAACCTTGTCGGTATTTGATCTTCAACTATTTATTATGGGTTCAAATTTTGTTCGATACTTAAACAAAGAAATTCCCCTTCAAGATTTACGACTAGGTAATTTGTGATGGTCAATATACAAAGCAAATGTATTTTCAAGTTTAGGCTAATTTGAAATATTCGGTTTATTTCTGATCTATTTGAACAATGAGGATTCCAGCTTATACTGAAATTGATTTACTAAAGTTACACAAAAACAAGGCCTCCTTACACTAGATAGAAAAAGTCGGAATATGTACAATCGATTGAAACATGTGGAAGAGAAATTCGTTCGCCGTGCTCATCGCTCCTATATAAGGGGACAATGTGAGCAATGTGAAGTGACATTCAAGAAAGGTGACACTCACTTCATGTACAGGCAAGTGCAGGAACTAACCAAAAGAAAGGGAATGAAAGCCTGTAGGCTACCGTCCTCGATGAAGATGGTAACCACATCCAAACTACAGACGGGATCCGAACCAGACGGAAAGAACACTTTGATAGCAAATTAAACTCAACGATCCTCCCAGACCCATCACTGCATAACTGTATACCGTAATCACTGCAGACCCAAGCCCACCCCTACTTCGTTCTGATATAGAATTGGCTATCAAGGGCTTAATCAAAAACAAAGCTGCAGACCCAGATGGAATCCAACCGGAGTTGCTAAAAATAAATTGCGATCCCCTTGTTGACCTATACCTAAAAAGGCTACTGCTGCTTGGAGATAAGGTCACTTCCTCTCCTTACGGTGTCCACTCCATAAGAAAGGGTCGAAAGCAATCTGTGATAACTACCGGCGTATAAGCCTTACGAGCAACGCCGCTAAAATACTCATTAGAGTAATGCTGGAGTGTATACGAGCTAAACCTTCAACTGTTATTCTAGAATATCAGGCCAGTTTCCGCCAAAACAGGTCAACGATTGATCAGATATTTACGGTCCGTCAGATTATTGAAAAATATCTTAAACTTCGACGTAGCATTATCCACCTTTTTATTGACTTTAAGCCATTTTTCTCCACTTTGGTATACCACAGAACTTAGAGATGTGTGCTCAAAGCTTAGAAGCCACGTCATGACGGGAGAGGGCCTATCCGATAGCTTTGAAACATCAACTGGTGTTCTGCCGGGTTACTTGCTTTCACCAGAACTGTTTAACCTGTTCCTTACCACTTTCCTATCCCTCCTTGACAACTGGTCAGGTGTCCTCATCGGGGGAATATTGATTGATAAACTAGCTTATGCAGACGACTTAGACCAAATAAATGATAATCTTGGGGATCTTCAGTCCCTGGCTGACAACTTCCAGTCAACCACCAGCCGCTTTGGAATGACTATAAATTCCTCAAAGACGAAAGCCATGCTCTGTAAACAAAAGCTGGAAAGCTAAGAAAGCTTAAGTCTCCAGCTCGGTGGTGACAACATAGAATAAGTCCAAGATTTCACCTACCTTGGTAGCCTTATTACGTCCGACAACAACCGCCCGAAAGATATTAAAGAGGTACCTGGTGCTTGTCAACTCTAGCTTTAAAGCCTTGATGTCGATCTGGAGGTATAAGAATTTGTTGACGCTACTGAAAACAAGACTCTTCAACACACTGATTATCACCATTGCCATTTACGCTTGTGAATCATGGACCCTGAAAATAGAAGACCAACGTCGCCTAGCTGCACTCGAAAGAAAGTCACTTCGCCGTATTGTGGGCACGACGCACCTGGACAGGATATCTAATATTAGGTTGTTTGAAAGCCTCAAGATCAGACACATCATACTTGAAACAATAAAACTGCAAAAACTTAGGTGCCTAAGCCACATCCAGCGTATGGAAAATTTCCGTCTTTCGAAAATAGTCTTCCAGGGCCGCGTGTAAGGTTCTCGTCTCAGAGGTCGGCCCCCGAAGAAATGGAAAGACAACTTCTCAACACACAACCTGCCGCAACTTCTACGCCTGACTGAAGATAGATGCTTATACAGACGCCACATCAATAATATAGTGAATAAAGAGGCCCCAAAACAACTTTCGAGGATGGATGGGACTTAGGTCAAGTCACTTGGAACTTCAAAGGCCAAAGTACTTCAGAATATAAGTTTCAAGCTAGTTTAAAAAAAATATCTGGCCGTTTTTAGATCCTATTTTTACGGAGCCTTTGCCCCCAAACTACAAATCTTGTGGTACATTGTGCCTGTGGTCCAGGGTTTCGCGGTTCTAACTCTTAAGCTGTTAAGAATGAAACTTTTCATGGGCCTTTGTTGGGCTTCGTTTTCAGGGGAGCCATTGTTTTTGTGTTTTTAGTTCTTGAAACTTAAAGACCAATTTATGAGAAATAAGTTTTAAATACAAGTGTCAATCCGATCAAAAGAAAGGTTTTTTTCTCTTCATTGGGACCAGTTTTTGGGCAATACTTACCCTCAAAATAATTTTTTACATTTGGCTCCTACGATTGCAAGTTTGGAACTGACAGGAAAAAAAAAAATCATTTTTGCCTTTTTCTGGACCCCTAACAACCTACCCTTCTTACAAAATATTTGGTCCTTTTAGCTCAGGCAACGACTAGACTATTGTGTGAAACTTGGCTATTTGAATATTCTCATCGAATGTCTTGATGGATGCAAGAGGAGTGATAGCAAAAAAGGGAACAGCAGGCGAGGCTGGTTATTAAAGGAAATAAAATTAAAAACCTTTATAGAGGCTCTGAAAAACAAAGTTTACTTTGGTTATAAGCAGCGGAATAGCACTGCCAAAGTAAAAAACGATATTGGCACAATATATTCTTTTTTTTCCAGATCAGGGCACTTCGTGTAGAAGGAGTAGTCGTGGAAATTTCGAAAGGGGTTCACTCGATTGGAAATTGAAAGGGCTAGTACCCTTTTTGAGTCGTCGAAAGTGGCTGGAGGGTAACCAGCCTTCCCTTACGCCCATAATTTCCGTATGCACAACTAACCAAACTTTTGAGATAGCCATTTTATTCAGCGCAGGTGAAAGGTCGGGAGCTTGTGTCTTTGTGGATTACAAACCCCCTCCTCCCCACAACCCTCAGGGTAAGGGTCATAAGCTATGCCTTGGGGTTATATAAGGTTTTTATAAAAAGGGTGGGCGTATAAACCTAGGAGGGGCTTCATTGGATTGGTAATTAGAAGTTCTAGTGCCCTTTTAAGAGTCAAAGCGATCAGAAGGCAGCTATCCCCCACACACGTCGTATTTTCCTGTAATGTATCCAATAGAAGTTTGAGATAGCCATTTCATTCTAAATATTCCAAAGATACAAGGCTCTTGGGGTTGAAACAAACCTCAGAGCCTGGTGATAAGGGTTGTAAGTTATGCCGCGGGAGCATTTAAGGTTCTTATTGATGGGATGGTAGTATAAACTTTATAGGAGGCTCATTTGGCTGAAATTGCGAGACGGGGGGAGGCTCCCCCCCCCCGACTACCCTACTTTTCACAAAACGTATCTGATTGAAATTGTGAGATAGTCATTTCTTTCAAAATAGTCCAAAGAACATAAAAACATGCCTCCAGGGTTGGCGCAACCCCCAGATCTCTGGGCGTATTTTCCCGAAATGTATCTAATAGAAATTTTGAAATAGCCATTTCATTCTAAATATTCCAAAGATACAAGGCTCTTGGGGTTGAAACAAACCTCAGAGCCTGGTGATAAGGGTTGTAAGTTATGCCGCGGGAGCATTTAAAGCTCTTATGGATGGGATGGAAGTATACATTTTAGAGGAGGCTCATTTGGCTGAAGTTGGAAGTTCTAGTTCAATTTTAAGAGTCAAAATGCAAGAGGGCAACTAGGCCCCCCTCCCCCCGCCGACCCCACTTTTCACCAAACGTATCTGATTGAAATTGTGAGATAGTCATTTCGTTCAAAATAGTCCAAAGCACATAAAAACATACCTCCAGGGTTGGCGCAACACCCCAGATCCCTGGGGCAAGTGTTTATAAATTTATACCCTGGTAGTGTGTAAGGTTTTTGTGGAATGGGTGGTCGTATAAACTTCAGATGGGGCTCATTTGATTTGAATTTGAAAGTCATAGTGCCCTTTCTCAGAATCACAAGTGATTTGAGAGCAACTCCAAGCTCATAATTTTACCAAATACATCCAATCAAAATTTCGAGATAGGAATTTTGTTCAGCGTAGTTAAAGGGTCCAGAAGTTATGTCTTTGAGGATGATAAACCCCCATAGCCTTCAGGGCAAGGGTTTCACGTTATTTCCTGGGGGCATATAAGGTTTTTTTTATAGAAAGGGGGGTCGTATCTACTTTGGATGGGACTCATTTGATTGGTAATCAGAAGTTCTAGTGCCTTTTTTAAGAGTCAAAGTGATCAGAGCGCAGCTACCCCTACCACACGTCGTATTTTCCCGAAATACATCCAATAGAAACTTCAAAATAGCCATTTTATCCAAAATAATCCAAAGATCATATAACAAGGCTTTTGAGGTTGATACAAACCGTCAGAGCTGGGGGGCAAGGGTTGTAAATTATGCCCCTGAGCATTAAAACTTTTACGGAAGGTATGGTTGTATAAACTTTAGAGGTGGCTCATTTGGTTTAAAGTTGCAAGTTCTAGTTCCCTTTTAAGAGTCAAAAGTGATGGAGGGCAACTTGCCCCCCTCCCAACTACTCCTCTTTTGACTAAACGCATCTGATTGAAATTGTGAAATAGCCATTTTGTTCAAAATAGCAAAAAGAACATATAAGAGTGCCTCCAGGGTTGACACAACCCCCCGGAGTCCTAGGGAAAGGGATGTAAGCTATACCCTGGGGGCATATAAAGTTTGTACGGAATGGGTGGTCGTATAAATTTCAAATAGGGCTCATTTGATTTGAAATTGGTAAGTATAGTGCCCTTTTTAAGAGTCAAAAGCGATTTGAGAGCAACAAAGCCCCCCTCCCCACGCCCATCATTTCCCAAAACAAACATTTAAATACAGTTTTGAGACATCTATTTTTTCAGCATTGTTGAATATTTGCCCGCAACTACTGCTACAACTACCACTGCTTCTACTGCTACCACAACTACTACTACTATCACTACTATCTCTTAAACTACTATATTTGTAGCGGCTGCTACTAAGACTAAGAATATTGAAAAAAGCATCACAGGGAAGGTTGAGGGGAAAGTTGAACTAAATCAAAACATAATCTGTGCATTTGCTGATATGGGCTTATCCGCAATATTTTTCGAACGGCTTATTGTATCAACAGGAAACTTCAGGCGCATCATGAGCGGGATGTTTAGCTGACCAAAAGCCAAAATGTACCTGCTACCACTACTATTAATACTGCTGCTGCTACTGTTACTACTAATAATAATAATTCACTATTACTGCTACTACTACCGCTACTACTATGAAATTAGAACAATTCAGGCTAAACGTTTGAAGGTGAAAATTCGACAGAATATTGAGGGGGAATCTGAACTAAATCAAAGCATGCTATATGCATGCAGACTTTCAAAGGGCGTATCTCCAGAATGCATTTGGTTATTAAGCCGGAACTTCCAGAGATTACTTAAAGGGAAAGATCAGTTGACAAAAAGGTAATATGTGCATGTCACTACAAACACTTCTACCAGGGCTAAGTTTACTAATAATACTATTGCTGCTAAATTACTTCAAATACTACTTCAATTGCAAAAACTTGTAAAGCTTAGAGTACTAAGATGAAAAGGGCGTCGAAAGGGGGTTAAAAGTGCACATGAGCAATATTTTGGAACGGCTTACCGTCTTAAGGTGAAACTTCCGGGGCACCATGATGTGCCCCGATGATGTAACATGGGATGTTCAACTGACCAAAAAGCAAGATGTACATGCCGGTACTTTGCGGACTTTATGTGTATTTACATTGTCAAAATAGCATATTATAAGAATCGATTTGGGTATTAAGTTGGAACTCTCAGACAATGCTTAAAGGGGAAGACCAATTGACCAAAAGGCAATTTGTGCACACTGCTACTAATACTACTGCCACTGCTAAATTTACTCGTTCGATCAAAAGGACATATCGACATTTTCATAGTTATGGCCAATTGTATTAAATTGAGTACAAATACTACTACTCTGACTACTATTATAACTATACCTAAGGGTATGAAGGTGAAATTGTCAGAGAATTTTTATTGGGGAAGGTAAACTGAATCACTAAACTCCATCCGTATGCAGGTTGTCAAAACCGAATATATGCAATATCTTAGGAAGAGTTTTGTGCATGAAATTAAAACTTACAATGTTTACAGCCATTACGGCAGTTACAATGCCCATTACAAGCAAAGATTCTTCGGCTTAGTAACTGCTTTACGTTTTTAATAATTTTTTTTCTTTTAGTAGTAATAAATTGATTGATTGATTGAATATTGTGGAGGATTTTGAACTAACCAAAAAATAACATTTGTATCATAATGCTACAGCTTCTACTCCTACAACAACTACTACTGCTACTATTATTATTATTGTTGCTACTACTACTGCAAGTATAACCAAGACTACAAGTATTAATTCTACTGCTACTACTATAAATACTGGTGCTACCACTACTGCTACTAAAGCTAAGGGTATTATGACGAAAATTTTGGGCAATGTTGAAAATGTAATGAACTAAATCGAAACACACTATGCCCATATAGGTTGTCAAGAAGATACATCAGCAATGCTTAAGGAAATGTTTATGATATTAGGTTGAAAATTTCATCGTGTGTTGAAGGGGGTATTGAAAAAAAAACAATGTACTATGTGCATACTGCTACTAATGCTACTACAGCTACTACAACTATTCCTAATACACAAGCTAAGGGTATTAAGGTGAAGCTTTTAAGGAATGTTCTGGTGGATGTTGAGCTAAATCAAAGCAAACTACGATGATGTAGATTGTCAAAAGGGTGGCAAAAGAACTTCACAGTAAAGGCTTACATTATTAAGTTAGACCTTTTAGGGTAAGATGTTGCAGGTATTGAACTAGCCGGGAGACACAATGTGTATACTTTTAATACCAATTCTACGGTTACTGTAACTAAAGACACTAAGGGCATTAAACTGAAACTTTTAGGGAACGTTTAGGTGGAGTTCCAATTAAACGAAAAAACTATATCCATGTAGATATGAAAAGGGCGTATTAGCAATATCATAGGCAGCGCTGCTCTTGCATAGCTAGTAATATCCTTGATATTTAAAAGGGGCTAATTTATTTAGAAATTTAAAATTCTAGTGTCTTGTTTAAGAGTCAAAAATAGGTGTAGGGTAATCAGCCCTCCTCTTTAGCCCATAATATTTCAAACACTTCTAATTAAAACTTTAAGACAGCCATTTTGTTCATCATAACTGAATGGCTTAGTAACTATACCTCTAGAGTTATTTGTCAAGATTTTTAAAAGGGCGTATGTTGTTAAAACGATTCAAAAAGTTTCTCCAGCATACAAATAGCAGGCCAAACTATAAATTCATATAGAAAAAACTAAAACATTTCAAAAATTGGGATATTTTTCCCTGAAAAAGACTATGTCAATATAAAACGAACAGAAATTAACCAAGAAAAACTTTTCCCATAAAATAAGTTTTTCAAAGAAAAGTAAAGAACTCCCATTAAACCAAAAATAAGCAAAAATAGAATCAAATAATCTACCAAGCGTAAAACTACCACAGATTAGCATCAATAATTTAATTAAACCCAAAACGAACGGAAATTACAATAAATAACCGTTCTGAGTCAAAGTCAGAACGATCAGAAATTAACATAAATAGGGCTCACAACCCCTATGCATTCTCAAAGGCGGAACCTAATTTGCACTTTACTAAAAAAAAAAAAAAAAAAAAAAAACAATGGTTGTTTATGTTCAGTTTAATATAAGCTACATATGCTGATATTTATTCCTTAAAACCCCAATAATTTTTTATTTCTTAAAGTTATAAAAGTGAAAACATTTAAGGTTTATTTTTTTCAGTACAATGCTAATTATGTTTTGGCCTTGGCAAGGCATAGGGGTTGTGAGCCCTATTCATTTAATTTTTGTTCGTTTTAAGTTTGACTCGATTATTTACTGTAATTTCTGTTCGTTTTGGGTTTTCATTAATTTATTGATGCTGATCTGTGGTAGTTCTTTACTTTTCTATGAAAAACTTATTTTGTGGAAACAGTTTTTCCTAATTAATAGGGGTAAAGAGCACTGTTAAAAATTAAAACGAACAAAACTGTTGCTTCATTTTAACAACATACTCGTATTTCTGCAAAACCAGCTCAAATAAGCTGACTCGTGTTATTTCCATGTATTTTTAGAATCCCGAGTAATGAAAGCTTTACTGAAAGCACAAAGTCAACGTAAAAGACGAAAATGTTCTCTTAGAGCAGAAAAATCTTTAATTAGCCTTTAAAAAGTCAAAACCAATTTATAAGCCTCTCAATAGTCTTTCACCAGCCATTTTTAAATTTAAATTTTCTAAAAAGTTTGAAAAAGCTCAATTTTCAGTAAAGCGCTAGTTTTTAAGAATTATATAAATGTATTAATAAATCAAGTCAGTTAATTTGAGCTATCTTCACAGATATATGTTGTGTAAACTCCGAAGCTATAATTTTTGCTCATTGGAAATTTCAACTTCACTCTTCAATTTCCATCAGGAAAACTTCGTCTTTTAAAACTGATTTTTATGTGTTTCTGGGTATTAAAATATACATAGCAAACCTTATAAAAATACCTTTGTCCAATTATGGCGATAAAATTAAAAAAGTCAGCATAAGTTATGTTCAAATAGGGCATAAATAATTATTTTTTACTTCCCATCTCTCTTAAACTTTGCCACCAATTTTGTCAAACAGTTCGTGGTAACGAACTGTAAGTAAGGAGCAACCTCGATCAACAGTAGCCGAAACTCTAAAAGACAGAATTTAGATGTCAATAGATATATAAAAAGAATTGGCCTGTTATGCTGATTTCAAATATATAAGCTTTATTAACTAGTTTTACCCATCAAAGGCTACGATTCAGCGTATCAGAGAATCCTACTGAAGATGTTTCAAGCTTCTATCTTTAAAAATGAAGAATTTTGTATTTTTTGCCAGAAGGAAGATCACGGATGCGTTTTTATTTATTTTTTTTTACTGTAGTGATCGTATCAACCAAATAGCCTTAGAATATCGTGAGAGCTCATTTTAACGAAAATTAAAAGTTCCAGTTTCCCTCTTCAGTGACCAAAAAGATTGCAGGGCAACTCGGCCCCCTACCCCACCCCGTTTTTCCCAAAATCGTCCGATCAATATTTAGAGATAGCCATTTTATTCATAATCGTTGAAAAATTCAATAACTATGCCTTCGTATATAACATGACCCCCCCCCCCCCCAACAGCCCTAGGGAAAGGTCTTTAAGTTATAAAATTACGCATAGTATTTGTTATTGGCAAGTATGCATACATTTTTGGGTGGGGATAGGACGAATATTCTGTTGGGGGGTTTTCCACCGGGGAATTTTCCATGGAGAGGGAAGTTTCCAGAAGGTGAAGTCGTCAGGGGGAAATTATGCACTGAGAGAATTTGCAAGAACTCCTAAACAAAATTCTTTTTATATGTCTTGCTTTCTCATTCTGTCTCAATTTTACAAGTTGAGTTGTTAACGGTAATTGTCCAGTGTAAATTTTCACCGGGACTGAGTTGTCTAGAGGATATTTCCGTGAAGACTGGGATTTTTCCATGGAGGTGGTGCCAGATTTCCAGGCGTTATTTAAAACACGATCAGAAATCATAGGCAGCGCAATAACACTGTCTATGAGGGCATATAGCCATTTTGTTCAACGTAGTTGAAAGTTCTGGTAATTATGTCTTTGAGGATAACAACCCCCCCCCCCCAAAGCCCTCAGGGCAATGATTATCAGTTATGCCCCGGGGTGTATAAGGTTTTTATAGAAAGCGGTGTTGTAGAAACTTCAAAAAGGGCTCATTCGATTAGAAATTGAAAGGGCTAGTGCCTTTTTGAATAGTCGACAGCGATTGAAGGGCAACTAACCCCCCTCTCACGCCCACCATAGCCCCAAACACAACCAATCAAAATTTTGAGAAATCTATTTTGTTCAACGTAGTTGAAAGTTCTGGAAATTAGGTCTTTGAGGATGATAACCCCCTCAGAGCCCTCATGGCAAGGGTTGTAAGTTATGCCCTGGTGGAGTATAAGGTTTTTATAGAAAGTTTTGTCGTAGAAAGTTCAAAAGAGACTCATTCAATTGGAAATTGAGAGGGCTAGTGCCCTTTTTAATAGTCGAAAAGGATTGGAGGGGAACTTACCCCCCTCTTACGCCCACCATTTCCCTAAACACATCGAATCAAAAATTTTAAATAGTCATTTTGTTATACGTAGTTGAAAGTTCTGGAAATTATGTCTTTGAGCAGGACACTTCCTTTACAGTATTCAGGGCATGGGTTATGAGTTATGCCCCCAGAGCATATATGGTTTTTATTGAAAATTTTGCCGTAGAAACTTGAAAAAGGGCTCATTCGATTGGAAATTCAAAGGGCTAGTGCCCATTTTAATAGTCAAAAGTGATTGGAGGGCAACTAGCTCCCCTCTCACGCCCACCTTTTCCCGAAGCACATCTAATCAACCTTTTTAGATATTAATTTTGTTCAACGTAGTTGAAAGTTTTGCAAATTAGGTCTTTGAGGATGAAACCCCCCCCCCCACAGTCCTCGGGGCAAGGGCTGTAATTTATGCCCTTCGGGCATATAAGGTTTTTATAGAAAGCCATGTTGTAGGAACTTCAAAAAGGGCTCATCCGATTGGAAATTGAAAGGACTAGTGTTGTCGTATAAATTACAAAAAGGGGTGTTTTGACTGGAGAATGAAATGGCTAGTGCCCTTTTTAATAGTTTAAAATGATTGGAGGGCAGCTAACCCCCTCTCACGTCCACCATTTCCCCAAACACATACAATCAAAATTTTGAGCTAGCCATTTTTTCAACGTATTTAAAAGTTCTGGAAACTATATCTTTGAGGACAACCCCCCCCCCACAGCCCTCAGGGCAAGGATTGTAAGTTTTGCCCTGGGGGCATATAAGGTTTTTATAGAAAGCGATGTTGTAGAAACTTCAAAAAGGGCTCATTCGATTGGAAATTGATAGGGCTAGTGCCCTTTTTAATAGTCGAAAGTGATTGGAGGGTAAATAACCCCCCTCTCACGCCCACTATTTCCCCAAACACATTCAATCAAAATTTTGAGATAGACATTTTGTTCAACGTAGTTGAAAGTTCTGGAAATTAGGTCTTTGAGGATGATAACAACCTCAGAGCCCACAGGGCAAGGGTTGTAAGTTATACCCCGGGTGTGTAAGGTTTTTATAGAAAGTGTTGTCGTAGAAACTTCAAAAAGGGCTTATTTGATTGGAAAATGAAAGGGCTAGTGCCCTATTTAGTAGTCGAAAGTGAATTGAGAGCAAGTAACCCCCCTCTCACATCCACCATTTCCCCAAACACATCCAATCAAAGTTTTGAGATAGCAATTGTTCAACGTAGTTGAAAGTTGTGGAAATTATGTACCTGAGGATGACAAATCCCCCAGAGCCCTCAGGGCAAAGGTTGTAAGTAATACCTTTAAGGTATATAAGGTTTTTATAGATAGCAATGTCGTAGAAACTTCAAAGGGGGCTCATTCAATTGGAAATTGAGAGGGCTAGTGCCCTTTTTAATAGTCGAAAGTGATTGGAGGGTAAATAACCCCCCTCTCACGCCCACTATTTCCCCAAACACATTCAATCAAAATTTTGAGATAGCCACTTTTGAACGTAGTTGAAAGTTCTGGAAATTAGGTCTTTGAAGATGGCACCCCCCCCCCCCCACAGTCCTCAGGGTTAAGGTTGTAAGTTATGCCCTGGTGGCATACAATGTTCTTATTGAAATTGTTGTCGTAAAAATTTCAAAAGGGGCTCAATTGATTTGAAATTGAGAAAACTATTGCCTCTTTTTATTAGTAGAAAGTGATCAAAGGGCAAATGCCCCTCCCCCCACGCCCAAAATTTCCACAGACACTTCCAATCAAAATTTTGAGATACACATTTTGTTCAGCGTATCAGAAAGGTCTGGAAATTATGTATTTGATGATAATAAAACCCCCAGCCCAAAGGGTAAGGGTTATAAGTTATGCCCTGGGGACAGATAAGGTTTTTATACAAAGTGTAGTCATATACACTTCGGAGGGGGCTCATTGTATTGGTAATCAGACGCTCTAGTATTCTTTTTAAGAGTCAAAGTCATCAGAGGGCAACTACCCCCCCCCCCCTTCATCACACATATAAACGTCGAATTGTTCCGAAATACATCTAATAAAAATTTTGAGACAGTTATTCTAATCAAAATGGTCTAAATATCATATAAAAAGGCCTTTGGGATTGAAACAATCCCCAGAGATTAGTAGCAAGGATTGAAAGCTATGCCTAGGGGGTATTTAAGGTTTTTATGGAAGGGGTGGTTGTTTAACTTTAGTAGAGGCTCAGTCTTTCCCCCTGAAAAAGACTATGTCAATGTAAAACGAACACAAATTAATTAAAAAAAACTTTTGCAGCAAGGTAAGTTGCAGCAACCTAACCTGAACCAAGAATAAAACTACCACAAATCTGTATCAATAAATCAATGAAAAACAAAACGAACAGAAATTAAAATAAATAAGAGGCAAACTCAAAACGAGCAGAAATGAATATTAGTAGGGTTCTAAGCCCCAAGCTTTCTAAACGCCAGAATATAATTTTTAAATTATTGAAAACATTTTTTTTAATGTTTTCACTTTTCTTGCTTTAAAAAATCAAAAATAAAGTAAGATTTTAAGGAATAAATATCAGCATATGTATATTAAACTGACAATGCAGATTGTTTTCAGTAAATTCATAAGAATTTTTTTCAGTAAAGTACAAATTATATAATTTTCGGGTAATGCAGCCGAATTCATATGCATTCCCAAATGCGCTTTACAAGAATGACTTTTGATTTCGTCGAATGCTTGTTATTTTTTCAGAGGAAGTTGCAAGAAAATACAACTGTAAGATTAGACATATAGAATTGTGGCAAAATCCTTCAATGGTGAAAAGATCCCATTAAGGTTTAATTGAAAAGGTAATACGACTTTTTAAATTAATTTTCTCAGCTCAGCCCTACAGGGCTGATAAATTGTTCTTTGGCTTGGAAAAGTAGCACCTCAAATGTTTGTGGAAAGCGGAATTCGAGGGAGAGTAAAATATGAAACGATAGTGAGACTGATGCTACGTGATATGAAAACCATCTCCTTACCTATGAATAGGTTTTATTTTTAACTTTTGAGGTAAACTGTATGAATCTCATCCGACTTTAAGTTCTGTTCGTCAAAATTTATAATGGTGTGCTGGAGGTACTATTCAGAACGATAAAATTTGCCTTTGAAAAAGAATATTTGCGAGTTATTTTATCCTTGAGATGAAAAAAGCTTCTTGGACGATGAAAAACTTGAAAAAATGGCTTTATTTCTAAGGGCTTGAATAACCATCTTCAGATATTTAATTTTAAAGCTTAATTTAATCGTTTGTTGCTGGTGAATTTCCCTCAATGAATTGAGGGACTCTCAATGAATTGAAACTCTCAGTGAATTGGGACTCTCAATGAGTTGAAACTCTCAATGAATTGAATTGTGAATTTCACGTTTTCTCACAAATCATTTATGTTGATAATAATACAGCCATTGTATTGCACTTTTTTGCAAAGCTTGCATTGGAGCAAAGGATGTAGGACTTCTAACCCTTTTTCCATCAGATCAGATCTGAACTGAGGATCACCCTCACCCACCAATGAGGCTGATCCACAGCTGGAATATAATTTTAGTTTAGTTTTATTTCGGAGAGATGAAATGATATATTAGGAGGGAGTCAATTGGTTTAAATTTTCGGTAGGGGAGGATCAAATGGCAAACGAGCCTTTGTACGAAATATTTAGTAAAGTTGGACTTTAGTTTAGTATTTAATAAAACCAAGTTCAGATGCATAGAGATACCAATGAGAAAAACCAATTGGTCCGAAAGGAAAAGAGTTCAAAAGATAGGTGCAAGATTTTTGTGAAAAGCACAGATAACACGTTCTTTCGTGCCAAGTATTTTCTTTCCTTTTGCTTGCTTCGCGTCGAGCCTGACTCGTATTTTCAAAAACAAATAGTTCTGAAAACAACCTCCAAATCTTGAAATCCTTTGAAATCAATTTTGAGAATCACTTTCTAAAATACTCGCTCAATTTTGCTCAAAACCACATGAAAAACCGATCGGTACCACAGAAAAACTAGTAAACTTCCTAGCCCCAAAATCGATCGGCACTATGGGAAAAACCCATCGGTTTTCCCTTGGTATTGATTGGTTTTTGAGCATTTCCCTATGCGTCTGAACGGGTTATAAGAGTCACAATTTCTGTTGTACTCTAGAATTTGAAAATGAAATTCGGCTACCAGAATGCTATGCAATTCAATAACTGAATTTATGTTAGAATTTTCTAGGTTTCCCTTTTCTCAATTTTAGAACGATGCATTCTTCCTGAGAACGACGACCAAATCGAGAAATTGTAGAATTGTTGATTTCCTTGCCGGATTTTTTATTCAGTAGTCTTATAAGCCAACTATATAAGACAGTGACATCTATTTCATTGGCTTATTAAAGAAAACGCCGTAATTTAAACTTAAAAAGCATTGACTGGAAAAGGTTATTACTTTTATGATTCCAAAGATATGTGCAAGATTACATTCTTATAAAAGACTATTTTCTATAGTAAAAAAGTAAGTAGGTGGATAAATGGATCCATTAATCAAAAGATGTTTTCGCATAATGTTTTAATTAAGGCTTTGTGTGTATTTTAGATTTTTTGTTGTCACACAACTTTACTCAATCCCAAACTAAATTAAAGACTACTATTTGTGTCCAGATTTTTGAAAGGGTATGTGTTGTTAAAAATTGCTGAAAATTTTTCTCCAGCATATAAATAGCAGGCCTAACTATAAAGTCTTAAAAAAACAAAAAGATGTAAAGATTTTTTTTTCCCCTGAAAATACTATGTCAATATAAAACAAACAGAAATTAATTAAAAAAACTTTTCCCACAAACTAAGTTTTTCAAAGAAAAATAAAGAACTCCATTAAACCAAAAATGAACAAAAATCAAGTCAAATAATCTACCAAGCATGAAACTACCACAAATCAGCATCAATAAATAAGTGAAACCCTTAACAAACAGAAATTACAATAAATAACCAAGTCAAACTCAAAATGAGCAGAAATTAACATGAGTAGGGCTCAAAACCCCTATGCCTCCCTGAGGCCAGAACATACTTTTCACTTTACTGAAAATAATACAAATGAATGTGCATGGTCAGCTTAATCTACATATACTTATATTTAGTAACCAAAATGTTAATATTATTTGATTTATTAAAGTTATAAAAGTAAAAACATTTATATTTTTTTAGTTAAGTGCAAATTATGTTCTGGCCTTGGGAAGGCATAGGCTAGGGGTTTTGAGCCCTACTCATGTTAATTTCTGCTTGTTTTGAGTTTGACTTGGTTACTTATTCTTATTTCTGTTTGTTTTGGTTTTCATTTATTTATCAATGAGGATTTGTGGTAGTTTTACACTTGGTAGGTTATTTGATTTTATTTTTGCTCATTTTTGGTTTAAACAGAGTTCTTTACTTTTCTTTGAAAAATTAATTTGTAGAAACAGTTTTTTTAATTAATATTTAAAAAGAGTAATTCCCATGAAAATGATGTCAGTTTTTCTGTAATGTCTCTTTCAAGGGGTTTTAGGCTCTATTTAGGAATTCCTGCAAATTTATTTTTAAAATAACATTTTAATAGCAAGTTTATTGGAAAATAATAATTACCATTCCTAAATTTGCTACAAATGGCAAATTTTCTTGCCAGAAATAAAGACCCCTTTGCAGATGATAATTTAGGCTTCAAATTCATTCCTACAAGTCTCATTCTCCTAACTAAACTAGGTATTACAGGATAACAAGAAGCCTATCATGTAGATTCTTACCTTACTTTAAAACATACAGTAGAATTCTACTTTAGCTACTTTTGGCTATCTCGGAAAGGGGTTGGGTTAGGAAAGTCAAACTTTCAGGGATGGGTCTTCAGGCTAAAGAATGTCACTGGAAGGTATTTGGAGTATCTATATACACTCTTTCTTTCTCTAGGGGGTGCTGAAATTTGCCTACATGACAGGTCTATACCTATTGAAATTTTGACAAAACAACATTTTACCTTCATTTTCTGTTATCAGTTTATTTTTCTCTGGCTTTAGTTCTTAAAATGCAGTTCCTGTTATTAGAGTAGAATTTTAAGCCATATCAATGTTGTTGTTTTTTTTTCTTTGAAATTTATGAAATGTATTTGCATATCTTTAAAACCTTAAAGATATGCAAATACATTTTCTAAATTTAAAAAAAACAAACATTGATATGGCTTAAAATTCTACTCTAATAACAAGAATTGCATTTTAAGAACTAAAGCCAGAGAAAAATAAATTGATAACTGAAAATTAAGGTAAAATGTTGTTTTGTCAAAATTTCAATAGGTATAGACCTGTCATGTAGGCAAATTTCAGTACCCTCTAGAGAAAGAAGGAGTGTAGGTAGGTACTTCAAAATACCTTCCAGGGACATTCTTTAGCCTGAAGACCCATCCCTGAAAGTTTGACTTTCGTAACCTAACCCCTTTCCAAGATAGCCAAAAGTAGCTAAAGTAGAATTCTACTGTTTGTTTTAAAGTAAGGTAAGAATCTACATGATAGGCTTTTTGTTATCCTGTAATACCTAGTTTAGTTAGGAGAATGAGACTTGTAGGAATGAATTTGAAGCCTAAATTATCATCTGCAAAAGTGTCTTTATTTCTGGCAAGAAAAATTGCCATTAGTAGCAAATTTAGGAATGGTAATTATTATTTTCCATTAATCTTGCTATTAAAATGTTATTTTAAAAATAAATTTGTAGGAATTTCTAAATAGAGCCTAAAACCCCTTGACAGAGACATTACAGCAAAACTGACATCATTTTCATGGGGATTTACTCTTTTTAAATATTAATTAAAAAACTGTTTCCACAAATTAAGTTTTTCAAAGAAAAGTAAAGAACTCCATTAAACCAAAAATGAGCAAAAATAAAATCAAATAATCTACCAAGTGTAAAACTACCACAAATCAGCATTGATAAATAAATGAAACCCAAAACGAATAGAAATAAGAATAAATAACCAAGTCAAACTCAAAACAAGCATAAATTAACATGAGTAGGGCTCAAAACCCCTATGCCTTCCCAAGTCCAGAACATAATTTGCACCAATAAGAGAGTCATGTATACTCCTGCCATTTACCCGTGCCCCAGCCATTTAAACATTTGCCTCTCAATTACTTTGGACTATCTGTCTTGACTTTTCTCTGTCCTACAGTTACCCAGCCCAGTCTTGACACAACCTATTGTAAAATACTTGATAACTTCAATTCTAAAAAAATATAAATGTTTTTACTTTTATAACTTTAATAAATCAAATAATATTAACATTTTGATTACTAAATATCAGTACATGTAGATTAAACTGACAATGCACATTCATTTGTATTATTTTCAGTAAAGTGAAAATTATGTTCTGGCCTCAGGAGGGCATAGGGGTTTTGAATCCTACCCATGTTAATTTCTGCTTGTTTTGAGTTGACTTGGTTATTTATTGTAATTTCTGTTTGTTTTGGGTTTCATTTATTTATTGATGCTGATTTGTGGTAGTTTCATGCTTGGTAGATTATTTGATTTTATTTTTGTTCATTTTTGGTTTAATGGAGTTCTTTACTTTTCTTTGAAAAACTTAATTTGTAGAAAAAAGTTTTTTTTAATTAATTTCTGTTTGTTTTATGTTGACAAAGTATTTTCAGGGAAAAAAAAAATTCTTTAAATCTTTTTGTTCTTTTAAGGCTTTATAGTTAGGCCTGCTATTTGTATGCTGGAGAAAAATTTTCAGCAATTTTTAACAACATATATCCTTTTAAAACTCCAGACACAAATAGTAGTGTTTAATTTAGTTTCATACCTCCTCTAGTTCACCTGAAATAAAAAACTTGATACCATTCACAAAAAAATCTGTTTACTTTCTTTGATAGCCTGGATACACTTAAACTATTGGTTAAATTTTGGTTATATTTTAAGAGGAGAAGTAGCCCTGAAGGTTTGAACATAATACCCTCAATCATTCTTGGGATACTGCTCAGATGCCTTATTGGCAATTAGCATTAATGCAGTGCATTTTGATTTAATCTTAAGGCAACATTTAGTTTTTAAACATAATGGGCAAATGGGAGGGTGGGCGTGGGAGGGGGACTAGTTGCCCTCCAATCACTTTTGACTAGTAAAAAAGTTATTAGCCCTTTCTATTTTCAATCAAATGAGCCCTTTTTGAAGTTTCTAAGACAACTCCTTTGATATGAAGTTCCCTGGTCTAAACAAAAAAAAAAAGAAAAAAAATAATAAGACCTATACTATTAGATCTGTACTATAAAAATGTTGAGCCTTCCAATCATTTTCGACTATTAAAAGAGGCACTAGTCATTTCAATTTCCAATCAAATGAGCCCTTTTTGAAGTTTCTATGACAACGCTTTTTATAAATAACCTTATATGCCCCCAGGGCATAACTTACAACCCTTACCCTGAGGGCTGTGGGGGTTGTCATCCTCAAAGACCTAATTTCCAGAACTTTCAACTACATTGAACAAAATGGCTATCTCGAAATTTCGATTGGATATGTTTGGGGAAATGGTGGGCATGGAAGGGGTGCTAGTTGCCTTCCAATCACTTTTGACTATTAAAAAGGGCACTAGCCATTTCAATTTCCAATTGAGTGAGCCCTTTTTGAAGTTTCTATGACAATGCAGTCTATAAAAACCTTATATGCCCCCAGGGCAAAACTTACAACCCTTGCACTGAGGGCTGTGGGGGGGGGGGGGGTTGTCTTCCTCAAAGACCTAATTTCCAGAACTTAAAACTACGTTGAACAAAATGGCTATCTCAAAATTTTGATTGGATGTGTTTGGGGAAAAGGTGGGCATGAGAGGGGGGTTAGTTGCCCTCCAATCACTTTTGACTATTAAAAAGGGCACTAGCCTGTTGAATTTAAAAATCAAATGACCCTTTTCTGAAGTTTCTACAACAATGCTTTCTATAAAACATTAGATGCCCCCTGGGCATAACTTAAAAACTCTTGCCCTGAGGGCTGAGGGGGAGTGTCCTCCTCAAAAACATGATTTCTATTTGGAAATCAACTATACTGAACAAAATGGCTATCTCAAAATTTTGATTGGATGTGTTTCAAAAATGGTGGGCATGGATAGGGTATTAATTGCCTTCCAATCACTTTTGACTATTAAAAAAGGCACAAGCCACTCCAATTTCCGATTGAATAAGGCCTTTTCAAAGTTTCTACAACAACTTCTTTGATACAAAGTGCCCTGGTCTAAAGGAAAAAATAATAAATAGTACATTGTGCCAACATTGTTCTTATATGCCTCCAGGGCATAACTTAAAACCCTTGCCCTGAGGGTTCTGGGGGAGTGTCCTCCTCAAAAAAAGGGCACAAGCCAATCCAATTTCCAATCAAATGAGTACCTTTGATATGAGTATCACAACCACCCCTTCAATACAAAGTGCCCTGGTCTAAAACCAAGAAAAAAAAAGAAATAAATAATACATTGTGCCAACATTGTTCTTTACTTAGGCAGCACTACTGTGCTGCCTATGATTCTTGCAAATTTGTTTTCAAAACAACATTTTACTACTGAGAATAAATTTTTCTGACTTGACGGTTTTTTTTAAACACATTTTTAACCCTTGGTTACTGTGGGTTGTTTTGAGCCTTTTAGCTGCTTTAAGGGTTCAAGATAGAATTTGCCCCTGAAGCAATTTCTTAATTTGGGTAATTTGTGATTTGGAAAGAACATAAAAAAGGCATCAAGTGATATATATATATATATATATATATATATATATATATATATATATATATATATATATATATATATATATATATATATATATATATATATATATATATATATATATATATATATCTATATATATATATATATATATATATATATATATATATATATATATATATAATATATATATATATATATATATATATATATATATATATATATATATATATATATATATATATATATATTATATATATATATATATATATATATATATATATATATATATATATATATATATATATTATATATATATATATATATATATATATATATAATATAATATAATATAATATAATATATATTGAAAACCCGTTGTATACAATAAATGTACAATGACAGAGTATACAAAAATACGAAAAGAGGAAACAAAACGAAAATAATAACAACAAAAGCAACAACTCTTAAATAGTATACAAAATAGTACAAAAAGTGGAAACTGAAAGATAGCATACTCAAAGATTACAACAGAAACAACAACTTCTTCGAAAATAGCAACAAAGACAACAACTTTTGAAAGGAGAAAAAAAAAAAAAAAAAAAGGGAAACAAGAGGGAAAATTAAACAAGCAAACTTGCCCACTCGTGCTTTAGAATTGCTGGTTTTGTTTTTTGCCGGCTAATAAGTGTCTCAACAGCTAGATTTGGGTCCGCTAGGTTATAGCGCCGAATCAGAAAACTATTTTTTGTCCAAGGTTGCAATTTTAGTAGGTACTTTGCAAAACGGAAAAATATAGAGCGGATTTTAGACTTTTCACGGTTTGCCAATAAATTCCAGAAAGGGGTCACATATAATATATGTGGCAGAGCGGTAGCGTTGTAAATACTTGCCAGTAGTGGACAGTTAAATCTCAGAGTGGATTTAACAATCAAAGCATAGGAGCTGGATATTCGCCGTTCAAGATGTGAGATCAGGAGGGAATGGGTATGCTGTAATGAGGAACCTATTGGAAGCCCCAGATATACTATTTTATCAACTGGTTTTACTGAGCAATCACCTAGTGTGATATTAGTAGGAGGGTCATTCTTCCAATTATAAAGCAAAACTTCCGACTTTTGGGAGTTAAATCTCAGACCGACTTTCTCGTAGTTGGACTGCAGACATGAGAATATTTCTGAAAGGCGGTTAAGCGTCCGACTGAGATTCAGCGTGTCATCGGCATAGCATACTAGGGAGATGTCAATGGAACTGAGAATGCATGATGAAGGACAGCTGTCTTGAGGTTCAATAATGTAGTTATTGAAGAAATTGGGGGATAAAACTGCTCCCTGACGGGCACCTTTATGGACTGGTATCAAAGCTGACCGTGGGGCTGGCGGAAGGCCTTTATCGGGAGGGAGCTTGAGTCGCACGCGAAGGTGAGAATAAATATCACGGAAAGCCCGGATGATATTTGAGTTCACTCCTCTTTTAGCTGAGTTTAGCAACATACGTGCATGAATCAATGAATCAAACGCTCTCTGCAGGTCTAAGCCCCCGATCGCTAGACTTTCTCCTGATTTGTGTGCATCCAGGAGTGCATATGCAACGACATGGAGCGCTTCCGCACAACCAATGCCGCGTTGGAAACCGAATTGTCTTGGTGGACTACAACACAGTTTTTCAAACTCATCTACGAATAAAAGTTCAAATAACTTGCAGAAAGTGGTAGCAACCGTGATTGGACGGAAAGAGGAGCATTGCATGGTAATTTTTCCTTTTTTAGGAACTGGCGTAAGATCTCCAATTGAGAAAGTGGTTTGGACAATACCTTGAATGAGGATAATCTGCATTAGGAGGGTTACATGACTAATGAGAGCGGGCCCACCACTTTTTAGATGGAGTGCACTGATCCTGTCAATCCCAAAAGATTGTTTAGGTTTTAGGTGAGAGATGGCCCTACATACAGCTCCCTCCGTTACAAGATAATCACCCGAGGACAACTATCTAAGAAGTCGTCCAACTCAGCTTCGTATCTTTCGTTGAGGGCTGGGTCAGGAGGCGAAAATTCTGACCCATAATATGCCTACCATTCAGAATCAGGGATAGCAGATGCGGATAAAGACTCATCGCTTTTAGAGGAAAGAAAACGGCAAAGGAGAGAAGGATTAATTTTGGCCCGTGTAGATTCGATATCAATCATCTTTTTTCTGTGAGCTTTTAGCTCCTTTGCGAATTTTCTTTTTGTGAGCAGGCGGATTGAATTGACTACCCCGAACGGGGTCGTCCACAAGAAACCCAAAGTTGAAGCCAAAATTTAGATTTAGAATGGGTATCCACTAACTCTGGATTTTCAGACCAGCCTGGAAGGGTATGATGACGGGGTCTACTTAGAGGGACGGCAGCTTTTTCAGCACAGCGAAGGGCATGGCCAATTTCTGCGCAATAAAAGTCAACTGATAGTTGTGTTTCCTCCCTTGAAAGAGCAGTTAATCCAGAGAGAAGATGGAAAGGGACACGGATCTTACTAAGGACTCTGGCGGCTTCTTCTTGAAATAAAACAGGGTTAATTTTACGCCAATCACGGCGAGACCTAGGAGGTGTTTTCGAAGTTGTTTGCGTTTGTGTATCTGAGCTGTGGCAAGGAATATCGGCTGAGAACTGTATTGGTAAGTGATCAGACAGCTGAAAATCAAGCACAACCTTGACAGGCGAAATCCTGAGATTTGCGGACGCAACGACGTGATCGAGATCTGATGTGGACATTGAGGTGTGTACATGTGTAAAATTTAAATCTTTGCACTTGAGGTCAAACTGGTCTCCAAAAATACTAAGCAACAACGTAGAACGTAAAGACCTAGATAAGAGCGGTTCATTCAAGTCGCAATTGAAGTCACCAACTAGTATGCATTCAAGGCTTAAGGATCTAATACGGTTAATACACTGGCGAGTTATCACTAGAATAAAAAGCACGCTCCGAACGCTCATTATGGTAATTTGTAGGCAAATATACATTAATAAAAACACAGCCCTCAACACGAATCGCCAGAAAATTATCATTGACTTCAAATACACTAGATCTTAGAGTCGAACGAACAAAAGTGGCAATACCACCGGAGGGTCGCCCTTTTCCACTTAGCTGCTTCGCTGAAACTGAATAGACCGATACTGAACTATTAAAACTAAGAATACTTTTACTGCGGCTTGTGACGAAATGTTCTTGTAAACAGACAACTTCATTTTGCTCAAAAACAACATCTAAGATCGGAATTTTATTCGTGAACGAGCCATTAATGTTCCACGATAAACATTTAACTGCATAAGCTTCAGATGTCATTTCTTTTGTGGATTACTATTTGAGGGACATTTTACACTGTAACACGTGTGACTGCCGATTTTGCATTCAACGCAGAATGTCGGCTGTCTGCATGGTTCATCTCGCGTAGAACGATGTTCACTTGAGGCACATCTAGAGCATACAGGTTCAGCCGTACACTGGGAAGCGAGATGACCGATTTTGTGACAGTTATAGCATCGTCTTGGCAAGAACTTAAACGGATCAGCAGGTAGACGCTCATAGCCGATAATCACCGAAACACTCAGAAATTGTTGGAGCTCACTGAGAGTGTTAAAATACACTTTGAAAGAACGGGATTTTCCGCACTGTTCAGTCTTCGTACTATTCGGGATTAGATTTTTTAGTCCTTCACAGTTTATATCCTCAGGGACATTTCGAAGCACAGCTATGTGCAGGGGTTCTCGAACAGTAATTTTGAGATCGGGCTTGGAAGATTTCGCTTTCTCAACGATTTTCGCTGCTGCAGCTTTCGACCTGACCACAAGCTTGCATTCGTTTGCAGATTTGCGAAGTTCACTAATGTCATTTGTATTTTCACAGAAACTGTCTATGAAAGCTTTCCGGTCATTTGGGCCATTGAGCTCCTTGGGGGATTTTTCAAGACGACAGAATAGGTAGGGTTTCTGGGCTTGGACGTTTCAGGTGCACTACGACTGCTTGTGAAAATACTGGTGGCTGGAGCGGACTGGGTGGCCAAAAAATTATCAAGCTTCCGAGAGAGTTCATTTACTTTGGCAGTAACTGTTGCATTCACCGCATCTCCGATGACCGGAACCGAGCAGGGGTTAAAGATGACAAATTTTGGCATGCTCTTATTATTTTTCGCAGCTGAAACTAGAATTTTGCATATTTCAATGATATTGTCTTCATCTTTAGAGTAGGTCACAAGACGATTCGTAATATTCAACTCAGTATGAAGGATTCGCTTTGCCTTTATAAAATCTTCATGTGTATAGAAAGCAACACACGCTTTTACGATACACTCCAATTTTATTCCATCTGTTAGTGTTCTCGTTACACAGTTCAGTAACGGATTCAAAATAATTTTTTCACTTTCAGCCATCGTAGTTCTAAGCGTAATTAAATCTTAAAGTAAAGTCACAAAACAATGACTTGCCCGCAAGGGGGCTTTTTTAAGTCCCCCCACTTAACAACAAACGCCTTCTAATTATCCAAATGAAATAATTCAATCCAAATGAATAGCAGAAATTCACTTACGAGAGAAGTAAGGGAAGCGTTGGAGGCTGCCTACCTTGTCCCCGCAATTTAAGGGGCAAGCCCAGCGGGTACCACGGCTCTTGCAGACAACTCTCTCACCCCTCTTCTGCCTACTTCTCTCCTGTCACTTTTATCGCAGCGTAAATGCCTATACTGTTCCGAAAACTATTTTTGATTTTTGGCTTATTTCGTATCGTATGTCCAATTTATATTCGTATTGCTTAGTTTGATGGCTTTTCTCCAATTGTGAAAAGTCTATAATCCCTGAAGGTCACTGAATTAATTGATGAACATAGAGCAGGAATATAGGTCACTGTAACTAAGCCAATTGTTATTACGAAATGATAAATTACCTCACTTGAAAAATAGACTGGTTTAATAATATCCGAGATTAGATGTGGTCACTCTGAACTCTGAAAGAAGACTGAACTCTGAATATATATATATATATATATATATATATATATATATATATATATATATATATATATATATATATATATATATATATATATATATATATATATGTATATATATATATATATATATATATATATATATATATATATATATATATATATATATATATATATATATATATATATATATATATATATATATATATCACTCTTGATTGAGAGTTTGTTGTGTAAACACCTTGTCCAGAGGCGCCATTTCAGCCAAACCTTAGGGTGGGCAAGCAATCGACATGGGCCCCAAAGCAGGCTTGTATAAAAAAAAAAATGCCTCTAGCTTTATCCGAAAAAAAACTGCCTTCTGTGGGAGTTACTGTCAAAATTAAGGAAATTGTCTCAATTGCTTTGCCTTTCCTTCTTTCGCTCTTATGCCATAGGTTCGGAAAAGGTCAGGTATCTGAAGAAAGTGGAAACGGTATGTGTGATTATAAAAAAAAAACAGCCGTTTGGAAATCTTCCACTTTTCCGAACCTATAACTTGACGAAAGCCGAACCTCTGTAGAAACTCACGCTTTGACTAAAGTATATTCTGTAGTCGAATTCTTCAGCTCGCTGCTTACACTAAATACTTTAGTCACGCTCTGGCTATGACGATGTAAAACTTTGCTTGATCAAGTATGTTTACAAAATCAAAAAATACCACAAAATTTTGAAACAGGTCAGTGAACACTCATGGCAAGAAGGGGAACCGTCGTGGTTTCATCTTTGCAAAGTCGTCAACAAGCTGGTCGAAATCCAAGTTTTTAACAAAATCCTTCTCTGCAAAGATCAAAAGCAGGTGACTAAGACGATCGTCTCTTGTGGTCGAGCGCAGATAGTTCTTCACTGTTTCCAGCCCAGAAAACAAGCGTTCATTGCTGGCTGTCATGACAGGAAGTGTGGCAGCAATATGAAGAACTTTGATAATTTCTGAATAGGCCACTGGAAGTGTCTCGATATTATCAATGACGTCCATGAAGTTCTTCGGCTTTGCCTTCTCCTCGAGCAAAAACCGCTTGGCAATACCAGCTTGGGCCTCAAAAAGAATCTGGTCAATGTCCATTTCAGAATAAAGTTCAGAGAATTGCTTGAGGAGCCCTGCATCCATGAACTTGGTGGAGCTGGGGTCCAGAGCTTCGAGTGTACTGAGCACTGGAAGGTTGTCTGTAAACCGTCTGTCAAATTTTGCAATCAGATGATCTACAGTCTCCAGGTATTCTTTTTTCAGTTCTTCCGCTAGAGTTGGAGCTCTATTGTCAGATTCAACAAAGTTTTTTCCTAACGTGGAAGTGGTCATGAATTCTTTCAGGTGTTTGATGATTTTTTGGGTTCTTCTAGGTCGTCCCTTCTGACCCTCAGAGGAGGATCTGGTCCCGGGTCCATTCACGTCAGGTACTTCAATTTCAAGACCTTCAGCAAACTCTTTTGCCTTCTCCAAAAGCGGTGCAAATGAAGTGTCAGAGCGCAGTTCAGCTATTTTCTTCCTTGTTGCTTGAATCAAGGTGCGGGACCTAGATGTTACCAGATCAACTGCCTGAAACTGCTCAGAAAGGGAGTTTATCGTCCTCAGAATTGCTTCCATATAGAGCAACTGGAATATAACTGTGAAAGATTCCATTTTTCTCTGGAACCCAGCTGCTTCTGCTCGAGCTTCACTATCAGCTCCCTCGCTGACTGCAGACAGCACAGCCAGAACACATTCATATCGGAGTCTTATCTTCAATATTGATTGATACTAGTATGACCATCTTGTCGCAGCACTCCTTTCTAATTCCAGGACCGGCAGTTGAGTAGCCTTTTGGGACTCGACAAAAAGCAGATGTCTGGTGTTGCTGTTGGAAATGAACATGTACAGATTTTGGATTAACGAAAAAAATGAGCCAACAGTCCCAACACCGTCAACGCAGTTTGCAATGACCAAATTTAGTCTATGCGCATGGCTATGAATGTATATTGCTTGCGGCACTTTCGCTCTCAGTCGCGCTTGAACACCAGAGAAGAGCCCGCTCATCACGCTTGCTCCGTCGTAGCACTGAGCAACACAACAGTTCCAGTCGAGACCAAGTTTCGCCACTGTGTCGTAAATGAAGCTGGCTAAATTCTCAGCATCCAGGCTTTTCGTATGGTAGCATCCTATTGGTCTTTCTCGTACTTTTCCCTCGTCGAAGTACCTCAGAAGAATGGCGAGCTGTTCTTTCTTCGAATTATCTTTTGTCTCATCGACAAGAACAGCAAAGTATTTGGCACGCTTAACTTCTTGCACTATTGTAGACCGAAGCCTAGATCCGATAACTGAAATTAGATCGTTCTGGTATTCGTGGGACGTATAGTGGCCGTATCGTCTTTGTAGCTTGTTGAAAAGCGTGGGAGAATACTCGGCGAGAAGATTGCAAGTTTCGACGAAATGTCCTTTGTTTGCCGAAGATTCAGTCTCATTGTGGCCGCGAAAGGCTGTACCCAGTCGCCCCAGTAGGGACGTGTTCCCTGTTTTCATTCATCTCCTTATTCCTGTCCGTTCACAAAACAGATGCGATGGGTTGCATCTCCTTGGCTTGTATAGCTTTGAACTTCGTCCACGAAACTGCACTGTCCCTGTGGCGGTCACTTTTCGCATGCTCTTCTAGAACGCTTGAGATGTCCTTCCATCTTCTAAATAAGTAGATATAAGGCTTAGCACTCATTTGGTGATGAATGACATTTTTCTATGAAAGTAATTTGTTTTACGTAATAATTTTGGAAAATGTGTCCACTTTATGTCCCAAATGTCTAAAATGTGTCCATTTTTTGCCCTATTATGTCATTATGACCAGGCACATAGAAATATGTCCTTTGAACACAAAATATGTCCAGTTGGCAACCCTGTGCACGACCCAGTTGCACTATTAATCTCACTATTATCTAAGTTAATCTACATATAAATGTAGCAGTTTCAAAATTTTGACTAATTGCTAATTGTAATTTTGTTCCTGTATATTTTGTAAAAGAAAAAAAGAAGGCCTTTTTGGGAGGAAGCTTGGGCCCCCCAGAAAAATTAGGGTGGGCAATGGCCCGCCCCTGCCACCCCCAAATAGCGCCCCTGACCTTGTCTTTGGATATTAACCTTTTAATAAAGTAAGGTTTCAACCTGTGCAATTCCCTACAGACATTTATAGTTGGCTTATTTTATTTACTTGCTATTGTCATTTTTGCTGCCTGATTTAAATTCTCTTGGGATCTAATTAGTACAGAGACTCATACAGTAAGATTTAATTATCTTAGAGGTGGAAAGTGCGCCCGAATTTTGCAGTGAAGTGTTGCGACCTTCTTTACTGATTGAAAATAAGCCAAATTCAAAAGTAGTTTCCAGAACTGAACAGGCAAATACGCTGCGATAAAGGTGACAGGATAGAAGTAAGCAGAAGAGGGGTGAGAGAGTTTTCTGCAAGAGCTGTGGTACCCGCTGGGCTTGCCATTTAAATTGCGGGGACAAGGTAGACAGCCTTCAACGCTTCCCTTACTTCTCTCATAACAACCTGCCTGACCTTGGACTGTGATTTCGGATATGCTTGCGTGATTTGTCATGGCGATGGCAAATTATCGGTATATATATTCGCTGGTACTGAACTTTGTTGAAACATGCCTAAGGCATCAGGATATTACAAAAGATTCAGTAATTAGCACTGGAGTCAAGTTCTATACTCGTGAACAAATTCGTGAAGCGCATGACGAGTTGAATAATATTGTGGATGCATACGATGAAAATCTGTTGAAAGATAGAAGGTCCCAAATTGGCCGTGATGTGCTGTTCAGCGACATGTATGACACGGTGATAACTCTACGGAACAATAGTGAGTTTAATGTCAGGTTCACGATTTGTAAAATTTCTTAAATACCCTGTATCCCACAGGATGTGATCACATCCATGACGGTCCGCATAAACGAGTGTATCAAAAAGCTAGAAACAATAATTGATCAATGCAAAGCTGCTCTACCCCAGCCTTGTGACTGGCCCCCGCTCCCAGCACCTGAAAAACCGCTCAATTGGGTGTTCATTAGTGGTCTAGCCCCTGAAAAGACTGAGTCGTGTTCAAATCAGAAACGGTTTATTGAGGAGTTTATAACCCCTGAGCATGTGCAGAAGATTCAGCAGACAAAGTCTGGCTTAGTGGCTTATATCAAAACGGACTCTGCTGCTCAAGCCCTAAGTGATTCGTTATCCAAGATATCTGATATTAAAGTGAAATATCAGAAAGAAAAGTTCATGGCTGTTGCAAAATTCGTTCCACTGGGTACTACCCCAGAAGAGATAATTGCCGGTAACCCCAATGTCACAGAAGCTAAAAGATATGGGACTTCACAGACAGTTCGACTTGCGTTTGCTGATGCATCATCACGTGACAGGGCTATACGGCAAGGTATCTATGTTGAGTACACCCATCTCAAAGTAACAGCGTTTAAAGAAATCCCAAAAAGGTGCTTCAAGTGTCAGTCATTCAAACACTTGGCTCGAGAATGCAGCAACCACCCTTGCTGCCCCCGCTGTGCAGGCCCCCACGAATCGACAAGAGAAGCCCTGTGTCAATCGAACAGTTTTAAGTGTGCCCTCTCCCCCAATGGAAAGAACAAGCACCCAAGCTATAGCCTGTTCTGCCCAGCTGTAAGAAAAGCTATGATCAAAGCGCCTCAGCTTTGAAAATGAACAAGCTAAAGATCTTTTGCCAAAACTTCTACGGTCATAACGCTGGGAAAATAGACTATCTAAGTGGAATCTACTCTGATTATAATGTAATTTGTGTGCAGGAGAATCTGCTTACCAAGGACAATTTTGCTCTGTTCCAGTCCTTCCCGCGCAAATCCGTTTTCATGCATGAAGCTAAACGACAATCCTAGCGGCGGCACCGCTGTTTTAGTGGACGACCAGATCCCCTGTAGGCTGTATAAGTCCTGCGACTATTACACTTCTTTGGAATTTGTTGGGCCATCTAAATTTTTCCTCATCAATGTATATCTTCCAACAAACCTGAATAACGATCGTTCTGAGAAACGCTATGCGAAGCGTGTAGTCGTTTAAGCAGACTCCTGTGCGGAATCGACAACATACGTTTTCTAATCTGTGGAGATTTCCAGTGCAACCCATCTGTACCTGGTAAACTAACAGACATTCTTCTAGCAGCATTACCATATGGGGTATCTGTTTGTGACAAAGATCAGCAGTTTACCTATATACACAATAGTGGATCTACGAGTAACATTGACCACATGGTAACAAACTTCCCACTAATGGAAAGGGTCAGTGTTGATTCCGACCATACCTGCAGTGATCATTTGGGTCTATTCTTCTGTATCCCATTTCAGTCGGCCGCCACCAGAGCAGCTAATACACACTTTACAAAAGCTGAGTGGAAAAAGATAGACACCATGCTTTATCAATACACCTGTGACACAATCTTGAGTAAAATTGAAGCGCCGTATGAGTTGTTACTGCACGGTGTACGAGACCCGGTCACATTAAACTTCTAATGTGAGAAAATTTGCCATGCCCTGAAACCGCGGAAAAGTTAGCCGTCGCTAGCCGGAAGGTCCGTCCTGGTTCTCAGAAACCAGGGTGGGACAAATGTCCTTTGGTAAAACAAGCGAAAAAACGAGCAAAATTGTGGTACAATATTTGGAAAGAGTCCGACAAGCCCCGATCAGGGCTGATATTCCGGTTGTTTCGGAGCACAAAGAAGAATTATCTTAATCTAACTGAAAAATTAAAAAGTGAAGAAGCGGATAGAGTTTCTGAACAGGCGGCAAAAGATCCAAATGTAATGTGAAAGCTCTTCAAAAGATCTCAAACTAGTGCTAAAACGTGCTCCTCTGATATCCCGGAGGATGAATGGGTGAAGCATTAATATGCAGTGTTCGGTTCCGAAGACCCCAGCCTGGAGCAGGATTGTGACAAATGTTTGGATGAAAAACTCAAAACCCTATTAAAAGTGCGAAATACCTTTGTCATATCGAAATCGGCTGTAGTGAAAATAGTGAGTAAGTTAAAACGCGGAAAAGCACCTGGTCTTGACAGGATATGTCAGGATAACCTACGGCACGGTACAGACCTATTGTTTGAACACGTCTCTCTCCTGCTCCAGATGTGTGTCGATACTGGGATGGTCCCCAATTCATTATGCGCCGGAGTACTGTCAAATATACCCAAAAAGGGAAAAAACCCAAACCTGTGCACAGGATACAGACCAATTACCGTGTCTAGTGTTCTAAGTAAAGTCCTGGAGCTACTTCTGCTTCCAGAAATTTCGGGAAAGTGTAGACTAGATTACCGACAGTTCGGGTTCCGCCGAAATCTGAGTTGCGCGTTTGTGCATAGATTGTTAAAGAAAGCTATCGATAAAGCCCATAGACTGGGGTCTTCCCTCCTCATGTGCAGTGTAGATATTTCGGCTGCCTTTGACTCGGTTGTGCAGTCCCAGGTACTTCTAAAGTTACTTGAATGTGGGGTTAGTGCACATGTTGTAGCACTTCTGTCGTATTGGTATTCGAGGAGTTATGTGAATGTTAAACTGGCCGGGGGTCTTCTGAGTAGACTGATCAGACTCTTCCGAGGTCTTCGACAAGGATCTGTTTTAAGCCCTATCCTATTTAACACCCTGACATCTGGAATAACAAAAAATATTGCCGGAGGGTTTAGCATCAATCTCTGCAAGCTTAGCCTGCTTTCGTACGCGGATGACCTGCTATTGCTAAGTTGCAATCTTGTTTCTCTGCAAGAGAATATTGACCGCCTGATTACTGGATATGAAAGTATTGGTTTACGAGTTAACGCACTTAAGACTGAGTTTCTGGAATTTACTTCTTCGGCAAGAAAGCAACTATGCAGTGAAAATACATATGTGTAAAGGTGGGACGAACGAAACTTTTTCCGGGAAACTCTATGAAGTATCTGGGAATAACATCTGGTCAAGATATAAGAAGTTCACGTTTATTGCTAATAGATAAAATATCCAAAAGTATTTGATCAAGTTACTGCAAACTTGTCTCTTTGAAGTTTAGCCTGAACAGGAAGATTCTTGCAAAGCTTTATGCAGCAGTTGCTCTCCCTCACCTGCTCTATGTATCGCCATTGTGGGATTGGTTCATCCAAACTGATAGACTAAAACTCCGGTCAATCTATTGCAAGTATCTACAGTTTTTACTTAGGTATCCGCTCCGTGAAAGAAACACATTCATCCTGCGTTCCCAAAATATGGTTGACCCGACTGACATTATGCCTTCCTCCAAAAGAAATGCCGAAAAACCTTATCTACACCTTATCTACGAGTGCGAATGAAGAATTTGTTGTTTGAGTTTATACTTTGGTGTTGAAGTGTTTTTGTTTTTCTTTTCTCCTTTTCCTTACTCCACTTTCCTTTTCTTTTTTTTTGTACGAGCAGGCACAAATAAATTATTATTATTATTATAGTCTTACAAGCTTGCTTCTTGTCCCTGTGAAAAAGACTATACACCAGCAATGGCTCAGGAGGATCTTCATCCTTTTATAAATGGACTATAAAATAACATTTAATTTTGACAACTCCATTGAAATCATTTGAATTTTTGCTTGGTGATCATTTTCACCTTGAATTTTCTGTATCAGATTTAGCAATGAGAACTAAAAATCATCAAATAAAAAAAATTATGAAGTGCTGGAGCAATGTAGATATTTAGCTGTACCATACCATTATGTTCTTGATTTGCACCTTTCAAAGATTAAGGTTCTATATCACTTGCTATCTTCTGAGTCTAAATCTTTAATGAATTAGATTGCTATCTTGCTGAGATAGTACGTTGTTTAAAAATTACCCAGTCTTTTGCAGTACCTTTGGTCACTGTTAGAAAAGATACTTGGTTGTTAGAAAAAAGGCTGGTCAGATTTTCATCAACTTAAAAAGACCAAGATCCAACATTTTTTTTTTTTTTTTTTTTTTTTTTTTTTTTTTTTTTTTTTTTTTTAAACCCACCTCCTCTCCTCTCAGTGGTACTAACTTCATTAATTCCGAAACTGACAACTACATTTATGTACCACCTACACTAAAAAAAAAAAAAAAAAAAAATTAAAAAAAAAAAAAAAAAAACCTACAAATTTTTTAACTTTACATTATCATAACAATTAAACTATAAATTTGAGCAGTTAATACATTACAGATTTCATTTGGGGGCATTCTACAACCAATTAACCAACATTAATACAACATCTGCCTAGCCGCTTTGCAGGGTGCCCTTCCGGTATAGGGAACCCCTTCCACGGTGGCACCAACTATCAAACTCCAAGAAAATACTTTAATTTGCCTCCAAAATCCCTCTGTTTACCTTATAATCCCATCCTCCCAAATTACTCTCTCTTACCTCAAAAACGCCCAAATAAAAAACTTTGTCTGAATATCATCTTACACAAACATACCCTCAACACTTAGACAAAGTTTTTCATTTTTATTTTTTTCCTTTATTTCCTCATTTTCTAAAAACCCTTTTCAACTGCTCAAATTCAAAAAAAAAAAAAAAAAAAAAAAAAAAAAAAAAAACCATAATTTAATAAATGTTCATTTCAAAATATTTCTCAAATCTATTACTTATTCTCAAAAAATCTACTTCTTTATCCAAAAACTTTTTAAAAATATCAATATTTATTTTTTCCTTCCTTTTTCTTCTACTCCATACATACCGGCATAAATTTCCTACTATAAAACACACCATATTTTTCTTTTTATCCTCCATTTTTTCCCTTATATCTAACATTATAATCCTTTTTTTATCCTCCTCACTTTCTATACTCACACCTAAATTTCTTACTATCTCAAAAACAAAATTAAAAATATTTTCATTTTTCTCACACTCCAAAAATTCATGAGATAGTCCATCTAGTACCACCTCTGAACAGAGGTGGTACTAGAAAACATGCTCTCTGAGGTTTTTAAAAAATGGAAAAAAAAACAGTTACATGATTAATCTTATTCTATCCAAAATAATCCACAACATCCATGGAAACAAGTTTCTCAACTTACTTGTTTGTAGTCCCTTAAATCTGAACAGATTGGCATGCTAGTTTTTGATCAGTCTAATTTACCTATCAAATATTGGCCGTCATAGAAACCTTGTAAATATCCCACCTTTGGCTGTAGTCACACAAAAAAAGAACATATACTGGTTACAAAAGGATAAGGGAATAACTTGAAATGGTTGACTATACCCTCACATCAAATAGGTTGTTGATGTAGCATGGCAATATTTCAAAGCACTGTTGATTGACCTAGAAAGGAAACACTCCTGGTTAGTGTCATAAAAATATCTAAGACTTTACTGTATATCCCTCAAAAACTCAGCAAAGCAAGAAATAAAAAGAAAAAGAAATGGACTGAACACAAGAAAACTCAAACAGATGAGGATTTCACCAAGCACAAACAAGCAAGAACTCAGGTGACAACATTGGTCAGGTATACCTTCACTGAGTATGAAGAGAAACTATCTAATCAAAGCAAAGACAATCCAAAAGTCTTCTGGAGATATGTGTCCTCCAGCAAACCAGCCAGGCACCTCATACCAGAGATTACCTTACCAAGTGGAGAGCAAATGAACTTAATAGATCCTTTTCAACAAATTTTTGTGAGGAAGACGCCTATGGGCAACTTCCAAACCTACCCTCTAAGCATGTCATCACCCCCATGCCCAAGATGGCATTCACTGCTGAAGAGGTCCATAAACGATTATCTACGATTGATGTAGCTAAAGCAAGAGGACCTGATGGAATCCATCCAAGGCTCCTGAAAGAAATGGCAAACCAGTTAACCTCCCCATTAGCCAACATCCTTCAGACATCATTTAAATAACAGGAATGTCCCCAAAGATTGGAGATCTACCAATTGCCAAAAACTACAGACCATCAGTTTGACCACTATCCCCTCTAAAATTATGGAAGGCATGGTAAATGATGCCATCATAAATCATCTGACAGCAACCTTTTACCCAACTCCCTACACGGCCTTAGAAACGGCAGGTCAATAAATATAAACCTGATTGATGCCTATGATGACATTACAAAGCTCATTGATAGGGGGATTCCAGTTGATGTTTTTCTGTTTGACCAGGCTAAGGTATTTGAGAAGGTCCCTCATCATAGGGAGAAGCTAAAACTAGAATGGCAGCAATTAATAAAAGAAGTTCTTGACCAGGTTATGGCCTTTCTGACAGACCAAACACAGGTTGTTGTTCTCTATGCTCTTGCTGGCTCCTTAATCTACTCCAATCCACAACCAGTGAAGAGTGGAGTACCTCAGGGCACTTGTGTTGGCCCAACTTTATTCAACATTTATATTAGTGACGCCCCAGATTGCACAAAAAAATAAAATATTATTCTATGCAGATGGCTCTAAGCTTGTGGGGCTGGCCAATACTACTGTAGCAAGAGCCTCTCTGCAGGAAGACATGGATAACCTAGCAAGCTGGTCAGAAAAGTGGCTGCTACAGTACAATGCTGAAAAATGCAAATGCAAAGTGCTCTACCTAGGTCCCAATAACTGTCAGCATCAATACACACTGAATAATCCCAGTCTCAGCAGCAGCTCCATTTTCATCCCAGCAGATGAAAAGTATGATCTTTGGTGTTTTAGTTGACTCCCAGCTGAAGTTCCATCACCATACCCTCTTACTGCTGCTAATGCTGGGAGACGTCTTGGAGTTATAAATAGAACATTTGTCAGCTGCAACCAGCATGTTATAAGAGAGCTGTACACCTCTATGGTGTCACCAACTCTGGAGTTTTGTATGACACTCATCTCCCCTCAATTTAAGGGAGACAAACAACTCCTTGAAAATGTCCAGTGGCATGTAACCAAAATGCTGTACAGCTTGAGGACCTGCCCTTACCATGAAAGGATGCAGCATTGAAAATTCCAACCCTTGTTTACCTTAGGAAATTGAGTAATGTTATCAAAGCTTTTAAGCATCTGCAATCTAACCCTTGCTCAAGCCTTCTTCCCATCAATCCCAACCAGAGAACCCAGGGAAACTCCCAAAAAATACACCCAACAAACAACTAACTGCAGAGAACACTACCACTTCTTTTCCAACCATGTTGGTCCACTTTGGAACTCCTTAAGTAACCAAACTATCCAATTTCAAACCCTGGAGTCATTTAAGCATAGTGTGGACACAGACTGGGAGCATAGGGGTGGTGTCTACACTGGAGCATCCCAAAGTCCTCAACCGAACTTTGAAGTCATCACTGGCAGGTGTGTCACAAGGAGCCTTCCTTTCACATCTGCATAATGCAGTTTAAGGAGTACTTGTCAAATTAAAAAGGTATATTGATAAAAATTGCCTAGGAATATTCTAGAATGCAATGATTGCACCCCATACACTGGTTTAGTATAGTTTTTGAACAAGACTGACTGCCTTATAATCCATTGGCAGTTCTTCATATATTGGACGTTTTTTCTTGGTCTTCCCCTTTAGATTTGGAATATTAATATTACTAAGAAATGCAGTGTTTTGATATTGCTGTGAAATGGATGAACTTCTGTTAAGGTTCCCTAAGTGTGTAGAAAATATTGTTGATTTTCCTCTGAATTGCGTCTGTGTTTAAATTAATCTAAAAAAACAAAGTTTTTCCAAGGGAAGTAAAGAGCGAAGTTGAAACATAAAACAGACAAAAATTATTGCTTCACAGTCTATCTAATGTATACCAATAAAACTAGTACAAATAAACCAACTAATTATGTTTCCCTGTGTTTCTAGGATTATAGAAAACTAGCCCTTTACTGAAAAAACAAAAATCAAGTATTAAAAACAGGAATATACATCTGGGAGTCAAAAGTGAGGATGTAGCCTGACAACAATAAAGTAATCTATAAAGCTTTTCATAGTCTTACACCCGTTGTGACATCAGTAACTTTCCATATACAATTAAAATTATCTTAAAAACATAATCATAAAATTCAATATTTTCTTGATAACTGCAAAGTCATTGAACAGCTTACAGAAATATTGGATTGGTTCATCAGGTAGCATTTTGGTCTCGCCAGCCAAATACCAATAGTGATTACTAAACAATCTTCAAATGTAAGAAATATGCTTTAGTATTACTTGAAATGAAGATCCAATAAGACCTAATATGGATTCTGAAAATGTGGTTATTTCTCTCTATATAACACCAAATTTCAAGCTATGATACATTATGACATGTCCTTTTTTAAAACCAAAACGACAGCCAGGCATTGAACTGAGCCATCATGCAGAAGTGATACCAAATTAAACAAGAAAAAAAATAATAAAGCAACAATCCTAAAATGAATTTTTGCTTCATCTTAAAAGAGATTATAACATTTTTACTATGTAAAAATTGTTCTTAATTGGTTTGCTTTTACTGTACCAAAACCCTTATATTATTTTGTATTTTCAGTAAAGTGCTAGTTTTCTATAATCCTAGAAACACAGGAAACATAATTAGTTGGTTTATTTGTACTAGTTTTATTGATATATATTAGATAGGCTGTGAAGCAATAATTTTTGCCTGTTTTAAGTTTCAACTTTGCTCTTTACTTCCCTTGGAAAAACTTGTTTTTTTTAGATTAATCTTTGCTCGTTTTTGATTCAAGTTTAATGTAGAAAAGACGCCGCCATGATCTTTTTTATTTACACAGAATAATTTCTGTCTGTTTTAAGTTTTAATGTCATTCCTTAGTTTCAGTTGGAGACTTATGGAGCTGTTTAAAGGCGTATTTAAAAACTTATATTTATGCCTAATCGCTTTTTATAAATTTGACTTAATAGGACATTCCCATAAAGTGCACTTTCCATTTTTTCCCCCATTTTTTCAAATGAAAAAAGTGTCTTTTTCAATCAAATGACCAAAAAAGATGTTTTTCAAAACCTAGGCAGTAGCAAAAAACTAAGGGGGCAAGGACGTCCCTTCCCCTCAATTACCGCCATTAGAACTAGCTCACAGGCTTCATTGCAGAGTGAAGTTTGAAGATTTAATTCAAAACTGTTGATCCTGCTTTAAGCTTAATTTTGGTAGATTTTTAGTTGAAAAGTTTTTAGTTTAGTTAATTTGTTTATGCAATAATCTTTTATTTTAAGATGAGTAGGTGATTTTATGAAAATTACTAAGAGGGTTTGGAGGGGAGTATATATGAGGGGTTCTTATAAACCTCCAGTTAAGGGCTTTGGACCATATTTATTGTAATGGTACTGTTTTATGCTTCCAAACTCTTCCACTTAAGAAGAGGCACCAAAACTGCCGTTTTTAGTGCTATATGGCACTTATGGATGGTTAAATTGATGAAAAGCATGTAGATATGAGTAATGGCTTTAAAATGAGTCTTCCCAGGATATGCTTTGAAAAATGAGTGCGTCATATTTGTAAAAATAGTGGATTTTCTAAAAAGTAATCATAAGAAGGGACACACCATGAGTGAAAAACACCATGAGTGAAGTTAGATTAATCTTTGCTCGTTTTTTATTCAAGTTTAATGTAGAAAAGACGTTGCCATGATCTTTTTTATTTATACAGAATAATTTCTGTCTGTTTTAAGTTTTAATGTCATTCCTTAGTTTCAGTTGGAGACTTATGGAGCTGTTTAAAGGCGCATTTAAAAACTTATATTTATGCCTAATCGCTTTTTATAAATTTGACTTAATAGGACATTCCCATAAAGTGCACTTTCCATTTTTTCCCCCATTTTTTCAAATGAAAAAAGTGTCTTTTTCAATCAAATGACCAAAAAAGATGTTTTTCAAAACCTAGGCAGTAGCAAAAACCTAAGGGGGCAAGGACGTCCCTTCCCCTCAATTACCGCCATTAGAACTAGCTCACAGGCTTCATTGCAGAGTGAAGTTTGAAGATTTAATTCAAAACTGTTGATCATTCAAGCTTAATTTTGGTAGATTTTTAGTTGAAAAGTTTTTAGTTTAGTTAATTTGTTTATGCAATAATCTTTTATTTTAAGATGAGTAGGTGATTTATGAAAATTACTAAGAGGGTTTGGAGGGGAGTATATGTGAGGGGTTCTTATAAACCTCCAGTTAAGGGCTTTGGACCATATTTATTGTAATGGTACTGTTTTATGCTTCCAAACTCTTCCACTTAAGAAGAGGCACCAAAAGTGCCGTTTTTAGTGCTATATGGCACTTATGGATGGTTAAATTGATGAAAAGCATGTAGATATGAGTAATAGCTTTAAAATGTGTCTTCCCAGGATATGCTTTGAAAAATGAGTGCGTCATATTTGTAAAAATAGTGGATTATCTAAAAAGTAATCATAAGAAGGGACACACCATGAGTGAAGTTAGATTAATCTTTGCTCGTTTTTGATTCAAGTTTAATGTAGAAAAGAGGCTGCCATGATGTTTTTCATTTATACAGAATAATTTCTGTCTGTTTTAAGTTTTAATGTCATTCCTTAGTTTCAGTTGGAGACTTATGGAGCTGTTTAAAGGCGCATTTAAAAACTTATATTTATGCCTAATCGCTTTTTATAAATTTGACTTAATAGGACATTCCCATAAAGTGCACTTTCCATTTTTTCCCCCATTTTTTCAAATGAAAAAAGTGTCTTTCAATCAAATGACCGAAAAAGATGTTTTTCAAAACCTAGGCAGTAGCAAAAAACTAAGGGGGCAAGGACGTCCCTTCCCCTCAATTACCGCCATTAGAACTAGCTCACAGGCTTCATTGCAGATTGAAGTTTGAAGATTTAATTCAAAACTGTTGATCATTCAAGCTTAATTTTGGTAGATTTTTAGTTGAAAAGTTTTTAGTTTAGTTAATTTGTTTATGCAATAATCTTTTATTTTAAGATGAGTAGGTGATTTATGAAAATTACTAAGAAGGTTTGGAGGGGAGTATATGTAAGGGGTTCTTATAAACCTCCAGTTAAGGGCTTTGGACCATATTTATTGTGATGGTACTGTTTTATGCTTCCAAACTCTTCCACTTAAGAAGAGGCACCAAAAGTGTCGTTTTTAGTGTTATATGGCACTTATGGATGGTTAAATTGATGAAAAGCATGTAGATATGAGTAATAGCTTTAAAATGAGTCTTCCCAGGATATGCTTTGGAAAATGAGGGCGTCATATTTGTAAAAATAGTGGATTATCTAAAAAGTAATCATAAGAAGGGACACACCATGAGTGAAAAAAAATCCAAGGAGGAATCGAACGCGCGATAATCTAATTTGAAGTCCAGTGCTGTACTAACAGAACCATGCCTCTAATAATCTAATTTAATATATTGGTGTTTGTAGGACTTTAATTGCAGATCCTATTAAGGGGGCCTGGAGGAGGAACATGCAGGAGGTGTTCTTGCAAACCTCCAGTTAAGGGTTTTGGATTATAATTATTACAATTATACCGTTTTATGCTTTCAAGATTTTCTGTGTAAGAAGAGGCACCGAAAGTGTTGTTTTCAGTGCTATATCTCACTTACGAATTGTAGAATTGATAAAAGCACATATATATAAGCAAAAGTTTTCAAATGAGCCATTAAACATCACTCTAAGAAGTTCTGGTAGCCCACTAGCCCCAGCTTTTCCACTTGAGACATGGCACAAAAAGTGCCGTTTTTATTGTCATTTGAAACTTGCAGATGGTGGAACTTATAGGAAGAACCTAAATATTAGCAATATTTTTTTTATATAAGCTATCAACAATCTATCTACAATGTTCTGGTTGCCCGTTAGCCCCACCCCTTGAGAAATGGCATAAAAAATTTCCTTTTTCGTGCCATATGGCACTTGCGGATGGCGGAAATTTATATAAACCATGTACATATGAGAAATAGATTTGGGATGAGCTCTTAAGCATCTCTCTATGATGCCTAGTAACCCACTAGGCCTGGAAAAAAAGAAGAAAAAAAAAGACCATTTTAACGTTTTTTTTTAACTTTTAGTTACTATGCGCTGGGGTTCGCTCTTTACTAGGTTGCAGCTAATGCTTCAACCATGACAAAGAGTTCATTGCAAATTCTCCCAAGAAATTAGTTCATATTGAAATCTGTGGAATCTAATAGATGGTAGAATTTGTAAAAACCTAGTAAATATAAGCAATAGTTTATATTTGAGCCATTAAACATCTATCTACAATAGTGTGGTAGCCTGCTAATGTTTCAGTAGCTTACTGGTGAGCAGACGATTTATGAAATTTACTAAGGGAATTGGGAGGAGGAGGGTGCGGAAAGGGTCTTTGTAAGCCAAGTGTTCTTGAACATAACTATCACAATAGTACTTGTTTTGTCCTTCAGAGCTGTTCCACTTATGGAGTGGCACCAAAAGTGTTGTTTTCAGTGCTATATCACACTTACTAATGGTAGAATTGATTAGCACGTTGATATGAGCAATAGCTTTCAAATGAGCCATTAAGCATAACTTATAAGTTCTGCTAGCCCAATAGCCTCAGCTTTTCCACTTGAGACATGGCACAAAAAGTGCCGTTTTTAGTGCCATTTGGAAATTGTAGAGGGTGGAATTAATAGAAAGAACATAGATATGAGCAATGTCTTTTACATGAGCTATAAAAAATCTGTCTACGGTGTTCTGGTACCCTGCTAGCGCCACCACTTGAGAAATGGCACAGTGCCATTTTAATGCCATATGGCACTTGCAGATGGCGGAGTTTATAAAAAAGCACGTAGATATAAGAAATAGCTTTGGAATGAGTTATTAAGCGTCTCTCTATGATGTTCTGATAACCCGCTAGGCCTGGAGAAGAAAAAAAAACAGAAAAAAGAGAGACAGATCAGTGCTACCAATGCAAAAAATTGATTTTCCTTGTTGTTCAAGGAGGGGGACTGTAATTTCCCTTCCAATGGTACGCTTATAATTTTGATCTGACGTCATTTCAGAGGGTTTCAGGCTTTTTTTTCGAAATCATCGTAAGTTTCTTTTTTCAATGAATTTTTAATTTTAAGACAAACCGAAACAATAGTTATCATTCCTGAATCAGTGTCAGATGGAAATTTTTTTTCACTAGGCAGTTTTTTTTTCAAAACGTGTTTTTTAACTTTTAGTTACTATGGGCTGCGGTTTGCTCTTTACTAGGTTGCAGCTACTGCTGCAGCCATGATAGTATTTTAATTCATCAAGGGTGTTTTCAATTTCTATTTTCATAGCCATAGTTTTGTTTGAATGATATGTAAATTTGTTGTTTTATTGTTTTTCACTTCTTATGTTGAATTTTTGCTTTGTGTTTTTTTTTGTATTTCCTTTTTAATTTTTGCTTACTCGTCTGTAACAGCATCTTAATGTTTGTATCAACCCACACAAAACAACCCCCAGTGATCAAAGGTTTAAAAATGTGTTTTGAAGCATCACCAGGATACAGGGGTCATGTACAGCTTCTGGAAGGAGTGCAAAGGAGAGCCACAAAGGCAGTATCTAAGATGAGAGACAAGCCTTATGATGAACGTTTAAAGGAGCTTAAATTATCTACACTGGTTGACCGACGATGAAGAGCTGATATGCTTATGACATATAAGATTACTTCACAAAAAAAAAAATTCATTTGCCAATTTCCCAAAATATAGGCACTGACAGGAGGGAACATTCAAAGAAGCTGTTCAAGCTATCTGTCAAAACTCGACACCAACAACAGTTTTTCTCCTGTTGTGTAGTAAACCACTGGAATAGTCTGTCAAATAAAACAGTCTCAGCATCCAATAATGAAGTTTTCAAGAAGTCATTGGATGTTGAATGGAATGGTGTTCCTGGAAGTACCAGTGGGATGCACTTGATGTGTAATCATTTACATCATCAAGTATGGAGTAATTAACAGATCAAGATGAATCTTAATTTACTCTGAAGTGCAAATTAAGTTAAGAAAAAAATGTTTAGTCAGAAAAATTCGCCATTTGTAGCTGATTCAGGAATACTACTACTACTACTGACAACTCACCGCAGCACCAAGCCGCCTGAAGCCAACACAGCTACGCACGGTCCTCCTCCACCCCAATCTATTCAAAGCCTCCCTTTTTAGTGATTATTATTTTATTTATTCTCAGTAATAAAATGCTATTTTGAAAACAAATTTGCGGGAATTTTTAAAAGGAGTCTTAAACCTCAATATGATGTCAGTTTTGCTGTGATGTTATTTTCAAGGGGTTTCTGGCTCTATTTAGAAATTCCTACAAATTTGTTTTCTAAGTAACATTTCACTAGTAAGATTAATGAAAAATAATAATTACCATCCATGAATCTGCTACAAATGACAATTTTTCTTGCCAGAAATTGTTTTAAATACATGCTTTTAAACTTTTGGTTAGTGTGGACTGTTTTGAGCGCTTTTAGCCCCTTCAAGGACTCAAAAGGGACTTCACCCTAGAAACTATTATTGATTTTGGAAAGAACATAAAAAAGGCATGATATTTTTAATATCTTAGCCTACCTTAAATTGCAGCATGGAGCAATCTATGTATTTTTTATTCTTCTAGCTAAATTCAATGAATATGTATTGAGCGTTAAGTAGTGAGTTCATCTTGTTCCTATGTAAGTAATGCTTTTGTCTCTAAATTTATTGAAAAAAAAACCCTCGCAGATGATATTTAAAACCGCAATTTATGGCCTTGAAATCTGTTTGAAATTGAGGGAGATGAAAATCAATATGCTCTCAGAATCTTTACTATAGAGTAATATAATATGCTAGACTATTTCAAGAACAGCTTCATATCGTTTTTGATGACACTTTTAATGGGTTGGAACCTTGCGTTTGCTTATGTTGTTATGAGTATGAACTGCCACTTTTATGATAATTGATGTGGTATATTCCCAGGATTCTGATCCCCACCAATTGTCAATACCTATAGTTCCTCTAAGATCAACCCCAGTAGCTTTAAATTTTTCACCTCAGTGGCAATCTTTATAAATTCTTCTTGTTGTATATTGTAATCTAGTTGCTCTCACTTGGTTATTCTGCATGTTCTCATGTTCCTCCAGCTCCTCTTTTTCTTCTGCTTTCAAACTCTATCCCCCTCCTCTAGCTCAGTCTCTCTTTTTCTTCCTATTTTTATAATTTCTCTCCTCTTCTCCCAGCTTTGTCTCACTTTAGTTTTTTTTTATTTGATAGTGTGAATAATTTCTATATTTCTATTTCTATTTCCTTTAAAAGGGAACGACATTTTTTTGTTAAAATTGTATTGAGCCTGTAAGTATTAAAATGGATAAAAAGGAAAATTATAACAATGACCAAATCCGAGGGGATAACGGAAAGTATGAGTATGTTTGGTCTGATGAAGAACTTCATTTAGTAATCAGAAGAAATAAAGCTGTTTTGAAGTAATCTTGTATAGGCATTTCCACATTTATGTAATCATTGTACAAGGACAAAAAGCTCCTCAGAAGGAAGTGGGGGAATACATGCACACAGAGGGAAAAAGGGAGGTCTTTCCATTGAAACTAATTTGGTGCCCCCCTCTGTAAAAGCGGAAAAATAAATGCCTACATGTTCACCATTATAATTGTAACCTTTACCTCCTTAGTTTTTTTTCAAACATAAATACTCTGTTCAAGATACAAAATATGCATTTGCTACAATTTATTAAATATGAAGGTTTTTGGATATTTCTTTCATTTGAACTTATGATTCAGTATTTCACAGAGAAGCCATAAATAACCAAGACCAACTAGGAATAATCTGGACTGCTAGCTTGGCAGAAATTCTTTAATAGAAATCTGGAAACTTCTTAGCCCAAAGTATTGGCAAGTTGGCAAATGTTTTAAAAGTTGTCCATTTAATATTCTAGAAATTTTCTCATTTTGTCAGGATGACGTCACCTCTCCCTTCTCCTAAAAAAATAGAAGATATAGATGAGTCAGGCAACAAGTTGGAAATGGCCAATCTAGTCTGTCTTGAACACTCTACTGAAGAAAGAGCTGTATTTCCTTTAATTGCTGAACCAAATATTGGGAGTACAGAGAATGCACAACAAAACGGAAAGGGTGGAAGTCCTTTGCATGATTCTACCAATGACACTCCACAAGCGCCCCTAGAAAAGGTATGTCTAAATGTTAGAATTAGCTACCCCCCCCCATATTCTTAATCTTTTTTAAAATTTAGCCACCCATTCTTAGTCTTAGGTTCATAACACATTGCTATCTCTTACATTTCGTATTATTTGCTTGTTTCTTTTCCATTTCGTTGAACAGCTTCATACCAATCAAGGTTTGACTTATTTCAGTTCAAAGGGTTGATTGTCTCACAAGTCTCAGAGACACCATTCTATCTATTCTTTCAGACAGTTTTATGTCTTCAACATTAAAGGTTGAATTTGTTATTTCCGAATGGTTGCTGCTTTCTCTGAAGAAAAAAGAGCTTTACCCAGACTTCGGGTTTAAATTTTCAGGGCATTGAACTGTAACTTTGGTGGTGTTTCTGGTCCTAGATACTATAGAACTTGATACAGTCTGATGCCTTTCCAGAAAAAGCAGGCCTTAAAAGCACAATTTCGACACTCCAGGCATTCTGCTCCTGAAAAATATTCTGCACAAGACGAATTTGGAATTTCTTTGCTGTCCTGCAGATTGAATATGTCTTTATCTGTGCATATGGACATATTGCTTCTACTATAAAGCCAACAACTATGTATTTGTTTTGTTAAAACGCGTTGGATTGCTGTCAAGAAGGTAAAAGAATTTTTTTAGAAAGGGAATTCACAGTTTATGTGGTGAAAGACAGTTTCTGGTAGAACAGAGGCATAATGGAAAAATGTTCTCGTGTGAAAAATTGTTTTCTGTGTTTCTTTGGCTTAGGATCGCAACTTTGACCTCATCTTTTATCAGTTTAAAACTCCATGCCCACTTGATTTCTGGATCAGTTCTGGAATACTCCAGACCAAATCAGTAAAGAGTGGTAATTTTCCATAATATGGGGAAAAATGGTATTAGGCAAAAGGAGAGAATATAGAGCAAAGATATTTAGCTGTTTATGTTGATTCTAAATATATAGACGTTTAATTTAGGTAGGCTTATGGACAAGAATGGTAGTTCTAAAAATATGGATTATTGTCAAAGAAAAGGTAAACAACATCCCACAGGAGGAATGATAGATATCCCTTATCGATGGTTTGGAATAACAGTTAATTGAAAATAATAATTTTCCTTCTACATGTTTTTGTTTGATTTATTCCCCCCTTCCAATCTTTGAGGCAAAATAATGTGTCATCTCAACTAATTTATCAAGATGCATTGGGTTCTTTGCCCTCAGAGACACTAAATAAGGCCTAAGAAGGTATTCAACTGGCATTTGACAAAAATATTGAGGTGCGCATTAAGATTATAGTGATGAAAAGGTCTTGGAGGTCGTCCTTCCTTGTCCCATTAGACTCTGTTGTGCGACAGCGGCTGGTTTCAATACAAATTGTAATCGGCATGGTTAAAAAAACTAGCAAATGCTAAAATAAAGGTTATATTTTATTGTGACGTTAATGATTGAGATCATGACCTCATAGTAGAAACTGTCCCATATACAAGATATTATTGTCTCACCAGCCCTCTCTTTAAATGATATAGCTTATACATTCCCAATTATTGCTGCTTGTCCAGTACCCTAATATGTTTCGACGGACCTCTAAAATGTTTTGAGCAAGCTAGTAATTGAGGTTGGACGAGGGAGCTTAATGAAACGCCGAGGTTGTCAGCCTAAAAGTAGACGTTGATATTACTTGCAGCAGGACCATGTGTTTTCCGCATCACCTGGCATCTGAAATTCAGACGTTTAGCAGGGACTCGTTTACCTATAACCTCCCAAGGCTCATATAGTTCGTATGATCCCCAAAATGCGTTGATATTCTGTATCTACCGTACGTTATCTTTAGAAAATATTCGGAACTAAACCCACTTATAAGTATTATACTCAATCATCGTTCATAGGAAGGTTGAGTGACGCATCATAATTTCTGTTAGGTTGGGAAGGCTGGGACTTCTGTGTTTATCCACTGTAATGAAAATTCTAAGTTTGAAAAATTTACGAATTCCAAGTTAAGGAGGCGCAATGTTTTGAGTAAGGAAACGAAGTCAAGGACTGCCTGTGTCCAAAAGGTGCAATTTTTTTACTAGTTGAAATTCTGTACAATATCTGAAAAATTTATGAGTATGTCAGTGTTTTGATGCTGACCAAAGCTCTTTCCTTTATTAAAAACTACACAAAACATATTGTTATAGAAACTAAATATAGTAATATCACTATTATTTTGTTATTATTTCATATATATTATCTTAGATATTTTTTTGTAAGTCATTGTTACAGTAGAGTTGCGATTGGTCCAAGAATCAAGAATAATTCGAAATTCATTAGACTAGTGAAAATGTATTTAAAAATGCCAAGACACTGAATCTAAGTCTTGACTTGGCTTTTCATTTTTTTAATGAAAAAACAAGCTTTTTCAATTGAAAGTAAGGAGCAACATTAAAGCTTAAAAAGAACAGAAATTATTACGTATGTGAAGGGGGTTGCCTCCTCCTTAACACCTCGCTCTTTACGCTAAAGTTGTTTGGTACTTTTGAAAAAAGCTTTTTATTGTTCCAATTAATCGACCCTTGTGTTTCAGGAGTAGTTCTTAAAGAATTGGGACAAAATTCAAACTTTAGCGTAAAGAGTGAGGTGTCGAGGAGGAGGCAACCCCCTTCATATCCGTAATGATCTCTGTTCGTTTTAAGTTTTAATGTTGCTGCTTACTTTCAGTTGAAGAAACTTGTTTTTTTATTTAATTTCTTATCGTTTTTTTAATAATCACAGGAAATCTGGCCCCACCTCCACGGAGAAATACTCTCCCCACGAATATATCCTCGAGACAATTCAATTCCAGTGAAAATTTACCCATGACAATTACCCTTAACAACTCCACGCGCAAAATTGAGACGGAAAAGAGAAAGCAAGAAATATAAAAGTAATTTTTTATAGGAATTCTGGCAAATTCCCCCAGTGTATAATTTCCTCTGACAAATTCACTCGCTGAAAACTCCCTCCCCCCCCCATGGAAAGTTCCCCCATGAAATAAAAACAGCAGAAAATTCGTTTTCCCGAACTAAAATGTATGCATGCTTCCCAATAATAAATACTATGCGTAAACTATGGGCAATTTTTATAAGTTAAAGACCTGTTCCCTGGGGCTGTGGGGGGGGGGGGTAATGTTACATCCAAAGACAGAGTTATTGGGCCTTTCAACTATGATGAACAAAATGGCTATCTTAAAATTTTAATAGGACGGTTTTGGGGGGAAAGGGATGGGAGAGGGGGCCTAGTTGCCCTCCAATCTTTTTGGTCACTTAAAAAGAGCACTTGGACTTTTAATTTCCTTGGTAATGAGCCCTCTCACGATATTCTAGGACCACTGGGATAATCACCCCTGAAAAAAAAACAACAAATAAACACGCATATGTGATCTTTCTTCTGGCAAAAAATACAAAATTCTAGATTTTTGCAGATAGAAACTTGAAACCTCTACATGAGGGTTCTCTGATATGCTGAATTTGATGGTATGATCTTCGTTAAGATTCTCTGAGTTTAAGGGGGTTTTTCACCCTTTTTTTGGAAATAAGACAAATATTCTCAGGCTCGTAACCTTTGATAAGTAAGACTAAACTTAACGAAACTTATATGATTGAAATCAGCATAAAAATCCAATTCTTTTTATATATCTATTGGTATCAAAATTCCGTTTTTTAGAATTTCGGTTACTATTGAACCGGATCGCTCCTTACTTGCAGTTCGTTATCACGAACTGTTTGATCAAAATAATCTGAGGTTCGGCTTTTGAAGAGGTTTAACTCAAAGGAGGCTAAGAGACAACAAATGGAAAATTTAGAGAGAAAACGGCGGGGAAGAAAATCAATCACAGTGAAGTAATCACTAACCACACAGTTTCGAGCGGTGTAGATACGGGTAAAATAGACAAACTGTTGACACGATTCCATAGACACATAAGATTTTGACACTGTTTTATGATCGATCAGGACCATTAATCACACACCATCAACTTACAAAGGCCTCTGATGACATTTCTTGCGTGTCACTCCTACATTGATTTTGTCCCTTTACATAACCACGCACTTTATGAGAGGGAGGGAACGTATGTGACATATTGCTGTTGCTTTAACAAGGTTTAGAAGTTTGATTCCTTGCCATATAAAAAAAGCCGAAATCTTTCACTGCCTTTGACTTTGCCAAAAATCTTTCAGAAGGATTGCATCTAATGTATTACTTAAAGACTTGGCGTTTAGCTTTCTTGACCAACAAATTGTAAAAACTGACATAGAATGCTTAAAAAACCAATCAACAATAAAATAACACTTGTCACGGCTCTAGCAACTCTCATCTAAAAATAACGACATAAATGTCGCTGTGCACAAAACCGAAAGCCCTATCCCACACTGTTTCCAAAAATGAGCTAGTTTGCTTCTCGGTCATCAAGAGTCCTTTAGACCAAAAGACGTATATCTGCTGGCTGCATTTGCAGAGGGTGTATTTGCTTTATTTTGCTATACAAAAATAGACATGTTTTTCATTTACACATTGTAATTGTTGAACAATCTAGCTTGTATATGTTTGTTTTACAAAAGCAACACTTCGGTGTGTCCCTGTTTTAAAACCTAAGATCAATAATTTACCGGCGGTTCCTAAGTCATGATCAGGTCCAGAACCAAAATCAGTGCAATATTTACATATTTAAAATCGTTGTCAGGTTTCTTGTTCATGGGGTTGCCCCAACTTAGGCTTAACTAATACTTTTCTTCTATTTTTAGCTAGTTTGAAAAAAGTTCCTGCCAATATTTGGGGGCAATTTTCGGGCGAACCAGAATGTTTTTTTTCTTTCTTTTTTTTTGATAGTGTATTGGCGTCCATGTGGTCCAAGGGCCTAAGGGTATAATTTCAAGTCAAGCTGGGAAAGCATATTTTTTGTACTTTTTGGTTGTACCCATACATTACGGTCTCATTTGCCCAGGGACTTGCGAGTTTAATTTTCAAACTGATCAGAGACAACAACTTTTTGGCTCATTTTCGTGCCCCATATTACCCTACCCCTTCAAAAGTGGCGTTGTTTGGGGGGGGGAGCTGCCCTCCCAATAATATGGGAAAAAAACTATGATTCATTAAGTAATTTTAAAACTGTTGCTCATTTTAAGCTTCAAATTCGCTCTTTAGTTCGACCAGATAATTTTTTTAATTAATCCCAGCTCGTTTTTAATATAAAAAACGCGAAAAATAGTGGTCCATTGCGCTTCCATATTAATATTTATACAAATATACCACCTTTGAAGTCTATCATCAAGGAAGTAGGTCATCTACTTCTTATACAAGCTCAGCGTAACATCAACCAGGGAGAATTTTGCTCTTGTTGGCAGGTCTAGTGCTTGAAATACATTATATAGTGAGAAACAAGTTCAACTGTTTTCAATATCTGAATTAGACTAGGGTGTGTTAATTTTGCGTTTTAAGCTAGATTAAGCAATTATTTGCTATTTGGTCTAGGCTATCTCATAGGGTAGTGCCGAAGGAATTCAGACCTACAGAGGTCTAAGAACCTAAAACCCCGAGTATTGAATGGTATTACGCTTTTGTTGCTATTGAAACTAGTTCCAGTGGCGCCAATCACGGGAGGGGGGGCGGGTAGGTATTTACCTCCTGGATTTCTCCCCATCCTTTGATTTCAAAAATAAATTTTATTTGATATTTTTATGGAAGCAAGACGAAAAAAATTGCCCCCCTCCTTAAATTTTTTATAAGTGTAGAATTGAGGCGGTTGAGAAGGAAATTATCTTAAAAAACAATTCTTAGACCTATTTCATAATGTGTAGAATAAATGTAGTTAACACATTTTTACTGCAGATACACTATAGTTTACCCACAACCCCCCCCCCTAGTATGCAAATATATAACCCAAATTGTATATTTCCCGGTACTTGTCTATTATGCAAAACACACTGGAGAGGTGAAGTTTGGTGACAATAAAATACGAAAATAGAATACTTTATTAGTAAAGTTGTGAAGGTCATTTGTGAATTATTAAATTGTGAACTTCGGCGTCGGCTGACCGTCTCAAAGACAAAGAAAAGTTCATTATTAACGCGATTCTTGACCTAGTTTGTTTTAGCTGACCCGTGTATTTTACCATGTGTCACTCTTGTTTCAACCCACGAAATTAAATTTAAAAAAATATTTAGGATATTAAAGATAAATATTAAATAAAAAAGTAAGTTTTTTTAAACAAAAGTGCACGTTGTAGGTTTCATATGGCACTTTATGATTGCCTTCACAGCTCAGAATTAGCTAACAAATATTGTTTTAGAGGTCCTGAATTGCCCCGGAAACGTGAAGTTCCAGTGAAATTAGGTGGGGGCACAATAGTCCCATATGAGACAGCGCAAGAGCTTTTAAAAAATACAGTGTTGTATCCTGTTATTGATGTTCTAATTACAGAGAGTGAAAGTAGGCTAGAAGAGAACAGTTTGGATGTTTTGAACAACTTAAGCCAGTGGCGGATCCAGGGGGACGAGGGGGCGGATCCAGGGGGACGAGGGGGCGCCCCTCCCCCCATAACGTAGTATAAAGTAGTGTAATTTGCTTAATTAACGCAAGACTGCGTTGATTAAACTTGCTCCTAACGCAAGTTTAATGGATCAGCCTATTTTGCCCTCCCTCCTCCCTAAAAAAGATCCTGGATCTGCCCCTGACTTAAGCTAGGTACAAACAAAATGAAGAAAGACAGTGTAAGCTTTGTGTATAAATACTATAACATCGATTTTGAACGATGCATGCCTGAGCTATAGTGTTTTTGCGTGAGTTGAGGATATAAAAAACAAAAACGTTCTAGAAAGAGCATCTGTTTTTGCTGAAATTAAATAAAAAAAAACAAGTTTTTTAAACTGAAAGTAAGGAGCGACATTAAAACTTAAAACGAACAGAAATTACTCCGTATATGAAAGGGGCTGTCCCCTCCTCAACGCCTCGCTCTTTACGCTAAAGTTTTTTATTGTTTTAAAAAATAAAGTTGTGAGACAGAGTCAAACTTTAGCGTAAAGAGCGAGGCGTTGAGGAGGGGACAGCCCCTTTCATATACGGAATAATTTCTGTTCGTTTTAAGTTTTAATGTCGCTCCTTACTTTCAGTTTAAAAAACTTGTTTTTTTTATTTAATTTCTGATCGTTTTTTAGTTAATGCAGCTTTTATTTTGGCTAACCGTCATTGAATAAGTAATCAAAATTTGCATAAAAATTTTACTTTTCTTTTGCTAAATGGATGTCTTTACAAATTAACTTACGTAACTAACTTCTATATTCGTATATTTTTCTTCTGGCAAAAAATACAAAGTTGCAGATTTTTGCAGATATGAGCTTGAAACCTATGTAATAGGGTTTTCTGCTACGCTGAATCTGACGGTGTGATTTTCATTAAAATTCTTTCACTTGTAGGGGATGTTTCCCCCCTCTTTAAAAAATCGGGTAAATTTTCTCAGGCTCGTAGCCTTTGATGAGTAATACTAAACTTAATAAAATTATATATTTAGAGTCAGCATTATAAACACATTCTTTTGATACATTTATTGACATCAAAATTATGTTTTTAAAAGTTTCGATTACTATTGAGCCGTATCGCTTGTTTTTTTATTGTTTTTTATTACGTATATGTTATTACGTATATGAGGGGGTTCTCCCCTTAGTCAGTACCACGCTCTTTACGTTAAAAGTTAAAAAAAAATTTGATTCACAAACCCCTGAATCACAAAGGCCATTTAATTAGAATAGATAGCTCTTTTGAAAGCACTAAAAAAAACTGTAGCGTAAAGAGCGAGGTATTGACTTGGGGGAGAACCCCCTCACATACGTTATAATTTCTGTTCGTTTTAAGTTCTAATGTCGCTCCTTACTTTCAGTTGAAAAAACTTGTTTTTTTTATTTAATTTCTGATCGTTTTTTAAATAATGCGTGGAAATCCGGCGCCCCCTTCATAGAAATGTCCCTTACCCCAAAGAAACATCCTCCACGGAAAGATTCTCCAGAGTAACCCCCTCCTCTAGCCCCCTCCCCCCCCCCCTCCAGAAAAAAATCCTTCCTGAAAATGTCTGTATACTTCCCAATAACCAATAAATAATGCTGGCAAGTCCGGCGCCCCCTTCATGGCAATTTCCCTTCCCCCATGAAAACTTCCTTCATGGACAGATCCTCCAACATAACCCCCGACCCACCCTTCCCTCCCACTACCAGAAAAAAACCCTCCTGAAAACTTCTGTATACTTCCCAATAACCAATACTATATGTTAACATTGGGTAAAGTTCATAAATTTTAGCCCTCCCCCTGGGGACTTCGGGGGATTAAGTCATCCTAGAAGACATATTTATCATTTTTTTGACCATGCTGAACAAAATGGCTATCTCAAAATTTTGATCGGGTGACTTTGGGAAAAAATGAGCGTGGGAGGGAGCCTAGTTGCCCTCCATTTTTTTTGGTCACTTAAAAATGGCACTAGAACTTTTAATTTCCGTTCCAATGAGCCCTCTCACGATATTCTAGGACCACTGGGTCGATACGATCACCCCTGGGAAAAAGAAAAAAAAACAAATAAACACGCATCTGTGATCTTTCTTCTGGCAAAAAATGGAAAATTCCACATTTTTGTAGATAGGAGCTTGAAACCTCGACAGTAGGGTTCTCTGATACGCTGAATATGATGGTGTGATTTTCATTAAGGTTCTATAACTTTTAGGGGGTCTTTCCCCCTTTTTTTGAAAATCAGCCAAATTTTCTCAGGCGCGTAACTTTTGATGGGTAGCACTAAACTTGATGAAACTTATATATTTGAAATCAGAATTAAAATCTGATTCTTTTGATGTATCTATTGGTATCAAAACTCCGTTTTTTAGAGTTTCGGTTACCATTGAGCCGGGTCGCTCCTTACTTACAGTTCGTTACCACGAACTGTTTGAAACGCTTGAAATGTGTGTTTCCTATTATATTTGATCTATTTATATTTGATCTTTTTCTTGCCTTCGATAGTTGAAGACGTACTGCCGCAACACCAAAGGGCAAGAAATATTATCTTTACTTGTATTATTGGCAATTGAAAGAGAAGTACAAATTGACCTTGATAAAGTGATAAAGGAATTTAATATGGAAAAATGTAGACGACTACAATTTTCGTAACAAGTCTGTGTAATACAGAGCCAAAGTATTGATTTTTTTTCATTCCAGGGTTAAGTGTGTATTGTAGGTTTATTTTATGTGTACATTCGTCTAATTTTGAAATATCATAGGATCCATGATATAATATAATATTAGACTTGGAATTATATGTAATAAAACTTGGAATTATCCTATATTTTTGCTTTTGTTTTATGTGGCCCGCTTATTTCAATGCTATTTATTAATATAAAGCAGCGAACCCACTACTAAATCAATTTAATAAAAAGTCATAAATAATATTTCAACGAATCCCGCATAGTAATAGTTTAGGACAACAACTCTAATCTTACAGAGTCAAGATCTGTTCAAAGTTGCGTGCAACTGAATAGCACAATACACGGGGCTGTTAGAATGGTGCTTGGTTCAACTATGAGATAGAGCATTCAGTGCTGGGATGGGAGGTTGGGGAAGTGGAGGGGGGATAGGCTCTGCAACATAAGTAGTAAAGCCGGCTGAAAAAATGATATTCACCTAAAATATGAAATTCATGAAATTTCATGAATTTCATGAAAGTATATGAAATTCACCTAAGCCCACGGAAAAGCTTTTTTAAGCTATACTACTGTCGCCTACGGCAATTCATTGCTGATAATCTTAGTAAAAGCTTGATCACCATTACTTAATTTTATGTTTATTTAATGTGTGTTTATTGTTTTCATATATTGTGTAATATTTTGTAATATTTATAACTTTTCTTCAGTAGCGCTCGAATAAAATGTTGCCTCCCCCCCCCCAATAAAAATGCTGGCGCTACGCCCATGCCCTACAATCAACAGTTTGAGAGCCCCTTGGCCAAAGGAACGATCTTTAAAAGTTTCTAGCTCGATCTGGGAGCTAAGATTAAACATGTCCGTGCTTTTTCAACTTTGAAACCTATCTGTTAACAGTGGTCAATTTTCGCATTTTGGGGTCTTGCCCCTGGGAGTACGTGAGTCATGATCCCCGGGGGCATTCTAATTATACCTGTCGACTAACCTGAACAAAATGACTACCGATGTATTTGATGGGGGGGGGCTACGGAGTTACCCGGGGACTAAATACAGTGCGGCGGACTAATTACTCTCTAATCACTTTTGTTTCTTGGAACATCACAAGAATCGATCGGTTTACAGTTGATTCACCCTCCTCCCAAGTTTCTACGACTATCCCTTCTATGTGAAGTTGCCCGAACACAAAATAGAGAAACTTAGCTTTTGTAATGGGATCAATTTTCAAAAACATCCAAATTTTCCAATTAAAGTTACCCGAGTAAAGAATAAAAACACCCAAAACATGAACCAAGACTCAAGCTTTCAATTTAACATAGTGAAACAAATGTATCTAATTGTACATTGTAATGATACATTGTAACAAACATCGAAAGAATCTTTCCGACAGAAAATCTAATAAATAAATCCGCCTTTGTGTCGCCAAAGTATGGCATAAATCAAATCTTATATGACAGGCAACTAACAATGTAATTTAATCTTAAGAGCTTGAAATACCAAACCATCATGAGATGGTAGAATTTATTATACAAAAAATAGCCACTCGAGATGCAGAATATTTTTGTATAATCTAACCGTATTGTTCTGAAAACTAAGTTTAGAACTCTGTATCTCAATGCAACTAAAATCCTATTGTCCTTTGACAACTTTCATAAAAGTAAATGATAAGTCTCCTGGAAACTAAGTAACACCTGGCTAGCAAAAAGTTGCAGTGTCAAACTTTGTTTTGTTATGAAAAATTCCAAAGTTATAAGTATTCTGCAAACTAAGTGACACCTGGCTAGCAAAAAGTTACAGTGTAAAACCTTGTTTTGTTATGAAAAATTCCAAAGTGATATCTTAAAGTCATAAATCATAATTAAACTCAAATAGCCCATTGGTGTATACCCATCCAATGAGAATATAGGACATATAATGGAACCAATAGAATCTGTAAAATATGCTTGCTAGTAACGCCCGAACGTAACCTCTGGCGAAATTGGGAAAAGTAGATAGCTAGAACTTAGCAATTTTGCGCCAGTCTTAGTCTTATTCCAGTCTTACTTCAGTCTTACATGAGTCTTAGATCAGTCCTATAATGAGTTTAGAGTCAGTCTCTTATGTGTTTACTGTAACTTTCATGTGATCCAGAAACAGTCTTATCGAACATTGTTCGTATTGCTACAGTTATCAATTCATCTTAGTGCCTTTTACTGCAAGTGTGTTGATATAACCGAAGCTCTGTGACAATTATGTGAGTAACAATAAATACATTACTTTCTTATTTTATTCTCTTTATGATAATATTTCTCCAGACAGTCAGTCCTTGTGGCTCCACTCGCACTCAAGGGAATCTGAACTTTTTAATCTGATTTCGGTCTAGTATGCCATTATTGCAAGCTCCCCATTTGAACCGCTAATTTAAGCTCCCCACAAACGAAGTTCCGCCTCCACTCAGGTATACCACTCGCGAACCGCCAACAAAGAGTTTGACCGTAAATCACCTATAGAAATAATTAACTGAAAAATTCATTTACAAAGTGATAACTCAAAGTACAAGAAGAACAGGAAAAATTCTTTTATTGAAAACCAAGTTCTTTTATAAAAACCCCCCATTAAATTCTTTATGAACCCCCCCCCCCCCCCCATTAGAATTGGCGCGGCCTGTAGGATGAGATATAAATGTTGTCCTTGAAAAACAAGGACAACATTTTATACAAAAAAAGAATTATTGAGAAATATTACGTATAGGGAAAGTGCGTGCTTTGAAAGTGTTATATTTTGTGTATGCTTTGAAGTGCAATATTTTATTAAGCCTAAAATAACAACAAAAATATAATTTAGACGTGCCAAATTTAAGTTATATCAAAAAAAGCAAAACCAGTGCCGAATTTTAATTTATCTTGAAAAAAAAATGTCGTTAGGTCAAAACGAACAATTATTAAAGCAAAAGCTCATTGCCAAAACGGTGGAAATTTCAAAATCTCTTCCTTCATATAACGGTGATTCAGATGTAGATGAGTTTATTATTCAATTAAACCAATTCGTAGAAGTAACTCAAACGGACTTAAAATCATTAGTAGGCATGTTGTTAATGAGACTTAAGGGGCAAGCATTAACATTCCTAAGACAAATAGAACAAACAATAGGGGAAGATAACAACCTCCCAATAAACTCAATTGAAAAATTGCTAAAAGTGTTCCGAGAAAGATTTGTTGAAACAAGTTCAACACACACATTAAAGCATGGTACGGTATGTTTCGACGAAACACAAAATGTTAGGGAATACCTACACAAGGTAATGGTATCCATTGAGGCAAAATACGGAAAAGAATCGGCTCCTTTATACGATAAAATTGTACTTAGTGCTTTCATGCAAGGATTAAGCCCCAAACTATACCGAATGTTAATATCAAAAAATATTCAAACATTAGAGCTAGCAGTTCAGGAAGTAGAGAGAATGATTGAAATTGACTCGATTGTGGCAAATCACAATAAGTCAAGAATAAATAATGTAGAAAGTTCAACTCTGGGACGATCACGAGGGATTTCCCCAGGATTTTTTTTCGAGAGATAATTCACTCAAACCGAACCAAAATAGGTCTCCAACCCCTACGAGGCAAAGAATGGTACGTTTTGTACCCACGAATACAACAAACTACGTACAGAACCCCCCAATTATATGCTATGCATGTAATAAACAAGGACATATCGCCAGGGAATGCCGTACTAAAAACAAATATACACCAGCAACCCCAAATGTTAGTAATCGTTTGTTCGGGAGAACAAACTCAAATGCCAGTGGGTCAGGAAACTATAGAAATAACCCCCCACGTCTCCCATCGTTCCGCAACCCGTACCAACAAGGATTTGCGTATTCGAATCCTTCCCAATATACGCCTCCCCAACCCTATTCCAATCCTTCTCCCAACCGACAAAATAATTATCGGTTCCCCAACGCAAACACGCGACAAAACATTTACCAATTTAATTCACGGACGGTGTATCCAACTAGGTTCAACAGGAATACAAGCGATAGCAGAGGATATTTTTTCCCGACGGGAAACGAAAGAAATTTTTCGGGAAATGAAAGAAATTGTTCGTCAATACAAAATGAACAAACGCCGCGAGCCGTCGGCACGCCTAACCCACGTAATTATACGTGGCAACCTAGACAATCAAATGTCAATCAACTTGGAACTTCCCTAACAAGTGAAATTCCCACCGAACCCCAACCTCAAACGCCAACTTATCAGATAAGCGCACAGGGAAACGAAATAGGCCCCCAAGAAAATTAACCGGGACCCTGGAGGCCAGTATTTTTTATAGGTCCCTTCCAGTACTTGTACCTTCTTTGAGTGATAATAATGACATATTACCTATATTGAGTGACTTTAATGTGGCAAATATTAATTTCAAAGCGTTAATAGATTCAGGTGCATCAGTTAACATAATAAATTCGACTGTATTTAATAGACTAACAATATATATTAAGCGACGGAAAAATTTCAATATTCCCAGTCTAACTAGTGTCAAAGGTCATAGGCTGGAAGCTATAGGCTCCATACGTTTAGATGTGACAAAAGATAATAGAATCTTTCCTACAGATTTCATAATCTGCAAAAATTTCCCATATGAAGCTATAATTGGCGCTAATTTTTTAAAATCTAATAAAGTTTTATTAGATATAGCAAATAACAGACTCGTGTATCCATACGATCCTATTCTCCAACGCGTGGAGAGAGGGGAAGCAACAGTGAATAGAATAAAGTCTTTTGTACCTCACTTCCCGTCATTTTCTCCCACAGGACGAGAGAGAAAATCAAGCAGCAAATGGATCGAGTCAATAAAAGCAAGAATGGGAAGAATGCAGGAGTATAGACAAACGGAAATAAAGAAAATAGTTGAATTATGGAATGAAATAATAAATCTAAGTACTATTGTAAGGGGACAGGACTTGGATTTACCCTTACAATCAACCCCAAAAGCGGAAGACTTGACGAAACCAAGCGCCAATCTTAACTTAATAGAGAATGACTCGGAAGAGAAATATTATGGATTCGCGGTGCGTAAGACAAAAATCCCCCCAAATACTATGCAAAGAGTACAAATCTCTCAAATGGTCACCCCTGTAAATGACAATTCCGAAATTTGGTTCGCATTCCCGTGTAAAGAAATTCCAGAAAATCTGTTTTGTGAAGAACAGATCATTTCATATGAAAAAGGCGAAGGTTTTTTTTTGGTTGACCAACCCACATGAGAACGATACGATTACATTAAAAAAAGGAACATGCCTCGTTGAAATACAAATGATTTCTGAACACGAGCTAAACAAATGGAAAACTCCAAGAAAACATTAGTTAACGGTATTGATGTCAGTAACCCAAAGGATAGTTATCCCCTAACAAGATCCCAATTTTTGGAAAAATTTAAATTAGACCATATCCAAGATACACAATTACACAAAAAATTATGTGAATTGCTCTGGAATTTTAGAGATATTTTTTCTACATGTGAGGAAGATATTGGGTTGATACCTTTCTATGAACATTCTATCCAAACCAAAGGGTTGCCTGTAGCTAAACAGCCCTATCGCATCCCTTACCCCTATAAAGATTGGTTAAAAAATAAAATCCGCGAATTAGAAAGAAACAATATTATACGGCCAAGTATAAGCCCGTATTCAGCCCCCGTTATACTAGTACCAAAAAAGAACAAGGGCCTTAGGCTTGTAGTAGACTATAGAGCCTTAAATAAGCAGGTAGTTAGCGACAAATTTCCCCTGCCCCGAATTGATGAAATCCTAGACTCCATTTCAACCAAGAACAAAATTTTTACATCTCTTGACCTCACGCAAGGTTATCATCAGGTTAAGATAGCAGATAATGACGTTTATAAAACGGCTTTTTCGACAACGGAATGTGGTTCTTATGAATATTTGAGAGTACCCTTCGGACTCAAAACTAGTTCAAGTGCATTATGTAGACCTCTGTTACACTTATTACGAGGTATAGAAAATATTATCCATTTTGTGGATGATGTGATTTGCGTGGGAGAAACACCAGAAGATCATTTAAACACATTAGCCAAAGTTTTTGAAAAATTCAGAGAGGGTAATCTGAAATGTAGACCTGAAAAAGTAAATTTGTTTCAATCCGAAATAAAATTCTTAGGAATGATAGTGACCCAAGGTCAAATATCACCGGACCCTGAGAAGATAAAATGTGTAGGTAATCTTAAGCCGCCAAAAACTATGAAACAATTAAGAGGCATTATTGGTTTAACAAATTATTTTAGAAAGTTCATACGCAACTACGCCCAAATTGCCAAACCCTCAACGGACTTGACTAAAGGGGACGGCAAGACTATCATCTGGTCGAATGAAGCTCAAACTTCATTAGATACTCTCAAGAAAGCTCTTATATCTGAACCAATATTAGCGTTACCAGACTTTGAAAAAGGAGTATTTGTGGTTACCACTGATGCTTCAACTCAAGGCATCGGTGCAATCCTTTCCCAATTAATCCCCGTGGAAAACAACCCCGAATCCCAACAGGACCCCCCTCAATATATAGAGAAAGTCATATGCTATTCAAGTAGAACTCTAACGAAAGGCGAAAGAAGTTATTCAGCAACGCAATTAGAGTTACTATCTATAATTTACCACTTAGACAAATATAGACATTATTTAGTAGGTCGAATATTTAAGTTGCTTTCGGACCATAAAAGCTTACAGTACCTAAGCACATTCAAAAATCCAACTGGAATCTTAGCTAGATGGATAATGAAAATCCAAGATCTGGATTATGAATTTGAACATGTGACCGGTAAACAAAATGCCCCCTGCGATTTCCTGAGTAGATACCCTGAGAATAACCTCTCAGATAATGAAACTAAACAAATAAATGCCATTAATCCTAGTAAACGAAAACACAAGAAGAATAAACCTAAAATCCTAACAGAAGAAAACGAAATTACTCGTAGCCCCTTATCCCTACCCAATATTAAAAGAAACCAAGTTAAGGATGAAATGTGTTTGACTCTCATTAATTATTTCGTGAATTCCGATACTCTCCCTGATAAGTTCAAAGCCCTGAGGCGGGAAATAGACAATTTTTTTACGATTTTAACAAGGAAATGTTTTGCAGGATAGTAACAGTTGAAACGAATAGAAATCAAACCTTAATAATCCCAGTACTTCCCCAAAGCTTAATAATACCTGCCTTCGAATATTTCCATTCTGAAATAGGTGGACACTTGGGTGTAGCTAAAATCTTTCACAAGTTAAAACAATATTTTTATGTTCCGTCGGCATTGACAAAACTTAAGGATTACATAAATACATGTGAAGGGTGTAATTTAAGGAAAAATCCCCAAACGTATCCTAATCCCCCCATGGGAAGAGTGCCAGTAGCAAGGTTTCCCTTCGATATCGTATCGTTCGACCTATATGGTACGAGTGGAGGATTACCTGTTTCTAATAGAGGTCATACTTGCGTTCTTTCAGTAATAGACCATTTTACCGGCTTCACTTTTGCCAAAGCATTGAAAAATCAAGGCGCATATGCCACAAGTAAAGAGTTAGCAAAAATATTTTTAAAATTTGGTATTCCTCACCAGGTTATTAGTGACAACGGAACTAACTTCGTTTCTAAAGTAACAAAAGATTTAATGAGTTTCCTTAAAATCGAAAAATTATTAACCTCTCCCTATCATCCCCAAGCTAATGAAAAAATTGAAAATAGGCACAAAATATTCTCAAATGTCTTGAGTATTTATACAAAGGACAATCGAAACGATTGGGACCTATATCTACCTTGCCTAACTAATGTAATTAATACCGCGTACTCAGAGACGACTAAAGAAAGTCCATTTTTTCTTTTGTTCGGACGCGATTTTAAAATACCATATCAAGAAATTATAGAATCAAGACAGTATTACAATAACACAGAGGACTATAAGCAAGATTTTATAAATAGGATGAGAAAAACCTATAAAATAGTTAGACAAGAGTTAGAAAAATGTAAGATGAACCAAGAGTTGAGAAACGAGTCCAAAATCAAAGGGAATATAAATTTTAAGGTAGGCGACTGTGTCTATCTGAAAAATGAAGCTAAGCTGGAAGGCAAAAAACTTTCCAATAAATATTCAGGACCCTACAGAATAATAAAAAAATATGACAACGACTTTACTTTTAAAATGATAAACCCAGATAGCGGGAGAACATATAAGGCACATGTTAGCCGTATAAAAGGAGCCAAGTACCCAGTTAGGTGGGCGCCCAAACCCTCATCTTCAGATTCATCAAACGCGGAAAACGAATTTCCTAAGTCGAGATTAGCCGAATTAAAACACTTCAATTTTAAACAAAACTACTTTGAGAGTCGTAGCGACGAGGAAGATTTTGAAGAATTTTTAGCCATGGAAAATTTAGTCATCCCCAAAAGAAAACCCTTAATACCCATGCCTGCAAGAACCCCAAAAGGTCCAGAAGGTTCATCTTCAGAAAGCTCAGAGGAAGAATTAGATTATACGCTATCCCCAAAAACCCAATTTTTCCCCGACGGAATTTCAACCCCATGTCCCCCCAAAAGATTTCCAGACGACATGGTTTCCCCAGCAACCCCGATAGAAAGACCCCTATCGCTACAGGATGAATTAAACAGAGCTATGGAAACACCGGGTGCAAAAATAAGAAGGACCCCACCCAGGGATACAAATAAAGGAAATACAAAAAGTTTGAGAGAGGCAATGGACATTATAAATTATCCGATAAAAACAAGGCAAAGCACCTTGCCTTGGACACAGGAACACCCTGAAGATGAAAACTTGCGACAATACCATCACATAACGGTATCTAAAGTAAAACCCAATGAATCTCACTCCTGGAAACAGACCATGCTACGAAATACACCTCACCCCCGGAAGATATGGCATTCAAGCAGTGGAGACATTCTCCAAAAGTATTTGACTCCTCCCAGAGTTTCCAAGAATCTTTTAACTCCCCCGAAACAGGACTTCAGCGTGAGGAAATGGAAAATAAACCCTCCACCTCCAGAGGAGATGAGATATATGAGGCAAGAGCGGGTCATACTCCAAAATCTCAAAGGACAACCCCAGAAATCCCTAATGATGAGTCCTCAGGAACTATTTCTACTGAATCCGACGATGAGCCTCAAGACGCACCAAAACAAAAACCTACTTCGGCTACCGCCCATGCAAAACAGGCTAAGGCAAAAGGCCAGAAATTTCTTTTGAAACAATACAAGAAATTTGACCTAATCTCTATGGGAAAGTCAAAAAAGAGTAAAACGCCAGAAAATGAACAGGAAGTTACCACGAAATCTGGCAGAATAAGCAAGAGACCAGATAAATGGAAATATGTCTAGGAATCAAGTACCCCAAAAACTTATAAAGCAATATGAAATCGAAATGACCAATCCAAAAAAAAACCTTAAAACAAGGGTGTATGAGTAAAATATTACAATGAAAGCTATCCATAAAAGGTCGAAAGAAATTAATAGTCAATTTTTCCAGACAGACTAAATCCCGGCTTGGTAAAGAACCCCGAAGATAGAAGAAGAACAAGAATTGTTCTAATCCTCCTCCAAAAAGAAAAATAACTAGAGCACCCCTGTTACAGACAGAACAAATATGGATCAGCTATTTCAAATATGATCGAAACTCCTAGAAGCATCGGCCCAATTGATAAAAGAAAAATTAAAAATTGAGAATATGATAGGAACCATACTTAAATCCCTTAGCGAGCTTAAGGCATCCCAAGAAAGAATGAACAAGAAAATAAATGAGATCTTAGTAACTAAACAAATAGATAAATTAGTTGAGGCCCAGTTTATGGAAGTGAAAGAACAAACCGCCAAAATCCAGTACGAAATGGAATCGATAAGCGATGCCACGCTTATGCAAGGATATAATTATCCCGACAAGATCCTAAAATTACAAATATTATACGATAAAATGCAGGAAATTGGTAAAAAAGTACAAGATTATAGAAATAGTACTGTTCTATCCGCGACAATGGCAATACAAGAATTCCTGGCACCCCAAAGGGCAAAGATCCTAGAATTGCAGCATAAATACGACCACTTAAAAGCACAGAAAGAAATAATTCAGCTGCAACAGGACAGCTTAGAGAAACAACTAAAGGAGAACCATGCCGAAATCACCAGAGAACTACAAAAACAAAAAGAATTCTGCTCAAATTTAGAGAAGATGGTTGCAACATATTTTACAGTTGAAATTAACCTACCCCTCAGTCCCCGTTTGGAAAATCTGCTTGCTAACAATTGCAACGAAGGACCATCACAACCTGTGTATTTTGTAATCCCAAATCAAGCCCACCATAATATAAAACCCCAAGAAGAAACTATTCAACAGAATCCTCCAACGGACAATAACACAATCTTGAGGACCCAGTACCCCAACGCCCAGGAGAAAGCTACTACGGGCCAAAGTTCCCTAGAAGTCTCTGCACCACAAGGAATTCCCAAAACACAACCATTACCAGAAGATACGGAAAACTAGAGAATATCAAACGTGGGAATTAGTTGAACTCAAAAGAGTGAGGTAAAAATATATATTTCTACGAGGTAAAAAATTCTATATTTCTGCTAGCCAAGAATATAGTGTTTCCCTAATGAAAAAAAAATATAAATATATTACAAATTCACTCATAAGGGAGAAAGTGTGGTAGATAGCCATCCTAGCCTTACCCGGGACATGTAAACGTCATCTTGGGTAGCCCCCGGAGTAATAAATCCGAGGATCACAGGGGATTGCTTGATGAGGCGATTGACCTCAGTGCACGAGGATCAAGTCCGTCTGCTGAGTTCGGTCGTCTATCAATCCATAACCTCAAACCACTATAATCCAAAATTTACTTTTAATTTTAATAAAGTATTCGGATCGGCGCTTGAATACTCAACTTGGCAACCGATCCGAGGAGCCTTCGGTGTGTCGTTCCTCCAAAGGCTTGGTTATTTGTATTTGGAAGTTCGATAAGCTGAGAGTTCCTCAGGATAGATTCTACCCCTTCGGAGATCAATTTTATGGGATATTTCTTTTCTCAAAAATCAAATACGGAATCAAATAATACGAAATCTAATCAAATACGGAATTTCAAAATGTACTAAATTTAATCACAAGAAAAGGTGACCGGAAATAACCACCACCCAAACTTGCCGTAAAGGCTATATAAACACCAAACAACTTAAAATATTCAATCAAAAAAGTATATGCGCGAGTTATTATCGTATTAATCACCCAGCCAAGAAACAATTAGGAAAACAGGTAATTAGCGGCAGTATAATAATCAAGCAGTTGGCTAAATGTATGTGTATGTATGTATGTATGTATGTATATGTATGTGTATGTATATATATATATATATATATATATATATATATATATATATATATATATATATATATATATATATATATATATATATATATATATATATATATATATATATATATATATATATAATATATATATATATATATATATATATATATATATATATATATATATATATATATATATATATATATATATATATATATACATGTAAGGGTAGTAACAATGCGAGGCATGATTTACCTGCATATAAGCATACAATAATTAACCGAATTATAGATTTAGGATCTCTGTCAATCTAAATAACAGAAGCAGGCCTCAGTCATTATATGAACTGAAGATTTTGCCAAAAAATTAACTAATTGAAAATAGTTATAAGTAAAATTGTATCCTTTCTTGGTAAAATAGTGAATATTTAATCCGCGTATAAGATTTGTGGTGGTGAGAAGATTAGGTTATCAACAGGAGACCATCCTTCACCAGCAAAAAAATTCATCTGAGCCTTTTAATAAATTCAATTATTCAAAAAAAACCCTGCAAATCAAAAAAAATTACTTTTTTCGCAATTTTTACTGAACTAGTACCATTTCTTTTAGCGTTAAAATTATTTATGCAATTCAAGTGGCCCTATGCAAAATGCTAATCCTTGGAAACTATGTCACGCCAGTAACTACGCTATGCGTTCCAAAAATTCAAAAAAAACAATAATGGTAAATAGATAGACTTGTTTACGTGTTCCTCCGACAAAAACCACGAACTCCAGTGCAGTCCAGTAATTACAAAAGCTAAAATGACGAAATTTGGTCACCCTCCCCATTTACCCCCGTGCGTTTTCATTTGTTTTTCCTCGAAAATGCACGTACCAACCAATTAATACAAAAAATACCCTTAATACCGGTAGGAGGCACAGTTGTCACATTAAGATTATTTATTTACCCCAACGTGCACCATGCGTGCTAGTTGACCCCACTCAAACCCAAAGAGTAGGAAATACGCTAGTTCTACCTTGAATACTAATACAAATTCTTTTCGTTTCTCAGAAAAAAAGTAACAAATCATTATTATAGACAAAGAGTTTTTAATCAATCAGGACAACAAAGGCAGTCCTTACTATTCTTTCAAATCCTTCCTTATATTTAAGAATTCACAAACCAATTTCCCAAAATTGGGCAAGTTAAATTATACAATTTTTTTTTAGCAACCAATTTTAACAATTGGTTAGCAACCAATTTTCACAATAAAACTCAAAAAGGGCTTTAGTGCAAGTAGCAATTAGAAGTATTCTTCCAAATAAAAGTCAGCAAAAAAATAAGGGGCCTACAAATGACACCAAGCATCTTTCATAAATTAAACAGAAAAATAACGTCGTGATTCTTCAAGGAAAATCATACTATTTTACCTCAGATGTCATTAATCGCGTATACAGTTCAATTGACCCCACGTAAAGCGTCGATACGATAATTCCCAATGATAATCAAAGCCCGCAATTTCCAAACGTAGTTGAAACCGCTAAGATTTACGATAGTATAGTCAAATCACCTAAGCATAATGTCCTCGAGTTAAATTGCCTTCACTTTTCATCTTTTCATTAACAAGAAAAATATATGACCCGTGTACTGTCGTGTACTCTGAGTTAATTGCATACCTATAATTAATAGTCTTTTCGCCTAAAAACTAAGAATTAACTTTCCATACCAAAACGTTTCTCAAATATAAAAAAAAAAACGCCAACCCCTGCAGCAAAAAAAATTGGCCCCGATAAAAATGAGGAGATTAGAAAATATAGTTTGATATCAAAAGTTGATATCTACGATATATCCTTAACCATATATTTGATCGTATATTGATTATAGAGTGGTGTGGCATAATAGAAAATAAATAAAATAATATACAGTTCCGGTCCGAAACCTAAATGAACTAAGGAAATTAATTGCTAGAAAATTGACGCAAAACGAAAATTTTAGTAACACTAAAAAAAAAAAAAAAAAAAAAAAAAAAAAAAAAAAAAAAAAAAAAAAAAAAAAAAAACGTAAAAAATAAATCAAAATTGTAGAACTTAAAATATTAATTTTGACACGTAAATTTCAACCTACAGAAATGCGATATAATCCTTAATAGGAAATATATCCACAAATACGAATAAAACCACGAAGGCAGTGTGATTCTTAAGTCATAAAAACAAGCCCAGTAAATGCGTGGAACAAAAAAAAAACCTAAAAGAAAAAGTATTTTTTGTGGCACAGCCTATTTTGTGGCCTAGCCTATTTGGTTAAATGAATTTCTTGAGTGGAATAATCAAATATTGATTCACATAACCTCTAGGTCAAGAGAGACAAGCATAAAAAAAAACTTCCATAAAGCAAAAATACGCGTAAATAGCTATCAAAGTTCCAAAATATCATACCTGGGAGTCACAAGTAAGATAGAATTAATACAAAAAGGAACGCATGTTGATTAATTTTTTAGTTTTTGATGACCAACTATAGAGAATATATTTCCCTAATAGATAATTGTTTTACCATAAATTAAAATCGTAACTGACGAGTAGATAAATAACACATTAATTTTGCAATAATTAGCAAAAGCAGTAGGACGCTTACAGCCGATAGACAAAGGATAATATAATCATCAAAAACCCTAAAAATTGCAGCAATAAATTCAACCAATTTTACCTTAAATCGAGTCAAAGCACACAAATGAACCGCGCAATTAAAGTATAAAGAATAACCTGTAACAAAAGAATAACAAAAAAAATCTTTCTAGGCCAGAAGATTACCTAATCTTCAGGGTAATTACAAGCCTATAAGTCAGATATAAGATTCACCTCAAGTAAGACCATTCGCTTACAATCCAGGGATCAGTTATATGCTATGTGCATATATAAAATACTCACTTTACTAAAAGAGTAAAACCAATTATTTAACTCATCAAATATCGTAATTGCGGAAAAAGAAAATGAACACAAGAAAAGTGGCAATGTGTAGTTGGGTTAATGTCTATTTGACAATAGCAGATATATTTTGTTTCAAAAATAGGCCTTAAAAAAAAAATAACGAAAGCCTTTGAAAACAACCAGCGCTGTAGTTACCTGTGGATTAAGACAAGTTTAGCCTAACTCTCGAGAAATTGCAAAAGATAGCACACGTTTGCAAAAATGAAAGAAAATAGACTAATATAATCCTGCCAAAGTTCGGACCGATAACCAAAATTATTCACAGACCAAGTAATGCAACAATTAACCAATTAGGACAAAAAGAAGAAAATTCTTGAAAAAATTATCGCAAGTCACAAATGCACCTATAACAAAACAGTATTTAATAAGTTTTACTAACCTTATAAATCATTCATGGCTTTGGGTCGCTGCTAATCCTTAATTCCCCCAATAAGAAATATAGCATAGTATACCACATGTTATTCACAAAATTTAAGCTTTGCGAAAGCACGGTATTCAAGAGTTCAAAAAATACGCAGTCACTAGGAGCATATGTGTATAAATAAAATTAATAAAACAAAACTAACATTTATACGAAGCATGAATGACTGAAGAGTAATTTCTAAAGTGATCAAGCGAAAATTGAAGCCATAAAAAAGGAGCAAGTGAATAGATCCTAACATCTGTAAAGTACTTTTGCCCTTTGTTCAAACATACGTTTCAAAGACCCTAAATCAAAAGATAGAACAAAGCTAAATTTTCGAACTTTCTCCTTAAATCAAGGATAACCTAGTAAAGATTATCGCAATAGAATACCAAAGAAAAATAATTACAGATACTATAGATAATAATCTAATCAACTTTATGAGCCCCCTCCTTTTTAGTCGCGTGGCACTTTCGTGCAACGCCTCCGTGGTATTAACGCATGGCGCCACGAGGTCATAATGGACAAATCAGACAAATTCTCTTCAGAATCATCAAACGTGTAAACATATTTCTATAAAATTTTAAATAATATCGTACCTCCACCACGTGGCAATAACTCTGTCACGGAGGAAGAATAAGTCAACATATTAAATGCGAATGTGCTGTGTTGATGCATTTGAACGGGAAAACTTAATTCCTACTAACGAGCCTTTGTACTCTATCAAGGTAGGGTAATTCTAAATTAGGCTGAAGGAAGGAATTTATCCCTACATGTTCTGAAGGAAATTAATTGAGTAAACATCAATACGTGACTTTTCACGCGACTCAACTCAAACGACAGCTATCAAAATAAGCAATTAAGTAAGGATCAACTTAAATATAAAATAAATTAACCACCTTTAATTAAGTATGTACAAAGCTAAAGAAAATAAATTAATAAATATTTCAGTCTCACTGGTCAAAACTAAATAAAATATTAAAATAAATGAAAATGCATTACAGTTTAAGAGTTTAATTTTTGAAAGCCTTAAAAATAAGCATATATTTTCAAAATATAGCCTTAGTGAAAAACTCGCTAAAACCATAAACGTTATAAAAAAAAATGAGATGTTTAAAAAGAAAAAAATTGCCTCGTTAACTATACATTACTTAAGAAAATAATTTTGTTGTAAATAAGGATTCAACAAGCTTGGAAATTGAATGCCACATTAAATTATAATAGAAAACTTCAGAGTTTCCCTCAAACTGATCGACAGATATAGCATTAACTAAAATATACTAACGAATAATATAATACAACCCTTTACTTAACTACTTAAGCCCAAAAGCCCACTTTAACCAGATAAAAGATACTTTTAGCCAAAAATCAGTAGTATACCCCTAACGCCTCGGATGGAAACAAAATTTTTTTTTCGATAATTAATAAAAGCTCAGTTTACATGGCAATTCTGATTCATAAAAGTAAAATAAAATAACAGTCAGCGAACAACCCCATGAAATGCTCTAAAAATGGAATAAGAGCAATAATTCAAATGTCTATACGGTATATGATAATGAAGACGGATGAACCCCCAAACATGGGAGGTTAGAGCCAAGGATGGGCATGGTGTATATTGTCCCACCCTGCAATCACTTGACTTTCACCCTCCGTTGAGAAAAAGTTACGGGGATACGAGACTTGATTGCACAATAAGACGTTGCTTGGCAAGCACTACAACGGCCTAGCCACCAAACTCCTTAAACAAATAGACCCTCAGTCGTTGGTAGCGGTGGCCACAAGGGAATGGCAATGGTGTCATTGTCTTTCCGTTGCCGTTCCCATTTGGTCCTGGCTCTCTATGATTAACAACTATGGAAATACAAAAGGCAAATAAGCAACAAGGAAATAAGTGACAAACAGATGGCCCCTCAGTCGTGGGAAGCTGTGGCAGAGGGGCAATGTTGGATGGTGTCTATATAACATCCCATTGCCGTTTGGCCCTAGCTCTCTTATGAGAAACGACCATGCAGTTACGAATAGTTATCATCACATAATGAAAAACTACGGTTTTGAAGTTGGACAAAACTAACCTAAGTCATGGGGAGCCGTTGGGCAACCGTCATGACCTGTGGTGCCTCATCCCATTTGTCATAATCGTTTGTCCGGGGAACTCTCATGAGAAAATCAACTAATCTCCCTATAAAAAGTGACTCGAAGGAATTAACCTAACCTCACCCCTAACCTTAGAATGGACAAAAAAAAAGTCCAATACGTGGAAAGTATTTAAGCCCAGTGATTTTTTTTTTCACTGTTGATCATTTTCGGGGAAGGGCACTTAGCAATGGTACTTCTTACTAAGTACAACTTGAAGGGTTTATTGGATTCGAACCTTTAACGAGATCCGCCATCTTTCAAGTTATCCCAAGAGAATATAAAGATATAAAGAAAATAACATTGAATCAAGTTTCTCCGTAGTAAAAATAATAAATGACCAACTGTCCCTATCTCAGCTGTGCCGGAAAGTCAATCGACAAAATATGCAAAGAAATGACATAATGGCCCTCCAGTGTGGCACAACCCAAGCCTGCACCTCCCAAACCAATTATTAGTGTATTTAATGTACCTAATATATACCTGAAAGCGGTAAAAATGATATAGTATTTGAACTCCAATTTCTCAGCTCAAATGTTTCGTCATGGGAAAATTATCGACTTCTCGATATGCTTACATCTCCAAGTTCAAAGGCGGACTGCCGGATGATGCATCCATATTGAAATTAAAACCCAACATCAGTGGAAGAAATTGCATATATAAATAATCTCGTTGAAATGAATGATAAAAGAACCCTATAATATTACTTGAAGTGTTATAACTATGAAAATCGATTATTATCACAATTTAAAAAAAAAGTGCGTCATAGACCAGTATTGTATTAATATTTATAGAACTATGACTTAGAGTAAATGTGACGAGATATAAATACACTATCAATATATTGACAAAAAGGTAGTTTCACGAAAGTCTCTATACTTTTAAGCTTATAAAACGACCGCAAAGTCGTTAAACTAGAGTACGGAACTTTAGGGAAGCGAATTATGTTCGAACACACAAATAGCCAGGTGCAAGGTGGCACCGGTGAAACAGTGGTTCAACTTCAACCTAAAGTTACCTTGTTTTCCACTCAAAGCAAATATTCATTATTGGTTAATATGAAGCTTTAGATGACTCGAATTACGGTCGAACGAATAAGTACCCGATGTATTGAGGAAATGCCGGTGAAAAGGTAGTTTGACTTCGACCTAGAGTGTACCATAATCATAACCAATCTTGAAAAAAAAAATTATTAACTAGACAAAGATCAATAGAAACTACCTTTCATTTCAGAACAATGGCCAAAGCAATTATTGATACAGAGTTCATATGTATAAAGCACGCCAAAGAAAATGTTATATACTCAGCGGCAATGATCATTGTGAATAAATCAGGGGAAGAAGTTTTTGCGAAAAAGTGGGATGTCAAGTACGACTTAAGGGAGTACAACATAGGATCATATAGCTTCGGATTACGTTTAGCAAACACACCAAAATATCGACCAGCAAGAGGCAAATTAGGAATAAAATATAACGGCAGAAAGGGCAAGTACCTCTATTTAGTTCAACATGAGATAAGAAAGTTGCAAAAACAATATAAAGTTCGGTACTGGTACGTTAAAGGTCCTTGTCAGACAGATTTATTTCTCCTCGACAAATGTAGAAAGCAAAAATTAGTTTACAAAATTGAAGGAAATCCAAACTGTGTAAAATATCAAGGTAAAAATGACCCCCTCCAAGAAATAAAATATTACAAGCAGTATCTATACAATCCAAAAAGTGTAATATACAGAGCAAAAAGAAATAAATTATATTTAAGAGGATAAAAACTTATGAATCAAAATCAAAAGTAACCAAGAAATCAAAAAAACTGTCCCAATCGAAATAATTAAAGTTAACCCACCCACCTTTTACATTAAAAGAAAAATTCTTGTGTGAAAGCAATTAAAATATCTATCCCCTCAGCCTAAGAATCAACCGTACATTCACCATAAGCAAAGTAACAAATTGTACGACCACGAATCTTAATCTCACCTTGTTTCCTTTGGGCAACGAAGATTATCATAAAATAATATAAAAATAATATCATAATTAGCACTTTGTTTCCTTCCTTAAAAAAAGAACAAATAATAGGAATCAAAGTTCTCGTTTGATTATCAATCATAAGAAGTTTTCCTGTACTATGTCTAATGAAATATTAATTCCAAAGACAGGAAAAAGGATGTGGATAACAAATGTCATAACAATCTTCATTTCCCAAACTATAGCCCAAGATATCGTAAAACATGGAATAATCTTCAAGCATGAGAATTCGTTGCTCGCAAGTCATAATGCCTGGAAAATATTTATGAAACTGGATCCCAAACCGTTTGAGACCCTATTCCAACAAGTAATTAGACTAGAGAAAAATACCAATGAATTAAAGGACTCTATATTCCAATTCTTAAAATCAGACAAAAGCCTGCAATCAACAAAAGAAATGCACCATAAGGAAAATAAAGGAAATCTACCCCCCATATTTCCTAAACTAAAATCGAAATTCATAATAGAAGATTTCGACAAGAAAATGGCAGAATTTGATAAGGCTCTAGGATTTAGCGAGAATGAAAGCCGAAGAAGGAGAGCATTAAATAACGTGGATAGTTCCATGAGCGAACATGCTACAATTAAATCTACCACAAGTTTCCCCTTGACTACTTCCAGGAAAAATAAACTTTATGATGGAAATTACGCAATGTTAAATGAATTACCGAGCCTATGGACTTTTCTCAAGGAATTATGGCAAAATCATGCTGAACAAAATGTTACGAAGCAAATATTATCAAAACTCGCAAAGGAAAAAGACTACAGACAAATTATTAACCTCAAGGAATTGAAATTCTCAAACATACAACATGATGATAAGAATAAAAATCCTAAGGAAAGAAAAAGAAAAGACACCAAGACAACCACGCCTACATATGAGTCCCCAGTAAGAGATATACAATCTTCAATGTCAGAAACTACGACGAGCACAGTCCCAGAAATGAGCGCACTTAGCAAGAAATCACCTAGAAATTTGACCATGATAACTTATCTAAGGCCAACGATACTTACAAAATGGACGTGGTCAACAGGGCCCACGTATTACCGCACCCAGCCGATTGGCGTATTCACTATAGGCCTAAGAGCAAGAATCCCAGTAAGGCATACCGAGATACAAACGATAAAAGTACAAGCGATTCAACCAGAAGAGAAGAAAAATAAAAATAAGAAAGAGGAAGAAGACGATTATGTACATAAGAAATGTTGGATAATAGACGGTAAACGTACTTGTGCAAGATTAGCAATGGCTGACGAGCCGGCAAAGGAAGATATTGAACCATTACCTGAACTAGGTGAGAAAAATGCCCTAAAAGTATCAATTCACCAATCTTTCCTAATATTATATAGACAGAGACTGCAAGCACTATTTGAATTGTTCAATACAGAAATACAAAAGTTAAAGCAAAGTACCACGAGAATCTTTGAGGTATTCTTTCGAAAAAGCAAATACCGAAGATCAGCTAGTCTAATACCAATCGTGGAAGAATTAGCCTCATGCTTATTTGGGCTTTCGACTGAAGAAGACCTAAATATCCTAAGGGAAAACGTAGGAAAACTAAATAACGCCATGAACGTAACCTTACATGTCCAAAAAATACAAGCCAGTATAGCCAATTACCAGAGAGACAAAATTGAGGCAATCTCGAAGAAAATATCAAAAACAGTAAACATAATGAATTATTTAAAAAATGAAGTAGATCGTGTGATCACCGATTCGAGCCTCACCATGGTATCACTCGACATAGTGACAATGTCCTTACTTAACCTGGAAACTGACGTTAGCAAATTTGAATTTGCATTATTTGCCCTTACCGGAGGAACCTTGTCGTATGACCTAGTGGATCCTTCAAACCTAAAAAGTATCTTGGATGAAATAAAAACGCATTTAACGTTCGGACTACATCTACCAACAGAACCAGAAGTAGCAAACTTATTCCACTATTACACCAAGCTGAAGGTTCACATCACAGAGATAAACGAACAATTATTTGCAGTAGTAACAATCCCGTTAATAAATCAACAATCAATATATGACTTGTATAAAATTTCTACGTTTCCAGCCAATATAGGTAGAACTAATTCGTTCATGACTATCACCCCCGAAGTGGAATACTTGCTAGTCGATCAAGATAGGAGAAAATATGCCTTAGCAAATCCACAGGACCTTAAGGAATGTGTAGCATTCAAAAACCTAGTATGTCAACTAACACTGCCCATTTATAATGTAAAACCCGGATCATGTATGTTGGATATATTTTTAAAAGAGACTCAACAAGAAGAAATTCCCAACTCATGCGAAGCACTAGTAGGCAGTACTAAACGAGAAATATTTATTCACCTTAGAAATGACCTGTGGCTATTTTCTGTTCCAAAAGAAACAGTTGGGACTATCTCTTGTTATAATAACACAGAAAGAATCGATCCAAGCTACAGAACTGAACTACTATTACAAGACGTGGGAACAATAACAATAAAACAAGGGTGCCGACTGGTATCCAAAGAAGCCACGGTACAAACACCACTGATAACGACAAGCACGAATATAATAAGTCCCAAGGTGATCAATTTCAAACCAGTCAATCTATCGTATACAATTCCTAATATTGAAAATGAAGAAGTAAAGGCCACAATATGGTCGAAAATAGAGAATATCAAGGGAACCTTACCACTAACAAAAATAAGAGAAGCCTTAGACTCTCAAATTCCTCTATTTACTAATGAAGATCAAAGATTGACGTATGTAGAAAGTAGATACGGACTATTTTCAACAAATTTTTGGTGGTATATCCTCCTTACGGTAGGATTCGTATTCATAATCTCGTATTCTATAAGAACCGTACTGAACCTGAATTACGGAAGAGTGTTGAGAATAATACGTAGAAAAAGATCAAAGTCAGATCACATCAAGCCGACTGAGATGCAAAACCTAAACCCGGAACTCCCTGATAACCCTTAAGCAAACGACTAAGAGAGGACAAGATCGAGCGAATGGGAGTAGAGGTCCTCATTCGCGCCATGTCCAGTCCCAAATTTTCACTTAATTTTTTGTGCAAACCCATACAGCTGCAAAGATACATTTCTTAAGCGGCATGGACGCGCATAAACAGTAAAGATTTGAAAATTTATAGTAAATCGAGACCTCTCATAAAAACCTTATAACCTACCTCGCACGTAGTCCTATAATAGAAAATTAAATGCTTAAGTAGATGATTGTTGAATGACATTTAAAAGCGTATTGAATATTAATATGTGCCAAATGCACATACAGACATGTATATATATATATATAATTACCAAACTTTGAAAATCTTATGTAGTGTAATTTTTCGTAGACACAATTATATTTCTTAGTTTTACGTAGCTTATCTCATAGTAATTTAGTGATTACTGCAATATGCATGTAAAAGCATGAAAATTGCTCTTATTCTTTTTATCTTTGAATTTAACCGTAACTATATTAAATTGATATGATTAGTACGACAAATCACGACTATTATTAACAATAGTCCACGTATAATATCGTGTTAAGTGTGTATTATTGCTGTATGTGTTTTATCTTGCGTAATTATAAAGAGCATATGATTCTGCCCAGATATTTATATTCCAGGAAGCAGAGTAACCAGTGCAAATTAATTATTGGTGTACCAGACCGCAACACGGATACAACCCAGTAGCATCAACTCATCATTCGTCAACCACCGATATGTACTCACCAAGGAAACACCTGAAGACAATACCCTGACGACAACCGAAATCACCAAAGCCTAGTACCAGGTAATCTTATCTCAAGCAATATCGGCAAACCAAGAACCCCACATATACGTATATATCTGAATTAATAATTACCTAGAGAACCACCCCGACCGCAACGTCGTAAAACTACGTAGAGACCGTCGATAACTATCCTTAGACGGCAAAGTCCTTAAGATTTAATGTTTGGAACACCAAGAATAACCCTAGAGTCAATCCCTCAAGGATTATGTATCTTAAGCCCCAAATCAGAGACAATATGTTGAACCAACATCAAAAGCTTAAATTCTGACGCCATCCAATCATTATTAAATGTCGCAAAACCAAACCATCCTCCATGAGAAGAAAAATCAAACATGATCAATTAATGGGAAATATAGACTGTACGTGATAAAATTTTTCCCAAAATGAAGTGTTCAGAGAAGAGAACCAACCTGTTATTATTGTTTTAATCTCCGTAATTAAGCCCTCAATAATTGTGTATCATTTAACCGGGAATCAAAGACAATGCGTCGAGCCAAAGCCCTAAGCGCAAGTTTGATCCTACCATAGTTAACGTTAAAAGTCGAAACACGGCCCATAGTCCAAATAAAAGATGGACTGAACGTGAACAATTTACGGGAAACACAGACTGTACGAGTATTAGATTTTCCCAAAAATAAAAGTGTCCAAGAAGAGATACCCAGCCCAGCGATCAAGGTACCCATTCCATGTCATCAATTCCCCAAGAGTTATATACCTAGTAAACAATAAAAGAAGAACTGAACGTGAACAATTTACGGGAAACACAGACTGCACGAGTATAAGATTTTCCCGAGGATAAAAGTGTCCAAGAAGAGATACCCAGCCCAGCGATCAAGATACCCATTTCATGTAATCAATTCCCCAAGAGTTATATACCTAATAGACATTTCAACATCCCTGTGACATCAACCCCTCGTATTTGACAAGACAAACCATGCACGGACAATTTTGTGCAATAGTCATACTTATGAACAATGCTAACGCTTATCCCAAGCAACAAGTGACAAAAGATGAAACACCACGAAGACAAACCATAAACAATTAGCCGACACAATAATTAGTTCAACGGAAGCCCAAAATTAAGTGACAACGTATGTGAGTATTATAGACACGTAGAATGGTGAAGTAAGTGTGAAGTCTTATGTATCTAACTTGTAACTTTAATAAATATTGTTAAACTTATCATAAAACAGATGAAAACCAGTGCAAGCTACCTTATCCCAGTGTTGCAATCAAATATTAAGTTAAGAGATGTTAATGTGTAAAATTTTTTTCTTGCTAACTATTTTAATTCATACATATCAGTGTATTGTAGTTAGATGTTTTAGATGTAGATAGATGTTTTTGAAGTCAGATACCTATCGTACCAATATAGCGCCAGGTGGAAGTATAAACAAGCATTAGAAGTAGCGAATATGTATCACGTTAAGTAATAAAGTAATTACAAAAACAGAACTTAATTAGTTAAAACCATGTAGAAGTATTAGCATATCAGGTGAAGGAATTTTAATATTAGGTGAAAAAATAACAATATAATCGTATCATTATAGCGTCAGGTAAAAGTATAGTCAAGTGTTGGAAAAGGCAAATATGTACCATTTTCAGTGGTAAGATAATCGTATCAGGTGGAAGAATTTATATATTAGGTGGAGGAATAATAATTATCATGAATTCATATAATGTAATGTGTTAGTCAATAGAAACTCTTTAGCCCTTTCGCCAAATAGAGTGAGTAGGTGATGGACTTTAAAGTAATGTTGTCATATATATATAGTCTAATAGAGCAATCGGGGATATGGAAGAAAGATATAAATTTTGCCAAAGCAGAGCTAATTCAAGTAATGAGTACTAAGATAAATTCTTTTAAAGAAAAATCAAAATTTGGAAGTGCAGAGAGAGTAGCATAATACAACGATGAGGACATCGTTAAGAATGGGAAGGATGATATGTAATGGGATCAATTTTCAAAAACATCCAAATTTTCCAATTAAAGTTACCCGAGTAAAGAATAAAAACACCCAAAACATGAACCAAGACTCAAGCTTTCAATTTAACATGGTGAAACAAATGTATCTAATTGTACATTGTAATGATACATTGTAACAAACATCGAAAGAATCTTTCCCACAGAAAATCTAATAAATAAATCCGCCTTTGTGTCGCCAAAGTATGCAATAAATCAAATCTTATATGACAGGCAACTAACAATGTAATTTAATCTTAAGAGCTTGAAATACCAAACCATCATGAGATGGTAGAATTTATTATACAAAAAAATAGCCACTCGAGATACAGAATATTTTTGTATAATCTAACCGTATTGTTCTGAAAACTAAGTTTAGAACTCTGTATCTCAATGCAACTAAAATCCTATTGTCCTTTGACAACTTTCATAAAAGTAAATGATAAGTCTCCTGGAAACTAATTAACACCTGGCTAGCAAAAAGTTGCAGTGTCAAACTTTGTTTTGTTATGAAAAATTCCAAAGTTATAAGTATTCTGCAAACTAAGTGATACCTGGCTAGCAAAAAGTTACAGTGTAAAACCTTGTTTTGTTATGAAAAATTCCAAAGTGATATCTTAAAGTCATAAATCATAATTAAACTCAAGTAGCCCATTGGTGTATACCCATCCAATGAGAATATAGGACATATAATGGAACCAATAGAATCTGTAAAATATACTTGCTAGTAACGCCCGAACGTAACCTCTGGCGAAATTGGGAAAAGTAGATAGCTAGAACTTAGCAATTTTGCGCCAGTCTTAGTCTTATTCCAGTCTTACTTCAGTCTTACATGAGTCTTAGATCAGTCCTAGAATGAGTTTAGAGTCAGTCTCTTATGTGTTTACTATAACTTTCATGTGATCCAGAATTAGTCTTATCGAACATTGTTAGTATTGCTACAGTTATCAATTCATCTTAGTGCCTTTTACTGCAAGTGTGTTGATATAACCGAAGCTCTGTGACAATTATGTGAGTAACAATAAATACATTACTTTCTTATTTTATTCTCTTTATGATAATATTTCTCCAGACAGTCAGTCCTTGTGGCTCCACTCGCACTCAAGGGAATCTGAACTTTTTAATCTGATTTCGGTCTAGTATGCCATTATTGCAAGCTCCCCATTTGAACCGCTAATTTAAGCTCCCCACTCACGAAGTTCCGCCTCCACTCAGGTATACCACTCGCGAACCGCCAACAAAGAGTTTGACCGTAAATCACCTATAGAAATAATTAACTGAAAAATTCATTTACAAAGTGATAACTCAAAGTACAAGAAGAACAGGAAAAATTCTTTTATTGAAAACCAAGTTCTTTTATAAAAACCCCCCATTAAATTCTTTATGAAACCCCCCCCCCATTAGACTTTGTACCAAGCCATTGCTATGCGTTGACTTTGAAATGCATGCATAGATTGAGGCTTTTGTTAAAGTTTTTGCTTAACCCCATATTACAATACCCCTTAAACGACAGTTTAAGATCTCCTTGGTCGAAGGAACGATTCTTAAAGGTTTCAAACCGATCGGACAGCTAAGATCAAATATGTCCTTGTTTTTTCAACCTTTAAACCTGTCTGTTAACAGTGGTCAAACTGTACATTTTGGGCTCCGTGTCCCCCCTCCCCCTCGGGGTGCGTGAGTCATGCGATCCCCGGACGCTTGTCTGTTGGACCTTTCGACTAGCCTGAGAAAAATGACTATGTATGGATTTTGATTCCGCGTTTACTGAATTTTCAAACTTTGTCGGCGAACTTGAAGAAGTTTTCGACTTCCCCTATAACGTCATTGACCAAGTAGATTATTCGATCTTGAAAATCCTGTTCAGTTTGCGGTCATCGAAATTGCCAAATCCTCTGGCTCAGGTAACATCTTAGAAATTGTACTAACTTTTTTTTTAAATACAATATCCTCAAACTGGAAAAACCGCTCATCTTGTCCATCCCTTCCAACATGACGTGATCTAATGAACAACGGCTCGTTTAGGCCTGTAAGTCTTTTCTCCTGCGCGGGGAAAAGTCTACAAAAGTCTTTCTAATGTAAAAAAAAATATTTGAAGTGTAAACAAACTGGCGGGGGATTATTTGACTAGGGCCCAAGTGCATTTCTTCGCGCTTCCGATCATGCAGATTGAATATCTTTGAAAAAATGAGAGGGACACTGGCCCAAGTCCTTCACTTTTGGCCCTTGAATCAGATTGATTGAACATTCTTTTATACTCTTATTTCAACAAGGTTTGACATGCCCTTTCTTTCTGTTAAAAGAATCCGTGGAGTCTGTGTTTTAAATGGAATACTTGCAAGCTTTGAGGTTCCTGTTCCTGGGGCCACATTTACCGTATCGCTCGAAGGAGCCTTTTTCGTCCTTTTGACCGTTCTGATTAAATATCTTTCTTGAAAATTTGTTCTGATGCCAATGGGGCCTTGAAAGGGGATGCCTGGGGGACACGTTGTTTTTAAGGGATGTCAGGTCGCCCTTTAATCAGTGCGGTCAACAGTCATTTGAGTTTGTGATCGAATGAGTCCTCCCAAAAATGTTTATGACCATCCACTATATGACGTGGTTTGAAAAAAAGTGCTTGGGAGACAAGACACATCGCTCCCTACTTAGCAAAGGCGGATCTAGAGCAAAATCTTGGGGGTCTCAATGCGACAAGTGCGCCAATTATTAACCAAATTGAGAAGTTTATTTAAATAAAAGAATAAAAACAGAAAAAAACTGAATGAGGGCGATAAATTTCTTTTTTTGGGGGGGGGGCACGGCCCCTGGATCTGCCTGTGTTACTTAGTCTATGCTAACGCCTAGAAAATGAGAGAATTAGGTTTCCTGAGCAGTAAAAGAGAAAAATAAAAAAAATAACTGTAATTCTCTAAGAGAATGCCAATAAAAATGTATTTCAGTGAAGATGATTCTTCTGGTAATTGTTCAACAGCAAGGAAAAACAGCTAAGATCGCACAAACATCAAACTAGATTGGTTCTTTCTTTTTTCTTTTAAATATGTTTAACCGTTGGAATTGGAACTTGGAGTTCTATTTAATGTTTTTTTTTATTTACCCTATAAGTTTCTATCCATGTTTTTGTAAGATTTAATTTGGCACTTGTTGTCATTTAACTTGTTCATGTTTTTGCATAGATGTGCTCCTTGAAATGATTTTTATTTCCTTCTTCCTTGTTCGAATTAGATTTGTTTTAAGGGATCAAGGGGATGACCAGTAATTTATCCCCAGCTTTCGAAGTTTTATGCCGCAATTTATAAAGTCAGAGACAAAAGACTCTGCACAATTGCAGGTTTTTATCATGTAAGGTTGCAGGAGTGCTGTAATCAAACAGTTCGTGGTATCTAATAAAGAGCGATCCCCGATCTCTAGTAAACGAAAGTTGAAAAACTGTTTTCCAAGAAAACATTTAGGAATATTAGCTACTATTCAGATTCAAGATTGTGAAACCGGTCAAACATGACTTCATATCTATATAGTAAGTATCCTATTGAAATTGCCATCATTGAAAACAATTCACTGAAGGTTTACTGTTTTCCATGTTGACAAATAATAAAATCACGTTATTGCATGGGAAGCATGGACGTGTCCCCTTTTTTACTCTTTTTTTTTACAGCACTGGTAGGATATCGGAAAATCGTTGATACATGGCCAATGGCCGGTTCGAAACCTAATTGTACGTGATTTTTGTAAACTTGTCTTGATGAAACTAAAGTGTCATCTGACACCAGGAATTGCACTTTCTTCCCTTCTCAGCGAAGAGAAGACTAGGAAATTTAAAAAGTACACTAGTGAAATCACCATCTTTGAAAACTCTTGAATGGAAATGTCGGTTACAGTCAATACAGTTTTTGTTTTGGAAGCAGAGAGCGAAATTGAAAATTTAAACGAACACAAATTATAGTTTTTCAGTCTACGAAACATGTAGCCTATGCATAAAGCACAGTTCATATAATTATCCAGTATGATCATTCTCTATCTCACCCATTATAAAAACCTGGACCGGGGTGCGAGTGCTCCGGAGAACGTTTTTGCAGATATAAACATAAGCGAAGTCAGATCTTTTCACGGGTAGACAAGTCAGACTGTGATCTAATCGGAAACAAATGGAAACCCGCTATTACGAATAATGCACTTTGTTGGAAACAATCGGAAACAGACTAACCCGCATTCCCGCTAATGCAGAAATAAGTGGGAGGAGCTTTTTGTTCGCACCGAGAACGAAGACCAGAAATGATCTGCGATAAGCTTACTGGATAATTATATGAACTGTGGTATAAAGCTAGTGCAAATGAACCAACGGTTGCTGGATCCCAATGTTTTTTTACATAGGGCAAAATCAACACTTTACTGGGAAAAAAATGCAGGATTTTTTTTTATATAGTAGCAACCTGACGTACTAGAAATGTTTTCTATGGTAAAAGAAAATGATTCTATGATGTTTGTATATGTTTAGAATTTGCTTAATTTGATGCGACTTCGACAAAATGAGCCCACTTCAATTAAAGATTCTTTTCGGTTTTAAATGAAGATTACACGACTACTTTGTCGACAATTAGGAAGTGAAGTAGTATTTTTAGTGTAAAGATCCCAGTAGAACATGTACCAGTGTATTCAATAAGTCTTAGGGACCTTTTTGTAAATTTTCACCCCCCCCCCCCCTTCTCTAAAAGAAAGAAATCGATTTTGCGTTATTTTTCTGCTTCTCAACCACTTTTTTCCGTATAGTATTTACCATGCCATGACACTTTTTGCATCTATGATCTTATTGTAAGCTTTTATCGTGGATAAACTGTTAAAACCATTAAAACCTTAGCATTCTTAATCCAACATAATTGCAAGTCTTTATCATGCATGGTTGTAGAAGTAGATCTAACCTAAAAAAGGGAACGCCACCCCCTAGTAATCATTTATGTTCATAAAATGACCCCCTCCCCTTCAAGCAACCCTCCCCAACAAAAATTCTTGTACCGTACCTCCTTACCTCCCTTAATGCGTAGGACTTTGTTTGGACTAAGCTAGCAATCAGTGGTGTCAATTCACGAAACTTTAGGAGAGGGAGTCGGTTTTCCAAGATCTAGGGGGGCAAATTTGTAGTTTATAAATAAAAATACCGAAAAAAGAATTTTTCAATAAAATCCCCCCCCAAAAAAAATCCCCCCCATTGTCTTTCAAAATTTAGGGGGAAGGGTGCTAAAAATCCTGGGTGCACATACCCCCCCCCTCTCAATTGACGCCACTGTTCGTAACATTCGCCCTGATGATGGTGGAATCTTCCCTGTTGTTGCGGAAAAAGTTTTTAATGAGAAATATATTTTTGATATGGAAGCTGTATGAAATAGAGCTAATACAAGTAAATGAATCCTTTTTCTCGAAGCCTTAATATAAAGAAATTAAAGTTTAGCATAAAGAGAGACTCTTGGTGGATTGCAGTCTTATGGGAATATTCTTTAAGAATAATAGGTAGACGTCATTTAGATTATGCCGAATATGACATAAAAGCCGAACAGAAATTGTATTCATGAGGCAGGGCACAACTACCCCCTCATGTATAAAAGCCATTCTGTTTGTTTTAACTTTTAATATCATTTTTTTTTTTTACTTCAGTTAAAAAAAAATCAAACAGACTGAAATCCTCTTTAGAATTTGGGTTAAGAGTGAGTGACAAGGCGCAGTAAAAAAAAAAATACATTAGTGAAAATCAGGGGCGTCGTTTGGGGGTGGCAAGGGGGGCAGTTGCCCCCTTCCAATAATGTGGACAAAAAAATATTATACATCCCTTTGACTATCCACATATGGACCCCTCTCCCCCCCCCCCCCAAGAAAAATGCTGAAGATTTGCCCCTGGTGAAAATGGTTCTAATGTTTAACTTGATTTAGAGTATTTTTTTCATAAAAGTTGGAATTAACAGTGAAAAAAATTTCACAAAAAAATCGCATTGCGCGATTTCACAACAAGGAGGGATTCCTTAGCTGATTGATCAAATCTCAGCAAAGGATAATAGGATTTAAATTTTGCACATTGAAGAACACAATGCTCGAATATTCAACGATCTTTCCCGAATAATAAAAGTATTCAAATAGTTCCTGATACGTGCAAGATATTTGAATTCTGTATTAAATTAATCTTGTAGGTACGATAGGATATAATTTTGTTTCAAAAGGATTTTCCCCTGCAAAACTGTCGAAGTTACATTCTAGTTAAAAAAAAAGGACGAAACCTGAAGATGACTAATTACAAGAAGGTGTTTAAGTTCACATTCAGCTATGGAGACAAGGTATTCAGACATCAATCCTTTTTTAAATGATATTTCTACCGGTCGTTTGCATCATCAGGCTATTTGAAATTTGAAGTATCTGGCAAATATGAACCAGAAAATGAAATCACTTACTGTCCGGAAAATATTCATCGGGGGCACAAGACGAGAAGAGCAATACTAAAGAAAGGTTGACTGGCTTGTTCTTGAAGTGGCTAAAATTGCAGCAATCTGTTCTGTTTTCAAGGGGCGTATTTTTTTTGCTGGGGGGAATAGGATGAAAAGTAGGCCTCTTCAGTGTATTCAGTGGATTCCGTATTTCACTCAGCCTTACTCCACTCCTATCTCAATTAAGACCAAGCTTTTTTGAATTTCAATGGCCTCTGAACTTTTGCTTATAACATTTAGGGGTAACTGCTAACACTTCATCTTTGTTAAAGTCACAGTTCATATAATTATCTGTCTACTGTATATTCTGTCTACTGTGGTTAAAGTGGACCAGATAAAGTGGTAATTTCACCATTTCCATTGGGGAACAAGAGGGGGTCCGCATCGGAGGGATTGAAGGATATGAGTTACCCATGAGGAGAAAAGGGCTCTCTTACGGACATTTTGTGAAAAATACAATCCTAAACGGGCTTTTAAGCTGCCTGAAAACTTATTTTGGGAATTTATTTTATAATGGATAACGAGCACTAAACGGTAAAAAAGTAAAGGTGGCGTGTGCCCGTCATAAGTCTTCAATGGCATATTTTTCTTCAAGTGGTAATGAAGAAAAGTCACTATGGACCCCAGGAATATTAGTGTCTAGAATTAACTTGGCTCTAATCAGATTCCAGGCCTAGGGTCGGTTGGGCTAGCAACCCTCTACCTGAAATACATTGCTACGAAAAGTGACAAAAAAGCCTCGGATCCGAACTTCCTTTTAAGATCTCGACCATCGCGCGTCAACGGACATAATGACGACGTCAGAAAGACTAACAGACTAAATCTCCTGGACCAAAGGGGGCTTCGGATAGCCACCTGGAATGTTTTGACTCTCAATGTACCCGCATCAAAGAACCTACTCTCCGTAGAGCTCCATAAGAATAAAGTGGCGATTGCTGGTCTCACAGAAACCCGTCTTATCGGAAGCGGAGAAGAGAAAATAGACAACAATTACTCGTTGCTCTGGTCTGGAGGGAGCACGAGAAGGAATGACGTTGGCCTTGCGCTAAATAGTCTCGCAAGAAAGGCATTACTCTTGCATGAAGCCGTATTAGACAGACTAATGAAGGCCCGCTTTGGACACAAACATGTTAAAATGACTGTTGTCGTATGCTATGCCCCGACCAAGATTTTGACGACACAATCAAGGAAGAGTTCTGCTCTGCTCTGACCAGATGTCTCACGACAGTTTCCCCCTACGATGTAACTGAACTTCTTGGTGACTTCAACGCAACAGTGCGTGATGATACGGGCGTTTGACATGGCACAATTGGCCCTGTTTCTCCTGACCCACCTAGCTACAATTGTCTTCGCCTACTTGAACTATGCTGTTCCTATGACCTAGTCATTGCAAACACTTACTCTCAACGCAAAACCATCCACCAGTACACGTGGTATAGTAATGACGGTTGCACAAAGATGGTCGACCACGTCATTATGTCTAAACGCTGGAGATCTTCGCTGAAGAACTGCAGAACTTGCAGATCAGCTGAGCTCGGGAACGCAGATCACAGGCTTGTGTGTGCTGAAGTCCATCTCCGCCTTCAAGCGCAACGATCAGAAAGAAGGCCAGTTACTGCAGATATTGGGAAACTCCAGGAGCCAAATACTCGCCTGAAGTATAGTATTGAGGTATCAAATCGCTTCGAGCTCCTTGGCACACTTAGCCGCAGTGAAGACGCCTGGAAGTATTTTAAATCATGGACAAGCGAAGCAGCAAAATTGGTGCTTGGCAAAAGAGGTTTTCCAAAGAAATCTTAGCTAACAAATGAAACACTGGAGGTTATAGAGCAAAGACGGAGGGCAAGACTCCTTGGGGATATGGTCACTTATCGGAGGCTTAATGTAGTGCGAAACAGTCTCATTTACTGAGACCGAACTCAGTTTTTTACAAGGAAAGCTGATGAAATTGAATTAGCAGCAAAAAAGAAAGACGTGGGTAGCCTGTTCAAGCATCTCCATGATCTTACGGAAAATAAAACTTCTACATTGCGACCTGTCCTATCCCTGGATGTGACACTTTTCTCTGATGAGGGCACTTGTCTTGAGTGGTGGAAGGACCGCTGCTGCTCGCTCTTAAATAATACTAGCCTGTCTGTCTCTCCAAATAATAGTCCCAGCCAATCTATTAGTCTAAGGCCTGAAGCAGATTTTCCTCCATATAAGCCTTTCAGCCCCTCAGAAATTGGAAACGCAGTTAAAAGGCTCAAGAGTAGCAAAGTTGCTGGTATCTGTGGCTTAAGCTCTGAACTGCTGAAATATACTGGTTTTACAATGCTCCTGTTTCTCCACACTCTGTTCTCCACAATTTGCCAAACTGAGATAATTCCTGAAGATTGGTGGAAAAGTGTCATCATCCCATTATGGAAAAGGAAAGGCTCTAGAAAGGACTGTTCAAACTACCATGGAATAACTCTGCTGTCAGGAAAACATTTCTCAATGGTCCTGCTGGATCGTGTCGGAATAAAGTTCGTGAGGATTCGGCAACCTGAACAAGCTGATTTTATGTCGGACCGTTTCACCATCGAGCAGATTTTCGCGATTAGACCGATTATAGAAAAGGCCACGGTGTTCCGCAAGAAGGCTTTTTTCGCCTTCGTTGACTTCCGTACTGTGTTCGACTCAGTGGACCGAGAGGCACTTTGGAAGATTTTAGCATCGACTTGCCTCCCATAAAAATACTGCAGACTCTTTAAAGCTTTACACCGTGGTACAGAGAGTGTGTTCAAGTCAATGGCCGGCGCAGCCAATTCTTCCGAATCACGACAGGGGTGCGTCAAGTATGTACAGTGGCCCCAGAGCTCTTCAGTGTCATCATAGACCACGTTATGACAAAGACGACTTCACGTCTCAACTTTGGACTGAAGTTTGGACCGTCTTCTTCTGCTGTCATTTCTCCAGTCTGTCTGGACGAACAATTAGCATAGAAGTTGTCCTAAGGTTTACCTACCTATCTGGGATCCATGATTTCTTCAGATGGCTCCCTTCTCCCCCGAGCTGCAAGCAGGGGCGTCCCGAGACTCATTTCATTGGGGGGCGATCTTTGTAAATTTTACCGAATCGCTACCTGATTTATGCCGAATTTTCTTCAGAAATCAAGAATTTTGCTAAATTTTGGGCAATTTTGCAAAATTTCTGCCAAAATTTTTGCCTTCGGCGAAAATTTTACCGAATGCCAAAAACGTTGGAGGGGTGGCGCGCCCCTCCCCGCTCCCCTCGGGACGCCCCTGGCTGCAAGCAAGGGTATCCAAGGCGTTTTCTGCCATGGGCAGGTTCAACCGTCACCTTTGGTGAAAACCGAATATCAGTCGTTGAACCATCAACCAAACTGCGAATTTTCAACGCCCTCGTCGGATCTGTGATGCTTTATGGAGCTGAGACCTGGCAAACATCAGCCGCAACCCTAATGGCCATCAATAGATTCCAGTCGAAGAGTCTGAGGAGGATAGAAGGTCTACGGTGGGCCGACTTCGTGAGTAAGGAGAAGCTGCTGCATCTCACCAAGCATTCCCGGTTTTCTACCCAAGCAACCGAGCGTACCTTACGGTGGTTTGGATATCTACTTCGAATCCCCCCGCACTTACCTGTAAAGATGATCTTCGACTTTGACCCTGTCAAAGCCGGTGGGAAGCGACCTCGTGGCCGACCAAATAAGCGATGGTCCAACAGCGTATCCGAGTTCCTAGCGATGACAAATATCAGACCGAGTGAAGTGTAAACCCTTGCAGTGGACCGAAGTGGATGGAGGAGGCAGATGTGATTCTCTACGTCGAGTAGCACCCGGCAGGAGACCTAAGTAAGTAAGTAAACAAGCCTTTCATATCGTTTAGAAATTAGAACATCAAGCATTAGAAGATTTTCGCCTCATTAATGTTCCGTTATAAAACCTGTATTGTTGTATTGGCTATTAAGATTGTCTAATGAGGGCTCAGTCCAGTCCACAATCCACTGGATGACTTCAAATAACGATGGAATCATCCGAATTATGGTCGCAGCAATAGCTGCACTGTAGTTAAGAGCGAACCATGATCATAGTAAACGGGAGTTTGAACTTTCGGTTTGAAAAACAAATCTCTAGTGAGGAAAGTTTTACATTTAAGCTGATTAAGGAATTTTAATATCTTAGTAGTAAATCTCAATAGTAATATCTCAGCAGTGAAAGTATATTGCGGAAACAATTTTCGAGAATTTTGAAAAAAGAGCTTGAAACCCCCGAAAATGGCAGTGGATCGAAATAAAACTGTATCATTGGAGTTACCATCGTCGAGAACTCATAGCCAGAGGAATTATCCTCCTTCTCTTAAAACCTAAGAAAACTCTTCTTTTTTTTAATCCGGACCTTGCGGGGCACTGGAACATCATAAAGCTCTGTTTAAGAACTCATTGGTAACACCAATCCGGAAGTGTCATATGCCACCAAAAATGGCACTTATTTGTGCCATTTCAGGAGCAGAAAGAATGGGAATGCTAATAAGTGTGTCATTAAATTCGTCGTGGTTGAATAATTTATATTATCATAACAGTAAAAGTCACTTGTGAAACCAATTATTTTGAGATTTCGAAAGAGATTGAATCTCATGTGTGTTTTTTTTTTCTCTAGCAATAGCGGGAACTGGAACATCGTAGAAAGGTGTTTAAGAGCTCACATGAAAGCCAATGCTTACATCTGTGGGCTTTTCACAGATCCCTCTTGATAAGTTGATCCTAAGTGCCATACGCCACTACAATGAAAATTCCGTGTCATTCATAGAGTCGAAAAGCTAGGAAGCAGTATAGTGTACCATAGAATCTCAATAGTCGAAAACCATAAGTAGATGTTTACAATATCCACTTGAATGCTCTCCCTCCCAATATCCGTACTAAGTAAAAATTTAAAACGAGCTTTTAAAAAAACTACTTAGTGAAAAAATGATTCAAGTTCAAAGTTGATTCAGGAAAGATCAATTCTGTTTATTTCTATCTTAACAGTAGAAGTTAATATATAAATGTATTTATTTCAAGAAACTGTTTTTTTTTTTGTAAACTTGATTGGCATTCTGACTTTTTTTTTTATCTTTGTTGTCTGTGTTATAACAAGTAAAAAAACAAACTGCTCACAATGCATATCCTTTTTACTTAGACGTACATGACATTTTAGCCTTTTGAGTGTTTTAGGTACTTCACTCTTGTTTGTGGTAATATCAGCTCGTTCAAATTTTTGGAGATTTTCAGGAATTGAGCTATCCCAGAAAATTCTGTTCACCTGGCTCTAGTACTTTCTTTAGAATATCGGTGCAAGTTTGTTCGAAAGGCTATGATTTAAATAAGGAGCCTGTACTGTGCATACGGGGGCTAAAAGATTTCCCTCTCTTGGCCGTTGTGTTTTTCTAGGGTGTGTCTATTTTCATATAAGTGGTGCTTTCTGCGCAAGTTTTCCTGATGGTATATTCTAAGTGAGAGAACTTTCTGTTGCATACAAAATAGAATATAATTAAAGCAGAAAATGTCGTAAATAATATCAATTTTCTGTTTTCACCTTTTAAAAGTGAGCTGTAATAATGCACCCTGCAGGATTCATATCTATATGACAAAGTTGCATACATTTCGTGGGACAGTTTCGGAGAGGTAGGACATAAAAACTATTTTTAGTTCCCTATTTTTGTAAAAAAAAAAAAAAAAATGGTGTTGACCAACTCTTGTTTTGTTGAGGTCTTTTTCTCAGGCTTATTCTGTATATTAAAAAAAAAAAAAAAAAAAAAAAAAAAAAAAAAAAAAAAAAAAAAAAAAAAAAAAAAAAAAAAAAAAAAAAAAAAAAAAAAACACTGAGGACAATCTAAAATTAATTTAAAGAAAGCAAAGTATCTATGATGGAAGTAAAAAGTGAAATTGAAACTTAAAACGAAAAAAAGTTGTTGCTTTGCAGCCTGTACAACCCAAATCTATAAAACTAATTCTTATAATCTGACTCACGATATTTCCCTATATTCGTAGAATTTTGAAGACTAGCGCTTTACTGAAAACACAAAATCCACGCATATCAAAACGGTATGTTTGTTTTAGGAACTGAAAAGTCCTTAAGTAGCCAATAGAAGCTAATAGCATAAATTTATAACTTTGTAAATGTAATTAAGTATTATTATAAATCAAGAACTAATCAATCACAATATAACCTCCTGAAATGTTGTTATTTATGTATATAGTAAGGACAATTTCCAGCTGTGCTGCGAATTTCTGAGATTAGTGCATATTCCCAAAACTACCCAGACGCGATCACACAGAGCCTCAAATTGTCTGATGCACTTCAAACTAAGCTGCTTTCTATAAAGTCTAAACGTAGGTCGAAGGGAAATAGTTATGTTGTAGTTCACGTTTGTTTTAGGTTTTCATTTCTTCATTCATAGTATTTTTTCTTTATTTTATGTTAAATATCTAATTTATGCTCCTTGTAAGTTTAAAACTTGGTTTTTACTTTTTGTGGGATTTTCCCCATTTTTGTAATTTAACTGTGTTGATAAAGCAGCTTTCTGTAGCACTTTTTATCTCGAGAAACCTATAATATTGTTGCTTAAGTAGCCAATCTGGGATAGAGAAGATTCTTTGTCAACCTAGATTTCAAAGAAGAAAAAAGAGATAACGAAGAGATCCCTCAAGATTTCTTTCTTTATGTAAAAGCAGTCATGGTGCAAGTTATCCATATGCATAAAATTAAATGTATCGCTCCATTATGAGTATATACCAGTTTTACTGAAATACGTACTATATGAATTCTAAAAGACAAAAAAAAATAGCAGACGATCTCTGCTTGATCTTGATGTTGCAGAAGGTCAAGTTAAGATTGTCCTGTATAGTTGACAATCTTTCCCAAAAAGCCCATTATTGAAATTTTTTAGTTTTTGGGAGGCATTAGGATCCAAAGTGTGTGTTTTTTTTTTAATATTTATGCCAATTTTAGAAAGCAACACTGACGTGAAGGTAAAACTGAAGAGAATTGAGGCATTACGCTAGCGCCACTAAGAAAATGATCAAATTTGTTTTTACTTTAGTAATTCAATTCAATTCAATTCAATTTTATTCGAATAAAAACATATTACAAACATCAATAACAATAAAGATCCTAGAAGATAACTTGTTAAGGACCAAAAGAAAAAAAAAAATTAAAGTAACACTGAAAAATAAATATAGAAGAATAAAACATGGCTAATTAGAACAAATTTGTTAAAAATGGAAATATTAAATTATACTATCAAGTTTTGTTACATTTTTATACAACTTGCAGAAACTTGTGGCTAGTTCAACACTGGAGGGAATTTTGTTCCATTGAATAATAGATTTGTAAATGGGAGATTGCTGGGCAGCACTAGAAACGCATTTAGGAATTTTTAAGGCTCTATTGGATGAACGGAGACAGTGGGCTTCCGAATTATTAATATTATAATAGGTTAGGAGTTGAGGTGGAAGATTATTGTGGAAAGCAGAGTAAGCAAGCGATAAATTTAGTTTTTGTATGATTTGATCAAGTGGAGCTATGCCAAAATCTGAATACAAATCACGAGTTGGATATAGACGGGGAAGCCGAAAAACTGCTTTAATGGCGCGGTTTTGGGCAAATTTGAGTTTTTTAATGAAGGACCGTTTTGTATTTCCCCAAACTGATCCGCAATAAGAAAGGTAAGGAAAAATAAAGGAATAATAGAGGGTAACTAGGATGTCAGGAGGAAAAAAATAATTCACACGGTTAATCATAGCAACTTGTCTCAAAATTATTGCTGTTATGTAAGAAATATGATTAGAGAATGACAAGCATGAGTCAATAAATACGCCAAGAAACTTGGCAACCTCCAATTGTGGGAGGATGTCGGAGGAGTACCTGAGACCAAGAGCAGGTTGAATAACGTCTTTGTTGTAGGGGGTTCTGAATAACACTATTTGACTTTTTTTGCTATTAATGGTCACGTTATTCGTAAGGCACCACGCCTGGACTCTGTTCAGAAGGACTTGGGCAGAGGTTATTGCCAATGGTAGATTGGTACCAGTGATGAAGAAGTTGCTGTCATCAGCAAATAATACAGGATACACTGAAGGGCCCAGGTCTATAACAAGATAATTGATATACAGGAGAAATAGAATAGGGCCTAGAACGGAGCCTTGCGGGACACCCCTCCGAACAGGTAAGGGCTGAGAGGATACTCCACCCAGGCTCACACTCTGTACCCTTCCAGATAGATAAGAATCAAACCAAGAGAGGGGAACACCACGAATACTGTAACTATTTAATTTACTTATTAAAATACTATGATCGACCATGTCAAAGGCCTTAGAAAAATCCAAAAATAAGCCCAATACAGTTTTTTTAAGGTCGAGTTGTGAGCGTATGAACTGTGTGGCGTCAATTAGAGCATGAGAAGTTGAGAATTACGGCCTAAAGCCATATTGGTGAGGAGAAATCAAGGATACGGAGTGCTGACTGTCAAACAGAAAGGGAGACAGACGTCTGAAGATGATTCTCTCGAGCACTTTGGATATAACAGGAAGAATTGAGATTGGACGATAATTACCTATCTCAGTTGGATCGCCCTTTTTAAGAACTGGAATAACAATGGCTGACTTTATTAAATCAGGGAAAACTCCGTGGGTTAAAGATAGGTTGGCAATATGCTTGATGGGCTCGTAGACAAAAGGAGGTATGGTCTTCAGAAGCTTATTACTTAATCCAAGACAGTCAGGAGTAAAACTATTAGGGAGAGAACCGATGATTTGAAGTACCTCATTGCTATCAGTTGGGCAGAAAAACATGGATCTAAAATTGAAGCAAGGGAATACAGCCTGTGAGGAGGAGCGGGAGTCAGTATGAGGAACATTCAAAAAATAATTATTAAATGCATCAGGTGCATGTAAAGGGTCAATTAATCTACCATTTGTGTCTTTAAGGCGAATAGGTATAGACTTTGATTTTCTATTTTTTGAAAGTATATCATTAATGGTGAACCATATCTTTTTCAGATTTCCTTGCAATTGAGAATTTTTGTATAATAATAATTTTTCTTCGCTTCACGGATGAGTTTAGTGTATAAGTTTTTATAATGTTTATAATTAGATAGGTCAATATCACTACGGGTCTTACAGGCTAACTTATATAATTTGTTTTTACGATATGAGGAGACAATGAGGCTATGTGACATCCAGGGGCAAATAGGGATATTTTTCCGGTTAGGTTTACGAATAGGAAAAGTTGAATGGATAATCTCACTTAGCCTTTGCGCAAAACCATTTGTGGCAGAATTTACCTCTTGACAATTTAAGACATCGGACCAGTCAGTGGTTCTTAGGCAATCGATAAAATGGTTTATATTTGCAGAACTGTAATTTCGAGTAGGTGTTGGGATATTAATTCTAGACCGTAGAGGTAGTGGTTGTGAAGGTAGAGACAAGTAAATAGGAAAATGGTCTGACAGATCCGAAAATACTATATTTGAGGACAGGTCATTTCCCAGGGAAGTGGATACAAAAATGTTGTCAATTAATGTTGAAGTTGATCTCACAGGATCGACTCTACTGGGGAAAAAAATTGTGGGTAGAAGACCACTCGCGGTTACCGATTCAAAAAAAGTGTCAGATTCAATATTTTTACCAACATTGAGTAGGTTGCAATTAAAGTCCCCAAGAACTATTGCCTTTTTATGGGGTAGGTTAATCAAATTAGAAAAATCATCAAACAGATTACAAAAACATGAGGTCGGAAATGGAGGAGGTTTATAAAATAAGGAGAGTATATAGGAATTTTGGCCGATAACTATGTTTACAATTATTGAATAAATACATCTGAGATTTAGTTGTGTAGAGAAAATAGATTCGCACTCTGATAGCCTGGTAAAATTTACATTCGAACGGATGTAAAGTGAGATACCACCAGAACACTTTGTCAATCTCCTGGGCATATGGATTATTTGGTAACCAGGGAGTAAAAAATCACTAGTGTCATCATTATCGGAAAGCCATGTCTCTGTTAATTATATTACATCGAAAGGGCAGACACCATTAATTGAAATTAAATCTTTAAACTTGAGCCACTTATCCCGGATGCTTCTGATGTTGAAACAAAGAACATTAAGGGAATTATTATTTACTAGTTTTGGCTTCACATTAGTAGCAAAATCGAAAATATCAAGGTATTTACAGCTAGCATTTGTTAAGGTACCAGGGGTACCTTAACAAAAAGTAGAACTTTTTACTTCGAGTAGAAATTTTGCCGACTATTGATGGTAACTGAAACTTTATCAATGGAATAGGAAGACTAAACTAACCCTAAGTCAAAATGGTCTGTTTTGACTTCAGTCCAAAAATTATATTTTTGCCATTTTTGCATAGTTCAGCTCCCACTGACGGTTGAAGTAGAGCTAAAAAAACACTTTTCGACAAATTTTGTCTGTTCAAATGACAGCAACGTAAAACCGAGGAAATTGTGAAGACAAAACCGTGAAAACGAAGAAACACCCCTTAAATGTTTCAGAGGATTCGCTCTAGCGTTGGACCCATAGTAAAGGACCACAAGGCTTCAATGTTTTATTTATCATTTTTTTTCCAGAACCACCTCATATGAAGGGAGGTCGTCATAGAAGCTTTTGAGGGGGCAAATTCAATTGAAAATTGGAAGTTCTAGTACCCTTTCTAAAAGTCAAAAATGATCAGAGGCAACCAGCCCCCTCCCATGTCCTTTTACCTACCCACCTCTTAAACACATCTGATCAGAATTTTAAGCCATTTTGTTCAGAGTGGTCTAAAGGTACACACATGTACACACATGTGTGTACATGTGTGTACATGAGTGTACATGTGTGTACACACATGTACACACATGTATACACATCTACACACATGTGTATACATGTGTGTACATGTGTGTACATATGTGTACACACATGTACACTCATGTACAAACATGTACACACATGTCTATGCCTCCGGGGATGTCATGACCCCATCCCCCAAGGCCCCGGGTTTGAGGGCTGTAATTTATGCAAGTTTCCCATTTTGTACATATGGGGTTTGTTTTTAAGAAGAAGGGGGGGGGACCTGGGGTCTTTTAAAGGCTTAGGGTATTAAGGGGAAACTTTCAGGAAATGATTAGGGGGGTGCTGAACTTAAAAAACACCCGAAGTGCATGCTGCTTGTTAAAAGAGGGTATAGGCAATATCTCAAGAACGGCTGAGAGTATTAAGTTGAAATTTTCAGTGAATGTTGAGCGGGATTTTGAAAAGTGATTGGAGACCATCCGATCCCTCATCCTTTTTAGAAATCTCCCTTCAGCGCTGATCAAAGTTTTAAGATAGCCATTTCTTTTTAAAACAATAAAAAGGAATGTTCGATCCTGGAGGGGTCCGAAAAGGCTAAGGGTGTTTAGGTAAATCTTCAAAGAATTTTGAGGGGCATGTTGAACTAAATCAAAAGACTCTATATGCATCCAGGTTATCAAAAACGCTCATCTGCAATATCTTGGGAATGGCTAAGGGTATTAACTTTTAGGGCAACTACTGCTACAACTGTGACCATGACTACTTGTGATTGTGACTACTTGTGACTGTGAATTGTATGACTGTGACTGCGACTGCTACTGCGACTACTTACGATTGTGATTGCGACTGCAACTACTTGTGACTATGACCACCACTACTTGTAAATTGTGAATGTTACTACTTTTGACTACGTCTACTTGTGGCTGCTACTACTTGCAACTGTGACTCTTTTGACTGTGACCGCTAGTAGAGAGGGGTCAGGAGGCCCCATTGCCCACCCCTGCTGCCACCTATAACTTTTTTTTACATAATTCATGTCTGTTTGTTGTCAGTGAGAATGGAAAAACAGGAATTTTCTCACTTGGAAAAACAGGAATTTTCTCACATTTATGTCTGTTTTCATGGATGGTTATGTGTGTTGATTGATTTATTTGATGTTTTTATGGTTTTTGTCAGTGAGAATTTGAAAAACAGGAATTTTGTCACATTTATGGATGGTTTTATGGATTTTGTCAGTGAGAATGAAAAAACAGGAACTTTGTCACTCCCTTCTTGTTGTTGTTCAATGCAGATGTTATGAGTTTCCGGGAAACAGTATTTGTTATTGTTGTTCAATGCAAATGATATGAGTTTCCGGGAAACAGTATTTGTTATTGTTGTTCGAGTCAAATGTTATGAGTTCCCGGGAAACAGTTAATTAATGTCTGACAGATAACGTAAAGTTAATTAATGTCTTTGGATTTCGAACAGAAATGTTTCCGAGAAACAGTTAGATCACACATGATATCATGATTGTTTGAATTGTCTCCGGCGCGAAGTTTATTAATGTCTGGAGTTCTTCCAGAAGAATCGTTTCCGAGCAAATGTTTTGATCTTAGCGCGCGAAAAGGTTTCCAAATAATTGAAATAAGCCAGCGCAGGGATGCCAAACAAAAGGAACATGCTGAAATTACGTTTAGGGATTATTTGGGCGAAACTGTTTTAGACAGTTTATGGAACTATTTCGGCGAAACAGTTAGAGACATTATAAAATATGATTTTTGAAGAGATTTTAGAAGAGAATTTAATGGTGAAACTCTGTGGTCGTTATAATACACAAGTTCCATTTGAACAGTGTTGTGAGATCCCACTACCCCAACCCCAAAGGGCTCCAACCCCCCTACCCCAACCCCAAAGGGTTCCAATCCCCCTACCTCAACCCCGAAGGAAGCCCCCGGTCCTCAAGGGTCCCCCCCAAGCTCCCAAAGGGTCCCCACACCCCCAAAGGCTCTCCCCGGGCCCCCAAAGGCCCTCCCCCGGCCCCCAAAGGTCCACCGGGCTCCCAAAGGACCATTCGACCCTCAAGGGTCCCCCAGACCCCCAAAGGCCCTCCCCCAGTCCCCAAAGGTCCCCCGGACCCCCAAAGGCCCTCCCCGATCCGCAAAGGCCCCCAGGCACCCAAAAGGCCTCCCGAACCCCCAAAAACCCTCCCCCAGTCCCCAAAGGTCCACCGGGCTCCCAAAGGGCCCCCCCCGGACCCCCAAAGACTCCTGAGCCCCACATTATAATACTTTTTTAAGGCTTTATTATTTCTTTTCAGAACAAATTATTATTTTAGGGAATTATTTCGGCCAAACAGTTAGAGACATTTTAAAATATGATTTATGAAGAGATTTTAGAAGAGGATTTAATGGTGAAACTCTGTGGTCGTTATAATACACAAGTTCTATTTGAACAGTGTTGTGAGATCCCACTACCCCAACCCCAAAGGGTTCCAATCCTCCCACCCCAACCCCGAAGGAAGCCCCCGGTCCTCAAAGGTCCCCCAAGCTTCCAAAGGGCCACCGGCGCCCCCAAAGGCCCACACAGACCTCCAAAGGCCATCCCCGGGCCCCCCAAAGGCCCATCGAGCTCCCAAAGGACCAACGGGGTCCCAAAGGCCCTCCACCGGTCCCCAACTGCCCCCCCCGGACCCCCAAAGGCCCTACCTGTGCCCCAAAGGCCCTCACTGTGCCCCAAAGGCCTTCCCCCGGCCCCCAAAGGTCCCCCGGACCAGAGAAGCGCTGCCGGGATACGCCGTGAGCCAGGAAAGCGCCGCAGGATGTGCCGTAGGGATGCGCCGCGGGTCAGGAAAGTGCCGCAGGGGATGCGCCGCAGGGAGGCACCGCAGGAAAGCATCGCAGGATGCGCCGCAGGGATGCGCCGCAAAAAAAGTAAACTAAAAAGTAAAAATTTCGAAATGTTATCCCCCAAACGCCCTCCTCAGACCCCCAAAGGTCCTCCCCTGGTCCTCAAAGGTCCCCCGGGCACCCAAAGGACCACCCGGCCCTCAAGGGCCCCCGGATCCCCAAAGGTCCTCCCACGGGCCCCAAAGAGTCCCCTTCTCCATTTTTTTAATACTTTTTTATGGCTTTATTATATCCTTTCAGAACAAGTTCCATTCATAATGTCATTCCTAAACCCATTTTCTAACCTCAAAGAGTCCCCTCCCCATTTCGTAAATACTTTCTTGAATTTTTTAACATGGTATTTTTTTAACTTTTTTACGCATCTTAAAATGACATGAAATATGCTTACGGCTCTACCAATCGTACTCTGTGCTTGTTCATGGACACGACGCGGCTTTCCCACTGGTACTCTATGGCGGGTTATCGACACTACCTAGTTTATTGCATGCATTAAATCAGTATTTTTTACGCAGTGGAAGGATAAACACACAATTCATATCTGTAAAAAAGTGAGGATGAATTATTCGACGAACGAATGTGAACATGATAAAATCATTGTCGTATTGAATGCTGACAAGGAGAAATACCTGAACTATGAAACGAGTGCAAGCGGTAACACTATTGGAAATGTATGCATGCGTTGTCATGACAGCGAGAAGTTAGATTTCATTGGACTATCGAAATCATTCAAAATTGCTCAAGGTGGATATGCGAGAGTGAGAGCACCAGAGATGATAGTGTTAAAGGAGAATGCCAACTTAAAAATAATTGTCGATGATCGGGGACAACTCCTTGCTTACAGTTCTGGTAGCACGATACCTATTGATAGATCCTATTCCCATCGTTCTGGTATTACTATTCAAATGAAAGCACAGAAGAAAAGAAAGGCCTACTGCTGCACTAGTGTAATAAATCATATCATGTCTACCTGCCAGAACTGCTATCTATGTAAAAATAATGTGAGAATAGACAGTGAAATCACAGGCAGAATAAAAAGGACATTAGCAGACAATATCATCAATGAATATAAAGATGAATTGACGGAAAGTGAAGCGCAAGTGTACTAATAATGTGTAATAATGTATTTAACGTATTTTTATATTAATATTCTACATCTCATTATTTCATTAAAAATATTTTATGCATTATTTTGTTAAGTGTTCATTATTTTAGGGCATGCTAGAACGTCAAACGCTCAGAATATCTATTAAAAAGGTCAGAGATGAAAGAAAAAGAATTTTTAGAGATAAAGATACTACTATCAGGCTCAATGTTTCATAGAAGATAGAAAAGTTCAAGATCTCTTCTGAATTTTACCAAAGAACACACTTCAATTCTAATTTCTCCAGAGAAAACAAAAATCTTCCACTTCAGTTCTTTATTTCACAAAGACATAAAGAAATTTAAAGTTCAATTCTAAATTTTTCTGTAGAAGATAGGAAAAGTAATACCATACTTGTGAATATTTTCCCGGAAGATAAAAAGTTCTAGTTCAATTTTAAATTTTCTCAACGAAGTGAAGAAAAATTCAAGTTCTCTTCTGAATTTTACCAAAGAACACACTTCAATTCTAATTTCTCCAGAGAAAGCAAAAATCTTCCACTTCAGTTCTTTATTTCACAAAGACATAGAAAATTTAAAGTTCAATTCTAAATTTTTCGGTGGAAGATAGAAAAAGTAATACCATACTTTTGAATATTTTCCCGGAAGATAAAAAGTTCTAGTTCAATTTACAGTTTCCTCAACGAAGTGAAGAAAAGTTCAAGTTCTCTTCTGAATTTTACCAAAGAATACAATTCAATTCTAATTTCTCCAGAGAAAACAAAAATCTACCACTTCAGTTCATTATTTCACAAAGCCATAAAGAAATTTAAAGTTCAATTCTAAATTTTTCCGTGAAAGATAGAAAAAGTAATACCATACTTGTGAATATTTTCACGGAAGATAAAAAGTTCCAGTTCAATTTAAAATTTTCTCAACGAAGTGAAGAGAAGTTCAAGTTCTCTACTGAATTTTACCAAAGAACACATATTCAATTCTAATTTACCTAGAGTAAAATAAAAATCTTCCACATAAGTTCTTATTTCACAAAGACATAAAGAAATTTAAAGTTCAATTCTAAATTTTTCGGTGGAAGATAGAAAAAGTAATACCACACTTGTGAATATTTTCCCAGAAGATAAAAAGTTCTAGTTCAATTTAAAATTTTTCTCAACGAAGTGAAGAAAAATTCAAGTTCTCTTCTGAATTTTACCAAAGAACACAATTCAATTCTAATTTCACCAGAGAAAATAAAAATCTTCCACATAAGTTCTTATTTCACAAAGACATAAAGAAATTTAAAGTTCAATTCTAAATTTTTCATTGGAAGATAGAAAAAGTAATACCATACTCGTGAATATTTTCCCGGAAGATAAAAAGTTCTAGTTCAATTTAAAATTTTCTCAACGAAGTGAAGAAAAGTTCAAGTTCTCCTCTGAACTCTACCAAAGAACACACTTCAATTCTAATTTCTCCAGAGAAAACAAAATCTTCCACTTCAGTTCTTTATTTCGCAAAGACATAAAGAAATTTAAAGTTCAATTCTAAATTTTTCGATGAGAGATAGAAAAATTAATACCATACTTGTGAATATTTTCACAGACGATAAATACCATACATGTAAATATTTTCCCGGAAGATAAAAAGTTCTAGTTCAATTTAAAATTTTCACAACGAAGTGAAGAAAAGTTCAAGTTCTCTTCTGAATTTTCTTAAAGAAGTGAAAAAAGTTAGCTCAATTCTGAATTTTACCAATGAAAATGAAAAAGCTCCCACTTCAGTTCTTAATTTCTAAAAAAGACATAAAACAATCAAAGTTCTCTTCTAATTTTTCCAAGAAAATAAAAAGGTTCCATTTCAGTTCAGGTTTTTTCTCAAAGAGATGAAAAATTTAAAGTTCTATTCTAATTTTAAATTAAATTTTAGCTCCTTTGTCTTATGGATTTACCCCTTAAATTTCTAAATTAGAAAATGAGGGACTCGTTCTATTATTAAAGACAATCGTTCAAACTCGTTCATCTAACCTCCATAACAATAGGTTAGGTTAGGTATAAATAAATATTAATAAATAAATAGAAACATTTCTACATGTTTAAGTTAGGTTAGGTTAACTTGTCATGAGCGCTCATGATAAGCTAACCTAACCTTTCCCAGCGAGTATGGTTAGGTTAGGTTAGGCTAGATTAAGTTAGGTTAGATTAGTTTAGGTTAAGTTAGGTTAGGTTAGCCCACGTACGCGTCACTTAGGTTAGCTTAGGTTAGGTGAGAGACAGGCAAAAAGTTAGGTGTATGATTAGGTTAGGTTAGGTTAGATTAAGTTAGGTTAAGTTAGGTTAGGCTAGGTTAGCCTACGTACGCGCGCGTACGTAGGCTAACCTAGCCTAACCTAACTTAACCTAACTTAATCTAACCTAACCTAACCTAATCATACACCTAACTTTTTGCCTGTCTCTCACCTAACCTAAGCTAACCTAAGTGACGCGTACGTGGGCTAACCTAACCTAACTTAACCTAAACTAATCTAACCTAACTTAATCTAGCCTAACCTAACCTAACCATACTCGCTGGGAAAGGTTAGGTTAACTTATCATGAGCGCTCATGACAAGTTAACCTAACCTAACTTAAACATGTAGAAATGTTTCTATTTATTTATTAATATTTATTTATACCTAACCTAACCTATTGTTATGGAGGTTAGATGAACGAGTTTGAACGATTGTCTTTAATAATAGAACGAGTCCCTCATTTTATAATTTAGAAATTTAAGGGGTAAATCCATAAGACAAAGGAGCTAAAATTTAATTTAAAATTAGAATCGAACTTTAAATTTTTCATCTCTTTGAGAAAAAACCTGAACTGAAATGGAACCTTTTTATTTTCTTGGAAAAATTAGAAGAGAACTTTGATTGTTTTATGTCTTTTTTAGAAACTAAGAACTGAAGTGGGAGCTTTTTCATTTTCATTGGTAAAATTCAGAATTGAGCTAACTTTTTTCACTTCTTTAAGAAAATTCAGAAGAGAACTTGAACTTTTCTTCACTTCGTTGTGAAAATTTTAAATTGAACTAGAACTTTTTATCTTCCGGGAAAATATTCACGAGTATGGTATTACTTTTTCTATCTTCCAATGAAAAATTTAGAATTGAACTTTAAATTTCTTTATGTCTTTGTGAAATAAGAACTTATGTGGAAGATTTTTATTTTACTCTAGGTAAATTAGAATTGAATATGTGTTCTTTGGTAAAATTCAGTAGAGAACTTGAACTTCTCTTCACTTCGTTGAGAAAATTTTAAATTGAACTGGAACTTTTTATCTTCCGTGAAAATATTCACAAGTATGGTATTACTTTTTCTATCTTTCACGGAAAAATTTAGAATTGAACTTTAAATTTCTTTATGGCTTTGTGAAATAATGAACTGAAGTGGAAGATTTTTGTTTTCTCTGGAGAAATTAGAATTGAATTGTATTCTTTGGTAAAATTCAGAAGAGAACTTGAACTTTTCTTCACTTCGTTGAGGAAACTGTAAATTGAACTAGAACTTTTTATCTTCCGGGAAAATATTCAAAAGTATGGTATTACTTTTTCTATCTTCCACCGAAAAATTTAGAATTGAACTTTAAATTTTCTATGTCTTTGTGAAATAAAGAACTGAAGTGGAAGATTTTTGCTTTCTCTGGAGAAATTAGAATTGAAGTGTGTTCTTTGGTAAAATTCAGAAGAGAACTTGAATTTTTCTTCGCTTCGTTGAGAAAATTTAAAATTGAACTAGAACTTTTTATCTTCCGGGAAAATATTCACAAGTATGGTATTACTTTTCCTATCTTCTACAGAAAAATTTAGAATTTAACTTTAAATTTCTTTATGTCTTTGTGAAATAAAGAACTTAAGTGGAAGATTTTTGTTTTCTCTGGTGAAATTAGAATTGAATTGTGTTCTTTGGTAAAATTCAGAAGAGATCTTGAACTTTTCTATCTTCTATGAAACATTGAGCCTGATAGTAGTATCTTTATCTCTAAAAATTCTTTTTCTTTCATCTCTGACCTTTTTAATAGATATTCTGAGCGTTTGACGTTCTAGCATACCCTAAAATAATGAACACTTAACAAAATAATGCATAAAATATTTTTAATGAAATAATGAGATGTAGAATATTAATATAAAAATACGTTAAATACATTATTACACATTATTAGTACACTTGCGCTTCACTTTCCGTCAATTCATCTTTATATTCATTGAAGATATTGTCTGCCAATGTCCTTTTTATTCTGCCTGTGATTTCACTGTCTACTGTCACATTATTTTTACATAGATGGCAGTTTTGGCATATTGACAAGATATGATTAATGACATTATTGCAGGAGTATGCCTGTCTTCTCCTTCTTGTTCTCTTTAAAATGCTAATACCGGAAAGATGATGATAGGATTTATCAACAGGTAGTGTGTTACCAGAAACCCTAGCAAGGAGTTGTCCCCGATCATCGACAATTATTTTTAAGTTTGCATTCTCTTTGAGCACTAATTTCTCTGGTAATGATACTCTTGCATATCCACCGTTTACACGATTGAAATTCTTGGGTACTCCAAAGAAATCTAACTTCTCGCTGTCATGACAACGCATGCATACATTTCCAATAGTGTTACCGCTTGCACTCGTTTCATAGTTCAGGTATTTCTCCTTGTCAGCATTCAATACGACAATGATTTTATCATGTTCACATTCGTTCGTCGAATAATTCATCCTCACTTTTTTACAGATATGAATTGTGTGTTTATCCTTCCACTGCGTAAAAAATACTGATTTAATGCATGCAATAAACTAGGTAGTGTCGATAACCTGCCATAGAGTACCAGTGGGAAAGCCGCGTCGTGTCCATGAACAAGCACAGAGTACGATTGGTAGAGCCGTAAGCATATTTCATGTCATTTTAAGATGCGTAAAAAAGTTAAAAAAATACCATGTTAAAAAATTCAAGAAAGTATTTACGAAATGGGGAGGGGACTCTTTGAGGTTAGAAAATGGGTTTAGGAATGACATTATGAATGGAACTTGTTCTGAAAGGATATAATAAAGCCATAAAAAAGTATTAAAAAAATGGAGAAGGGGACTCTTTGGGGCCCGTGGGAGGACCTTTGGGGATCCGGGGGCCCTTGAGGGCCGGGTGGTCCTTTGGGTGCCCGGGGGACCTTTGAGGACCAGGGGAGGACCTTTGGGGGTCTGAGGAGGGCGTTTGGGGGATAACATTTCGAAATTTTTACTTTTTAGTTTACTTTTTTTTGCGGCGCATCCCTGCGGCGCATCCTGCGGTGCTTTCCTGCGGTGCCTCCCTGCGGCGCATCCCCTACGGCACTTTCCTGACCCGCGGCGCATCCCTGCGGCACATCCTGCGGCGCTTTCCTGGCTCACGGCGTATCCCGGCAGCGCTTCTCTGGTCCGGGGGACCTTTGGGGGCCGGGGGAAGGCCTTTGGGGCACAGTGAGGGCCTTTGGGGCACAGGTAGGGCCTTTGGGGGTCCGGGGGGGCAGTTGGGGACCGGTGGAGGGCCTTTGGGACCCCGTTGGTCCTTTGGGAGCTCGATGGGCCTTTGGGGGGCCCGGGGATGGCCTTTGGAGGTCTGTGTGGGCCTTTGGGGGCGCCGGTGGCCCTTTGGGAGCTTGGGGGACCTTTGAGGACCGGGGGCTTCCTTCGGGGTTGGGGTAGGAGGATTGGAACCCTTTGGGGTTGGGGTAGTGGGATCTCACAACACTGTTCAAATAGAACTTGTGTATTATAACGACCACAGAGTTTCACCATTAAATCCTCTTCTAAAATCTCTTCATAAATCATATTTTAAAATGTCTCTAACTGTTTCGCCGAAATAATTCCCTAAAATAATAATTTGTTCTGAAAAGATATAATAAAGCCTTAAAAAAGTATTATAATGTGGGGCTCAGGAGTCTTTGGGGGTCCGGGGGGGGCCCTTTGGGAGCCCCGTGGACCTTTGGGGACTGGGGGAGGGTTTTTGGGGGTTCGGGAGGCCTTTTGGGTGCCTGGGGGCCTTTGAGGATCGGGGAGGGCCTTTGGGGGTCCGGGGGACCTTTGGGGACTGGGGGAGGGCCTGTGGGGGTCTGGGGGACCCTTGAGGGTCGAATGGTCCTTTGGGAGCCCGGTGGACCTTTGGGGGCCGGGGGAGGGCCTTTGGGGGCCCGGGGAGAGCCTTTGGGGGTGTGGGGACCCTTTGGGAGCTTGGGGGGGACCCTTGAGGACCGGGGGCTTCCTTCGGGGTTGAGGTAGGGGGATTGGAACCCTTTGGGGTTGGGGTAGGGGGGTTGGAGCCCTTTGGGTTGGGGTAGTGGGATCTCACAACACTGTTCAAATGGAACTTGTGTATTATAACGACCACAGAGTTTCACCATTAAATTCTCTTCTAAAATCTCTTCAAAAATCATATTTTATAATGTCTCTAACTGTTTCGCCGAAATAGTTCCATAACCTGTCTAAAACAGTTTCGCCCAAATAATCCCTAAACGTAATTTCAGCATGTTCCTTTTGTTTGGCATCCCTGCGCTGGCTTATTTCAATTATTTGGAAACCTTTTCGCGCGCTAAGATCAAAACATTTGCTCGGAAACGATTCTTCTGGAAGAACTCCAGACATTAATAAACTTCGCGCCGGAGACAATTCAAACAATCATGATATCATGTGTGATCTAACTGTTTCTCGGAAACATTTCTGTTCGAAATCCAAAGACATTAATTAACTTTACGTTATCTGTCAGACATTAATTAACTGTTTCCCGGGAACTCATAACATTTGACTCGAAGAACAATAACAAATACTGTTTCCCGGAAACTCATATCATTTGCATTGAACAACAATAACAAATACTGTTTCCCGGAAACTCATAACATCTGCATTGAACAACAACAAGAAGGGAGTGACAAAGTTCCTGTTTTTTCATTCTCACTGACAAAATCCATAAAACCATCCATAAATGTGACAAAATTCCTGTTTTTCAAATTCTCACTGACAAAAACCATAAAAACATCAAATAAATCGATCAACACACATAACCATCCATGAAAACAGACATAAATGTGAGAAAATTCCTGTTTTTCCAAGTGAGAAAATTCCTGTTTTTCCATTCTCACTGACAACAAACAGACATGAATTATGTAAAAAAAGTTATAGGTGGCAGCAGGGGTGGGCAATGGGGCCTCCTGACCCCTCTCTACTACCGCTTGTGACTGCTCCTGCTACTGCGACTGCTTGAGACTGCGATTGCGATTACTTGCGGCAGCGCCCAATTGCGAATGCGACCACTTGAGACTGTGACTTCGACTACTTGCAACTGCAACTACTTGCGACGACAATAGGGACTACTTGCTACTGCGACTATTTGCGGCTGCGACTGCAATTACTCGCAACGGCGACTAGTACTGTACTGCTATTCCGATTTTGACTGTGACTGTGACTGCTACTACTCCTACTATTGAATTTAACCAAAAGAGTGTAAGTGCATCCAGGTTGTCACAAGGGTTTATCCGGGTGCATCTGTATTGATCTCAGGAACGGCTACGGTATTAAGTTGAAAATTTTAGGGACGGCTGTGGAGGATGTTAAACTAAATCAAAAGACACTATATGCATCAAGATTGTGAAAATGACATATCTTCAATATCTCGTGAGTAGTTATAGGTTTTTGTGTTGAAATTTTAAGAAAATGTTGGGGGGAATGCTGAACTTGAACTAAATCAAAAGACACCATGCTCAATCAGGTTGTCAAAATAGCATGTCTGCAATATCCCAGGAACGGTTACGGGTATTAAGTTGACACTCGACTGCTACGGGAATTTTAAACTAAATCAAAAGACACTATATGTATCAAGGTTACGAAAACGACATATCTACAATATCTCATGATCAGTTAAAAGTTGTTACGTTGAAACGTTAAGAGAATGTTGATGGGGATGCTAGATTTATAGACAATATGGGCATTTCGGTCGACAGTTGACGCATCTGAAATATCTCTGGGAAGGCTAAGATTATTAAGGTAGAACTTTTAGGAAATATCAGTTTGAATGTGGAACTAAATCAAAAGACATCATGTGCATACCGGTTGTCAAAATAGCATGTCTGCAATATCCCAGGAGCGATTAAGGGTATTACGTTGGAACTTTCAGAGAATGTTGACGGGGGTATTGAATTTAATCAAAAGACAGTATGTGTATCCTAATTGTCAAAACGGCCTATCTGTGGTCTCTCAGAAACGGCTAACCGTATTTGCTTGAAACTTTCAAGGACTATTGAGAGGGACGGTGACGTAAATCAAAAGTTTACATTCCTTTGAAAAAATTCATATTCGGATTTTTTTTTTTATAAATGCATATAACATCGACTTTCAGTCCTTTAAGCATTAGAAATTCGGTCTTTAGAAATCTTCAGAAGTTATGCACATGAGCCATCCTCATTTACCTCCTTTTGGACATTTCTTAATATAAATTAGATGAAAGTATATAGATACGTATTTCTTGTTACTAATTAGCCTAGTAAATAAATCATCATTTATTCATGTTTTTAGCATAATTTCATGTTCAGAAAATTTGCCTACCAAAAAATTAATCCAAATATAAAATCCTAAAGAGGGCGCAAAACTGTTTTGTAATTCATATTCTGCTTAACTGGTTAAACACCTGGCTTTGGTCTCTCAGCTCTAAGTTCAATAATAATAATAATAATAAATAAACAAAAAGTAAGCAGCAACATTAAAACTTACAACGAGCAAAAATTATTTATAATATAGGAATTTTTTCTTTATAATACAGAAATTGGGTTATTTTATTAATATGTTTGGCAACATTCCCAAGAAACTTTCTCAGATAATTAAAATGGAACAAGTATATAGTCAGTCGAATTCACAACCTTGCAAAAGTAGTAATGGAAAAGGTTATTCATGCTGACTCAGAAATATGTTTAATATGTTATATATGTTAAATATGTTATATATGTTAAATATGTTATATATGTTAAATATGTTTAATATGTTAATATGTTAAATATGTTATATGTTTAAATATTAATGTTATGTTTATATTGTTTAAATCTTAAGCGTTTAAATGCTTAATGTTTATTTGATCTTTTCATAATCCCCCTCCTACAGGCCATGGAGCCTAGTCAGTGAGTTACACATATTTATAAGTAGTAGGCTAAATATGTCACTGAGTTATATATTTCTGTATATAACTTATATAGGCCCTGTCAGTGAGTTATGTATATTTATAAGTAGTAGGTTAAATATGTCACTGAGTTATATATTTCTGTATATAACTTATATGCCAAGTCAGTAAGTTACACATATTTATAAGTAGTAGGCTAAATATGTCACTCAGTTATATATTTCTGTATATAACTTATATAGGCCTAGTCAGTGAGTTACACATATTTATAAGTAGTAGGCTAAATATGTCACTCAGTTATATATTTCTGTATATAACTTAGATAGGCCTAGTCAGTGAGTTACACATATTTATAAGTAGTAGGCTAAATATGTGACTGAGTTATATATTTCTGTATATAACTTATATAGGCCTAGTCAGTGAGTTACACATATTTTAAGTAGTAGGCTAAATATGTCACTGAGTTATATATTTCTGTATATAACTTATACAGGCCTAGTCAGTGAGTTACACATATTTATACGTAGTAGGTTAAATATGTCACTCAGTTGTATATTTCTGTATATAACTTAGATAGGCCTAGTCAGTGAGTTACACATATTTATAAGTAGTAGGCTAAATATGTCACTGAGTTATATATTTCTGTATATAACTTATATAGACCTAGTCAGTGAGTTACACATATTTTAAGTAGTAGGCTAAATATGTCACTGAGTTATGTATTTCTGTATATAACTTATATGCCTAGTCAGTGAGTTACACATATTTATAAGTAGTAGGCTAAATATGTCACTCAGTTATATATTTCTGTATATAACTTATATAGGCCTAGTCAGTGAGTTACACATATTTATAAGTAGTAGGTTAAGTATGTCACTGAGTTATATATTTCTGTATATAACTTATATAGGCCTAGTCAGTGAGTTATGTATATTTATAAGTAGTAGGTTAAATATGTCACTGAGTTATGGCCTTTGCAAAACAAAAGTGATCCGTTTATCTGGCCTCCCCCAGGCCATTCAGCGTGTCCCCAGGTGGCGATAGGGGAACGCTCTACAGATATGTAGGGTACCTCCATAGGAGGCACGGACCAAGGGGGGACCTTGTCCCTGGGGGTCCATAATAGAATCTGGGGCACCCTTGCCCGGGGTCATAAATACAGGCGGAGGAGGAAGAAGGCCCCTCAAATGTACACTCAAAAGGGCCCACTGGTTTGTCCACAAGTTCCATGAGTTGCAAACCTTCTCCCAGCAATGGGTTAAATTGCATGGTGATGCAGAACACCATCGCGGGAGGATCCTCTATAGGAGGACAACTGTGGCAGGGCGTAAGATCCAGATCTATGGACAACGGCCTCTGCAAAGGGTTGCCTCGACCTTTTCGGGGTACCTGCAAGACTGGGGACCTTGCGGTCAACTCTATTCCCACTTGAGGAGTGGCGACCCTCGAGGAAATTATAGCCTAGTTAACGACACAGCATTCGCACGGGATTCTGACTAATGGACAATTCTTCTGGGATTGGTATGTTTTGATGGGCGTCTTTGGGCTGAAAAACCTCTTCCTAGCTAATTTATCTGTTACGGGTTGCCTCCCCGTAGTAGCATAATATTTGTAGGCATGAATATATAATGAGTCGGAGGTAATAGGCTTGAGATTGTCTGTGCAGGATTTCGACTCTTGTTGATAGAAGAGCATCGCCAAGTGCTGAAAACCATGTTGTGACCAAGATGGGCCCAGGATTGCACAAAGCCTCCATTCATGGAGGTCCCAGGGACTTCTTGCTGTCCGGTTCTAAGCCGGCTTAAGCACTTAGGTGTAGACTTGAGAAGATATGTGATCCCCGTCCTGCACTGGTATCCGGGATCATTGCTTTTCCTGAGGCGAAAAAAAATTTCAATGGTTTAAAGAACATGAAAATTGGAACTTGGAATGTTACGACATTAAAAAATGACTATTGTATCGACATTTTGACTGACGAATTCAGACGATTCGAACTGGATTTATTAGGAGTTTAAGAAACTCATATCCCAGGGGTAGGAAGCATGAAATTAGGTGATATAGAATTTGTTTACTCAGGCAGGAAGGATGGGGTACATAGACAGGGAGTAGGGCTCATGATGAATAAGGAAGCTGCTAAGTCTTGTTTAGGCTGGGAAGGTATTAATAATAGAATACTAATTGCCCATTTTATGACTAGAAAGTTCAGGGTATCAGTTATAGTAGTATACGCCCCTGTAGAACCGACTGATGGAGATACTAGTGACTCAGATGAATTTTACTTACAGTTACAGGAGCAAATAGACAAGGTCCCAGGTAGAAATATGATGTTATTACTGGGAGATTTTAACGCCCAGGTTGGTAGAAATAAGGATAGATGGTATCCCAGCTTAGGTAAATTTGGTGTAGGAAAAGAAAACAGTAATGGATACAGACTTTTGCAATTTTGTAGGTATAACAATCTAGTTATAACCAATACGGTGTTTGGTCATAAAATGGCTCATAAGCTAACATGGTATTCACGTGATGGTAAGACAGCAAACCTTATTGATTATGTTATAGTAAACCGAAGACTGGCAGGATCAATACAAGATACTAGGGTATATAGGAGTGCTGTTATTGATGTTAAAAGTAAAGATCACCATCTAGTAGTGTCAAGGGTTAATTTAAAGCTGAAATATCGGAAGGGTAATTACCTCCCGGGAAGTTATGATGTTAGCAGACTCCAGGATGAGAATTTGAGAGAAACTTTCCAGGAACAGTTGAATACTAAACTTGAGAGTTTAAAATTTGATAATGTGGAAGATGGTTGGAATAATTTTAGAAAAATAATTTGTGAAGTTGCTGAAGGTGTATTAGGGAAGAAAGCTAAAACTGCAGCTAAGAATATTAGTGAAAAAGCTTTATGTTTAATAGAAAGGAGAAAGGACTTGTACAAGAATTATCTGAGTGATAGATCGCATGAAAACAAAAGAAATGTAAGGAAAGTGGAGAAAGCATTGAAATATGAACTAAGGAGGTGTGAAGTGGAGGCCATGGATAAAATTGCCGAGGATTTAGAAGATGCAGCTAGACGGCATAATAGTAAAATATTGTACTGGCACGTTAACAAATTGAGAGGTAGTAGTCAATCCGGACTTGTCCCAGTTAAAGATAGGAATGGGGTGGCAATTAGCGATAAGGAAAAAGCTAAAGCGAGATGGGCCGAACATTTTGAGAACTTGCTTAACCGAGATAGAGTTGCAGGAAAAAATATAGAGGAAAATGAAAAAGTTTGTGATACCTTGGATGTGAAGGAAGATTTGTTTTGTGAAGAGGAATTAGCAACAGTACTAAAAGGATTAAAGAATAATAAAGCTCCAGGTGCTGATAGGGTAGTAAATGAGTTTCTTAAATATGGTGGCTCTGAGGTTAGAAATAAGTTTTTGAAGATTATGAATATGATTTTTGAAAAAGGGGAAGTACCTAACGATTTTAGGAAAACCTTAATTAAGCCACTTTATAAGAAAGGTGATAAAAGTGAGTGTGGTAATTATCGAGGCATTAGTCTGGTCTCTGTAGGTAGCAAATTGCTTAGTAATATGATACTTTTTAGACTGAGAGATGCTGTAGACAAAGTTTTAAGAGAAGAGCAGTGCGGTTTTAGAAAAGGTAGAGGATGTGTTGACCAAATTTTCACTCTTAGGTTAATAATTGAGAAGTGCCTAAGTTTTCAAACACCTTTGGTCCTCAGTTTTATAGATTATGAGCAAGCGTTCGATTCTGTTGATAGAGGAGCTTTGGTAAAGGTTTTATCCTTGTATGGTATACCAGACAAATACATTAAAGTAATTAGTGCTATGTACGAGAATAACACTGCTGCGGTTAAAGTAGGAAATGAGGTTAGCAGCTGCTTTTGTATTAAATCAGGAGTTAAGCAGGGTTGTGTTCTATCCCCCTTTATATGGATTATTTTGATGGACTTTGTTTTAAGGAGCACAGGAAAGGCAATGGGAGACCACGGAATCAAATGGGGAGGAAAAAGTCTTCTAGACTTGGATTATGCTGATGATTTAAGCATCCTAGATGAAAGTGTGAGCAAAATGAATGAAGTTTTAGAGGTTTTGCGAGTTCAGGGTGCTAGTATTGGTTTGAAAATTAATGTTAGGAAGACTAAGTCACTAAGGCTAGGAATAAGTGAAGATGAAAAGGTGACATTGGGTAATGAAAATATTGATCAGGTGGGCAGCTTCACTTACCTTGGTAGTATTATTAGTAAAGATGGTGGGAGCAGTGAAGATGTTAAAAATAGAATAGCCAAGGCTCAGGGTGTTTTTTCACAGTTATAAAAGTCTGGAAGAATAGGAAGATAAGTCTGCAAACCAAGATTAGAATCTTAGAAGCTACAGTGATGACAGTGGTCAAATATGGCTCTGAAGCATGGACGCTTCGAAAAGCGGATGAAGATTTGCTAGATGTTTTCCAGAGAAATTGCTTAAGGATTGTTCTGGGTACCCGGCGGACTGACCGTATTTCAAACAATAGGCTATACGAAAAATGTGGTTCAATACCGCTTTCTAGGTCTATAATGAAAGAAAGGTTGAGGTGGTTAGGGCATGTTGTGCGGATGAAGGATGACAGATTGCCAAAGATTGTTCTTTTCGGCCAACCATCTAGGGCTAAACGGAAAGCAGGTCGTCCCCGTCTGGGGTGGGAGGACGTCATAAAGAAAGATTTAAAGGAAACGGGAACTTCGTGGGCGGGTGTAAAAAGGGAGGCTTTGAATAGATTGGGGTGGAGGAGGAGCGTGCGTAGCTGTGTTGGCCTCAGGCGGCTTGGTGCTGCGATGAGTTGTTAGTAGTAGTAGTTAGTAGTAATACAGAAATTATTAATTATACAGAAAACATAGAAAGTATTTTAAAACTTTAAAAAAAAAATTTCTTAAGGTAATTAAACAGGCCTTGTGTTCCAGAAGTCGTTCTTAAAGAATTGAGACAAGAAGTTAAACTTTAGAGTAAAGAACGAGGTAATGAGAAGGGGGCAACCCCCCTCATATACAGAATAATTTCTGTTTGTTTTAGGTTGTAATGTTGCTCCTTACTTTCAATTGAACAAAGTTGTTTTTTGTTTGTTTTTTTTTTTACTTTCTGATCGTTTTCAAATACTGCCTGGAAATCATGCTGCCCTCCATAGAAAATCCCCCCCACAAAATTCCTCAAAGTAAAGATCTTCTCACGTAAAATACTCACCAGAAAAATGTCTTGCGGACAATTCCACCTCAAAAATTCTGCTTTGCATGCTTTCATTTGAAAATGACTTTAATTTCTGGCCGTTTCTCAAATCATACCGGAAATCCATCCTCCGTAATTTTCCTGGAAATCCCCCCCACCCCCAGTGGAAAATTATTCCCACGGAAAACCCCCTCAGGGAGAATTTATCCCTTGGACCCCCCCTCTCTCCATGGCAAAATCTTTCGGACAATTCCAATCCTGCTGGCAATTTCCCCCCGAACATCTCTACAGGTCAAATTTTGTCGGCAGGTACAAAGTAAGAAAAATTAAAATAAATCGCATATAAATTCTGGCATCTCCCCCCTGGAAAGCATACCCCCGGAAACTTACCTCCCCACCGAAAATTCTAACCGTGGACTCCCCCCCCCCATATCCCCCCATGAAATGTCTGTATGTTTCCCAATAACAAATATTATACATAAACAATGGGTAAAATTCGTAACTTACTGGCCTTTTCTCATGGGCTTTGGAGGGGTCATTTTATCCCCAGAAACTTGGTTATTGGATCTTACAACTATGCTGAACAAAATGTTTATCTTAAAATTTTGATCGGACAACTTTGGGGGAAAAGAGGCGTGGAAGGGGGGCTAGCTGCCCTCCAATATCGCTTTAAAAGGGTACTAGAATTTTTTATTTTAAAACAAATAAGCACTCTCCCGATCTTCTAGAATCACTGGATCGATACGATCACCGCTGAAAAAAAAGCTGCATTAGAATTGTAGGAAAAATAATCAAAAAATGCTAACTAATAAAGACATTATAGTATAAAAGATAATTATGAAATTGTTATTTGTAATTACACATTTAAAAAAGTCTGATAACTAAAAAAAAAAAGCATACATTGGGTTTACTCCAGCATACGGTTAAGTTCAAAGACATGAAAGTCCATTAATGTTTAAATTTCTTTTGATTTCTGTTATTAAATTTTTAACTTTTCTTTTCATGTATTTACAGTGCAGAAGTAGAATACCAAACAAGCAATTATGCAGTCCCACATTAAGTTTAATAGCTGTGTTTTAATTCCTCAGACTAGGAAATGAAAAACTGAGGTCACTTTTCTTGTCTGCAGTATTTCCGCTCCGTAAATTAGTTTTATGATTTTAGCTTTTAAAATATGTTTTTGAGTTTTAAAAATCTCTGCGCAAATGCAACAAATTGGTCTTCAAGCATGAAGCAAAAGACTCCGCATGGACAATATTTACTATCTCAGTATGCTCTAAGGAGTCTCCGAGGTTATCGGAAATGTGGCTGGGATTTTAGTTCTGGGATTCTAGTAACTAGTTAAATTCTTTCTGGATTTTCTTTTTTGTTCCTATTTACTTTAGTTTTAGAGATAATATTCAAGTGAAGAGATTGTCCATCGTGAGAGAAAGATGTGACAAGTTAATTTTCTTTGAAATTTTTTCCCCTGTATAAATCCAAAAGAAGAGACAGTACTATTTTTCTATCCGGAACCAAAGAAAAATATAATATACAGATAGAGCTAAGTATCACCGAGAGATTGGGAGTTCCAGGTTTAAGTCTCCATAGTTATGTAGTGAATAAGAAAATACCTTAAAATGACCTTTACTATGGCTGACCCCCTTTCCCTTTCCCAAGCAAAATGCTATGTATGGCATTAAGAAGAGCTATCCAAATGGTTTTCCCCTTTTTTGTAGTTGAGAAAATGTAATAACATAGAAAAACTGATGTAATTTGAATTCATTGAGAAACCTTCTTAATTTATGAAGGTAGATCCTAAAATTTGTATTCTTCCATTGTACTTAAGTTTGTTGAAATGACGGCTATAAAAGAATTCTAATGCGAAGATAAGATGTTTTGCGACTAAACTATGCTATGAGTGATGCAGTAGATACAGTGTATTTAAAATACTGGTTGTAAATCATACCGTTTTTAGAACAGGTATGAAATATTCAAATACTGTACTGTCTGTTGAACAGTGGGATATTCTATTTTGACGTTTGAGATATTTAATCCTATTTTACTGTGGCAACTTCATTGCAAACCATAGAACAGAGGGTTTACCATAATTCTAAAACTGAAGGATCCAGAAAGCCAAAAACAGATTAAAAACAGTAGATTGAGATCTCAGCTTGATTATAAGTGTATATGGTCAAGGAAACCTATATGGACATTGTCATGCTCTGTTACTTACCTTATGACTACCTTACCTTTGGTTGTGGCTTGAAATTTGTTAATTAAATCTTGCTGCTCAGCCTTTAAAAAAGACGGATACAAGCTATATTTCAGAATTGGGTTTCGAGACACGAGTCGCATGTTGGGCATTGGGTTTTCAAACTTCCCAATCGTAACCTTTCATGGCGCTTAATCCTGAAGATGTTCAACTTTTGTATCTTAGGGTTAGTTTAGTCTTTCTTTTCTATGGATTAAATAAAAAAAAATAAGTTTTTTTTAACTGAAAGTAAGGAGCGACATTAAAACTTAAAACGAAGAGAAATTATTCCGTATATGAAAGGGGCTGTCCCCTCCTCAACGCCTCGCTCTTTACGCTAAAGTTTTTATTGTTAAAAAAAAATAGAGTTGTGAGAAAGTCAAGCTTTAGCGTAAAGAGCAAGGCGTTGAGGAGGGGACAGCCCCTTTCATATACGGAATAATTTCTGTTCGTTTTAAGTTTTAATGTCGCTCCTTACTTTCAGTTAAAAAAAACTTTCTTTTATTTAATTTTTGAACGTTTTTGAATAAATGCAGGTTTTGATCTTGGCTCACAGTACATGAATAATTAAAACAAAATTTTCATATTAATTTACTTTTATTTGGTTAAATTATATTTAACCAAATCATTTTATTTACGAACGTTTTTATTAGTAATAAATATACGTAACTTACGAATTAACTTACGTAACGAACTTCTATATTCATATATTTTTAATACGTATATTAGGGGGTTCGCCCCCTAGTCAATACCTTGCTCTTTAAGCGAAAGTCGAATTTTGTTCCAATTCTTTAAAAATGACCGCTTAATCGCAAAGGCTGTTAATTAGAATAAATAGCTCTTATGAAAGTACTAAAAAATCTCCGGCTTAAAGAGTGAGGTATTGATTAGGGGGTGAACCCAATCATATATGTAATATTTTCTGTTCGTTTAAAGTTTTGATGTTGCAGTTGAAAAACGTGTTTTTTTATATCTAATTTCTGATCTTTTTTAAATAATGCTGGGAAGTCCGGCGTCCCCTTCATAGCAATGTCCCTTCCCCCATGAAAACTTCCTTCATGGAAAGATCCTCCTACATAACCCCCGACCCCAGGCACGTACGCAGGAATTTGTTTCGGGGGGGGCCAAATCCTTCAAACCCATTATTCTGTGAGAAAAATCAGAAAATTATGGGAAAATGAAAAAAATCGTGAGATTTCGGGGGGTCCCGGGCCTGGAGGCCCCCCCTGCGTACTTCCCTGTCCTACCCCCCCCCCCCTTACCAGGAAAAATCTCCCCTGAAAACGTCTGTACTGTATACTTCCCAATAACCAATACTATATGTTAACATTGGGTAAAGTTCCTAACTTTCAGCCCTCCTCCCGGGAACTTCGGGAGATTAAGTCATCCTAAAAGAGATACTTATAATATTTTCGAACATGCTGAACAAAATGGCTATCTCAAAATTTTGATCAGGTGACTTTGGGAAAACAATGAGTGTGGGGGGGCCTAGTTGCCCTCCATTTTTTTGGTCACTTAGAAAGGGCACTAGAACTTTTAATTTCCATTCCAATGAGCCCTCCCACGATATTCTAGGACCACTGGGTCGATACGATCACCCCTGGGAAAAAAAAAAAAATAAAAATAAACACACACCCGTGATCTTTCTTCTGGCAAAAAATGCAAAATTCCACATTTTTGTAGATAGGAGCTTGAAACCTCTACAGTAGGGTTCTCTGATACGCGGAATATGATGGTTTGATTTTCATTAACGTTCTATAACTTTTAGGGGGTCTTTCCTCCTTTTTTCAAAAATCAGCCAAATTTTCTCAGGCGCGTAACTTTTGATGGGTAAGATAAAACTTGATGAAACTTATATATTTGAAATCAGCATTAGAATCCGATTCTTTTGATGTATCTATTTGTATCAAAATACCGTTTTCTAGAGTTTCGGTTATCATTGAGCCGGGTCCCAATAACCAATACTATATGTTAACATTGGGTAAAGTTCATAACTTTCAGCCCTCCTCCTGGGGGCTTCGAGGGATTAAGTCATCCTAAAAGACATAGTTATAATATTTTCGACCATTCTGAACAAAATGGCTATCTCAAAATTTTGATCGGGTGACTTTGGGAAAAAAATGAGCGTGGGAGGGGGCCTAGTTGCCCTCCATTTTTTTTGTCACTTATAAAGGGCACTAGAACTTTTAATTTCCGTTCCAATGAGCCCTCTCACGATATTCTAGGACCACTGGGTCGATACGATCACCCCTGGGAAAAAAAAAACAAACAAATAAACACGCATCCGTGATCTTTCTTCTGGCAAAAAATGGAAAATTCCACATTTTTGTAGATAGGAGCTTGAAACCTCTACAGTAGGGTTCTCTGATACACTGAATATGATGGTGTGATTTTCATTAAGGTTCTATAACTTTTAGGGGGTTTTTCCCCCTTTTTTCGAAAATCAGCCAAGTTTTCTCAGGTGCGTAACTTTTGATAGGTAAAATTAAACTTGATGAAACTTATATATTTGAAATCAGAATTAAAATCTGATTCTTTTGATGTATCTATTGGTATCAAAATTCCGTTTTTTAGAGTTTCGGTTACCATTGAGCCGGGTCGCTCCTTACTTACAGTTCGTTACCACGAACTGTTTGATTAACTTTGGTTACCATCAATCTATAGCGGTAAAGGATCTACTTTGGCCTGATGTTTCTTTATCTTTATTGATCTTTGATTATTGATCTTGATCTTTATTAAATAAAAAAAAACTAAGTTTTTTTAACTGAAAGTAAGGAGCGACATTAAAATTTAAAACGAACAGAAATTATTCCGTATCTGAAAGGAGCTGTCCCCTCCTCAACGCCTCGCTCTTTACGCTAAAGTTTTTACTGTTTAAAAAAAATAGAGTTGTGAGAAAGAGTCAAACTTTAGTGTAAAGAGCGAGACGTTGAGGAGGGGACAGCTCCTTTCATATACGGAATAATTTCTGTTCGTTCTAAGTTTTAATGTCGCTCCTTACATTAAGTTAAAAAAAATTATTTTTTTTTATTTAATTTTTGATCGTTTTTGAATTAATGCAGGTTTTGATTTTGGCTCACCGTACATTAATAATTAAAACAAAATATGCATGTCAATTTTACTTTTATTTGGTTAAATGGCTTTCTCGAAAGTTGTTTAAATTTTATTTACGAACGTTTTTATTAGTAATAAATATACGTATCTTACGAATTAACTTACATAACGAACTTCTATATTCATATAGTTTTAATATGTATATTAGGGGGTTCGCCCCCTAGTCAATACCTCGCTCTTTACGCTAAAATTCGAATTTTGTTCCAATTCTTTAAAAATGACCCCTTAACCACAAAGGCTTAACCACAAGAGGCGTTAATTAGAATTAACCCCTTAACCACAAAAGGCGTTAATTAGAATTTCTGATCGTTTTTTCTTAAATAATGCTGGGAAATCCGGTGCCCCCTTCATAGCAATATCCCTTCCCCCATGAAAACTTCCTCCATAGAAAGATCCTCCCACAATCCCCGACCCACCCACCCCCAATACCAGAAAAAATCTCCCCTGAAAACGTCTGTATACTTCCCAATAACCAATACTATATGTAAACATTGGGTAAAGTTCATAACTTTCAGCCCTCCCCCCGGGGACTTTGGGGGATTAAGCCATCCTAAAAGATATAGTTATATATTTTCGACCATGCTGAACAAAATGGCTATCTCAAAATTTTAATCGGATGACTTTGGGAAAAAAATGAGCGTGGGAGGGGGCCTAGTTGCCCTCCATTTTTTGGGTCACTTAAAAAGGGCACTAGAACTTTTAATTTCTGTTCGAATGAGCCCTCCCAATATATTCTACGACCACTGGGTCGATATGATCACCCCTGGGAAAAAAAGAAACAAAAACACAAATAAACACGCATCCGTGGTCCTTCTTCTGGCAAAATATACAAAATTCCACATTTCCGCAGATAGGAGTTTGATACCTCTACAGTAGGGTTGTCTGATACGCTGAATCTGATGGCGTGATTTTCATTAAGGTTCTATAATTTTTAGGGGGTGTTTTCCCCTTTTTTCGAAAATCAGGTAAATTTTCTCAGGCGTGTAACTTTTGATGGGTAGGACTAAACTTGATGAAACTTATATATTTTAAATCAGCATTATAATCTGATTCTTTTGATGCATCTATTGGTATCAAAATTCTGTTTTTTAGAGTTTCGGTTACTATTGAGCTGGGTCGCTCCTTACTTACAGTTCGTTACCACGAACTGTTTGACTAGTCAAGATTCAACTTTCTATTGAACCACTAAGGTCTTGTAGGTGGCTTATATAGAAAAGAATAATTGATATTGAAACTTGATTTTGGCAAATATGTGATTGAGCAAGCAATTATTTGGGTATTTAAAGTTATGTTTTATTGGTAAACAATAAACAACAATCTGGTCCGAAAGATTTCCCAGAAAGAATAAAATTTCCTTTAAGGCTTTTTATAAATTGTTCAAATTAAAAGTTCAATAATTAAAGACTAATGACTCCTTTGCACAGTTGTGTGATTTGAAGTTAATGTTTTGTTTAATCTTCAAGTATTTTGCGAAGTAAATACGGGCTCCATTAAGAAACCAAGCCGAATAAAGTAAAATATAATACCACTCCATGACAAACCCTTTGTTATGTCGAAAAAATCAAACCTCTGTCCACTTTAGACCCAATTTTAAATTATTTGTTTCAGTGAAATATAGCACTTGACGCTGCTTTGCATTGGGTTTAAGAATGGACGGTGGTAAGCTGCGTCGCTGTTTTACGGCACCATATTGAACGATGTATCGCATCCGCTAAAATCAGTGGTTTTTCACTGGTAAAATTTTAGGCTTGGCGCCTTTTCACGGCAAGATAGCTCGCTGCCACTAATTCGTCAATGCGGGGCAAAGGTCTAGTCTGATTAATTAAGATTAATTATGTCAAATAGTTTGACAGCTCTTGATAGTTTACATTTATTAAAATTTCATTAAATTTAAGTATTTTATTATTAAGCGTAACTAAAAATTAGGTGGTTTGACTTTTTTTGAGCATTTAAGCAGCTTTTTAAGGTTAAATCACCTATAACTGACCTGAAACATTTTCGAAAATAAGGGAATTTGGTATTAACAGATGCCGCATTATTTTCTGTTTCAAAGGATTTGTTTTTTTTTGAATTTCTCTTGTAATGCGTGATACATTTTCTGAAATTGTCGAATGGGGAAGAAAACCGATAGTTTTTAAAAATAGAAACAGTGGGATAAAAACTTGAATTTCATCATAAATATCGAAGGGCTGAGGGCGGTTTCCCCCTTATATTTAGTATATCTCTGAATACAATATGAAAATGAACAGAAATAAGATATTAAAAATAAGTATTTTCAAATGAAAGTAAAGAAGGACTTTAAAACTTAAAAGGGAAAGAAATTGTCCTAGGGGGTAAGCTGCCTGTTCATCATACCGCCTTTCGTCTTTACGCTGATTTTTTACTTTGTATCTCAATACTTCCAGAATGAATGCCTTAAAAAAACAAAATAAATGTAATCGGCAGTTTAACTCTTTTGTTTTATCTGGGTGCTTCAAGAATAATAGGGAAAGCTCATTTAGTAGTATTTGCTCTAAATAGTTGCCTTGTTCCTATCAATCGTTTTAAGGGAAAAGGTAAATAAAGTAAATGCAATGACCACCTGGCTATTTTTTTTACAATCTAAAATACTCTCAAGAAATCAGTTGTCAAACTTCAGCATAGAGAATGGCAGGGCGGTTAAGGGTGACGGTCAAAACCCTCGTGGATAGAAAAGTGTTTGGAACTTTTAAGTTTTAATGCTGCTGTTTATTTTCATTTGAAGAAACTTGTTCTTTTAAATATTTAATTTACTTTAAAAGAAGTGTTTCAAATTCAGGTTTGGTTCAGATTCTTTGAGTACTATTCAAGAAGGGAACAAAGTAAAAAAAGACAGGAGTAGTTTCGCATTGTACTATGGCCACTTGCCATTCTCATTGGTAAGTGAGAGGGCTTGTGAACTAGTGACGGTAGCTAAATAATCTCTGTCAGTATTCTATTTTAACTACCTTAGCCCTTCTCCAGCCATCAGCTGTCACAAGGAATTACCTCCCAGCACAGACTTTTCTCATTTAGCCGTCGTGACACTAGGCTGTTGCATTATAAATTCATGTCCACTGTAACATCTCTGCCTCTCCCCCCGATGTAAATGAAAGCTTCATAAGCGAAAATAAGTAAACATTGAGACTTTAAACTTGGAATGAAGACTTCTTAATAGGTTGGGTAGGGGAGGAAGGGTTGGCTTAGAAGGTAAGGGTGGGCAGGAGTTAAGGTAAGGTGGGGTCGGGAAGGCAGGGTGGGGGAAGGGGGAGTTGAGTATTGAATGGATTTGTTATTATGATTTTTTCTTTTGTATTTTTATTTATCTATTATTATTTTTAATTCATTTATTTTGCTTAATATATAGGTTATAGTTTATATATTTTTGGTTTATTTATAACCTAATTAATTAAATAGTTGGTATTGAATAATTGGTATTGGTATTTAAATAATTTGTATTGAGTTTTTTTTAGAAAAACTTAATGATTTTTAGAAAAAACTATTTTTGATTTTATAATCAAGACAAAATGATTTTTTAGAAAAAACGAGAAAGATTTTTTAGTGTAGATATTAGTATTAGTGTAAAACTATTTCGTGTAAGGATGAAAAGATTTACTTTTCTGTCCTAAAAGATTTAGTAGAAAATAAAAGAATGAAAAAACAATGTTGTAAAAAAGCTTAAACAATAGTTTTCTCTCAAAATGCATTAAAAATTAAAAAAACGATTTTTTTATGCCAAGTCTTTCATTTCTAGTCCTGAAAACTTTAACTTTTCTAGGTGGCAATAAAAAATTTCTTTACTTTCTAGTGAATTTTGAGATGCATGCATATTCTAATGATGATTTTTTTTTATATATAAGTGAAGCATCTTTAGATTCGAAATTGTTTGTCATTGAATTTTGGAAGCTAATATGGAAATTAAAGCTCATAGATTCCTCATACTGATAGCATCTCAATTTCACGTCGAAATTTATGAGCTTTCCTATTTCAAGGGGTGGTTCAACGTCCACTTTCGGATTTGAAAGTGAATACCCCTTTTTCATAGTAGCCCTTGTGCAAAAAATGAGTTAGCCCTAATTTACGAGTGGTTTAACCGTCATCTAGATTTTTTCGAATCTGATGTCGTGTCTTCATTTACTTTTTTCTCGTCAAATTGACAAAAAATGCAAAAGATCAATGATCAGTAAATGAAGGTCATGATGGGGTTTGACCTGCAGCTCTCTATTTAGATGCATCTTGACTGGTTATAGATTTAACGCTACTTAGGCATCTTCGTATGAGAAGAGCAAATGGAAACGCGGTTGAAGAGTACAAGTTGCTTTTTTATGAGATTAATTTAATAAACTTTTTCCACAAAATAAGTTTTTCAAAGAAAAGTAAAGAACTCCATTAAACAAAAAATTAGCAAAAATAAAATCAAATAATCTACCAAGCGTGGAACTACCACAAATCAGCATCGATAAATAAATGAAACCCAAAACGAACAGAAATTACAATAAATAACCGAGTCAAACTCTAAACGAGCAGAAATTAACATAAGTTGGGCGTAAAACCCTATGCATTCCCAAGGCCAGAACAAAATTTGCACTTTACGCAAAAAATATAAATGTTTTCACTTTTATAACTTTAATAAATCAAATAATGTAAACATTTTTATTACTAAATATCAGTATATGTATATTAAACTGACAATGCACATTCGTTTGTATTTTTTCAGTAAAGTTCAAATTTTGTTCTGGCCTTGGCAAGGCATAGAGGTTTTGCGCCTAACTTATGTTAATTTCTGCTCGTTTAGAGTTTGACTCGGTTATTTATTGTAATTTCTGTTCGTTTTGGGTTACATTTATTTATCGATGCTGATTTGTGGTAGTTTCACGCTTGGTAGATTATTTCATTTTATATTTGCTAATTTTTTGTTTAATGGAGTTCTTTACTTTTCATTGAAAAACTTATTTTGTGGAAAAAGTCTTTTAAATTAATTTCTGTTCGGTTTATATTGACACAGTCTTTTCAGGGAAAAAGAAAATAATACTTCAAATCTTTTTGTTTTTTAAGACTTTATAGTTTGGCCTGCAAAATTTTGATTGGATATGTTTTGGAAAATGATGGGCGGGAGAGGGGCGTTAGTCGCTATCCAATCACTTTCAACTATTAAAAAAGGCACTAGCCCTTTCAATTTCCAATTGAATGAGCCTCTTTGGAAGTTTCTACGACAACGCCTTCTATAAAAACCTTATATGCCCCCAGGGCATAACTTATAACCCTTGCCCTGAGGGTTGTGGGGGAGTGTCCTCCTCAAAAACATATTTTCTATCTGGAAATCAACTACGCTGAACAAAATGGCTATCTCAAAATTTTGATTGGATGTGTTTGGGGGAATGATGGGCGTGGGGGGAGGCTAGTTGCCCTCAAATCACTTTCGGCTATCAAAAAGGGCACTAGCCACCCCAATATCCAATCGAATGAGCCCTTTTCGAAGTTTCTACGACAACTCCTTCGATACGAAGTGCCCGGGTATGGAGAACCCAAAAAAAAAAATAAAAATAAAAACGCATTGTGCTCATATCGTTCTTTACTTAGGCAGCGCGGTGCCCATGAAAACTGTTATTGTGACGCTAAGATGCTTATCGAAAATTTAAAAATCACGCTGTTATATCATCAGATTAGAATTGTTATCCTATTTGATCAATGCTGCTACCTAACAGAAGTGAATGCAGTTGGTCGGGCTCATAGGGGGCTCAAAGGGGGCCGGGCTCATACATTCTTCTATTTTACTTACTGGTCAAGCAAACATTTTCGTATAAAAATTTTGTTTCTGGCCATGTGGAAAATACGAAATTGAGTGCTTGTTAAATATCCCGACCCCACCCAAGAAGGGAAGTTAGGTTAATCATAATGACATACACCAAAATATGATAAAAATATAATAGTTTATTAACCAAATCATGGAAAATACAACAGAGAATTATGGAAAGCAGGCCGCCAGAACGCATTATGTTTAACAACTAACCTAACCACCTTTATATATTAAACATTTAATAAGAATATACCTCCTTCGTAGTTTTTCTCAATGAGACTAAGCTAATTATAACCTACTACAAACAGATAAATCAGTTTTTCTCAGATCATACAGATCAAGAACTTGAGTGGGGTCGGATATTTAACAAGTACCCGAAGTTAGTTTGCCTCAGTGCAACCGTCCGTGAAACTTTTAAAGGGAATATCAACCCTTTTATTCGGAAAAGTGATCATCCCCTAGTTTAATGACATCATTAACCAACTGGCCTGGATTTCGTCAGGGCTGGGGTAGTTTCGCGGAATGTTTTCGTCATTCTGGCCCATCGGGGAATGCCAGACAGAAAAATTTCTAAATTTCTATCAGTACATACATTCTTTATTTGGCTTAAGCAAATTTGCTACATTTTCAACATCTCTTTGTTAAATTTATGAACCAGCAAAACAGCTTGAATTTCGTAATGTTGTAATACGGAAGTTTGTAGAGGCTACTTTAGATTTTGTGTAAGTCACGCAATGGTTTTCCAGATTGTATATACAATGATTTGCACAGGCTCGTTGTTTTTTCACTTTTTGTAATACGAAAAAACAGCAGCTCTCTTTCAAGATGATGTTTCTGTGAAGATATCATATTTCATTATTGTGAATGATGGCCTGTGATCCTATGAATGTTCTCAGTGGGGAATTGAGGCTGTAGAAACACACATCATAATTTCTAATTATTAATATTGGTTTGTAAAAGCTCAAGTGTTCTGTTAGGCTTGTACATAGAGGCTATTCTGCGAACTAACTTGAGTTTCAGGATTTAAAATATACTGATTTTTTGTGGAGCTGCCTATAATTCAGGAGGTATTAAGGTGCGTAATATCCACGCTATTTTCCCTCAAAGGTCTAACAAATTAGTGGTATTCAACCTGCTGGTCCTCATTCAGATGAATAGATTTTTCATCAAAAATGATTTAATTTTGACAGAAATATTCCTCAGACATAAAATTATGCGTTTAAGTATATTTAATAATTGCATATTTTTAAACATTTAACGATGTATTGAAAATTGTTTCTGTTTGAACCTTTCACTTGTTTGAACTGTCATTTCTGCATCTCGGACGTTCAAAATCATCTTTCCTTTTTTAACGAATTTATCCCGTTTTTTTTAATTCCCTACCTCTCAGGATAGCAATTTCTACGCGGCCCTCCAAAGGTAAAAGTACGTATCTACACTTTTCATTATTTCGATAAATCACGGCTCAAAGTTTGAGTACTTTTGAGAGCTTCAAATACGGTTTACGGTGAAACTGGACACTGGCTAATTCTGGAAATTAGTTAAATAGGTAAACAAATATGGGGATTTCATATTTTTAAGTAAAATTTTCTATTATTACTGCCCCGAAGCCTGAAACAGTAGATACGTACTTTTACCATTGGACCGTTACTCATATAAAGAGGCGCTCTCAAAAGGTAAAAGTGCGTATATGACATATACGTACTTTTACCTTTGACTCGAGACTCGAATTCGAATGAAGTCCCAAAGGTAAAAGTCTGTATAAAACATAAAACGCACTTTTACTCTGCCCAAAACCCCGTATCTATGACGTATACCGAAGGTAAAACCACGTATGAAGCATGTACAACAAGTCATTTTTTTATTCAAATAATTAGAAGTTAAAAAATAAAAAAAATAAAAAGAAATCACTGAAATACTGCAGGCAGCTAAGAAACACAGCCGTGCTTCAGCAAATCGACAGAAGCTGTTGATGAAGGCATAGTGCGCCAAAATGTACGGCGATTCTCATTCATAAAAGGTACAAGTTTTTCTAAGATGGCCTTTTTCTTTTCTGGCTTTACCCCCCTTGCGCCAAGAATCGGATCTGGCAAAGGATACTTTGCCTCTTTGATTGTACTAACCAGCTTTTTTGGCACAAAACTTAGACTCTTTTCTTCACCCTCAGGGCTAGTTTTATAGAACAGTTCTGTTTTTCCCTTCTTAAAACAGACCTCACTGAACTCATCAATGGTCACGCCCAAGTTCTTCATGACGATGCCAGGAGCTTTTAAGCTTTTCCACTGGCAAAAGTCTTCTATGTCCATTTTCACGGCTTTCGTGAATTTTCTACTTTTTTCTATGGTGTCGCACAAATCCTCAAAGTCAAGAACATCCCTTTTTCGAATTCGAGACTCAATCGATCCGTGTATGGAGTCAGCCCCCATGTGCGTATGGCCTTTCACTAGATACTTGATACGAATCGTTTCAGGTCCTCCTTCACTGTTGACTATCAGTACAAATTCACTAAAAATTGTCCAATTTTTGTTCTGGGCACAGCAATTGTCAGTATAAAAAATGAAGTGCAAGATATCCCTATTCATCTTTAAGACCTTGTGGAAGGCACTACCTATATCAGGTGCATCACGTCCTTGTCGAGATTCGTTCCAAACAACGCAAAGGTTCTGGTTTTGTTGGGTGGCCTTAACGGGGGCAAACGTCTCATTAAAACACACGAGTCTTGATAGAAAAAAGGCCTCCTTTCTGCTGTGCATGATGGGAAGCAATAACACTTTTTGTAGGTCCACGGTGAACAACATGGTAGTTGAATCTTTTTCGTATTTCTGCTTATCTTCAGAAAATGCTTTTGAAACCTGTTCAACAAGATCTATGTGCTTTCTGTACAGTTCAGTCTCTTTCTCGGTTGCCTCACCATTTGTACCAGGAGTTCTCGCAGCCCCTACTTTCTCTTTTAATAGTGTGCAAATGTCACAGCTGTCACTTTGGGGCATGCACAATGATACTTTCATACCATTAAGAATCTTCCTATATGTCTCACCACAGATTTTATTTGCTGGATATTTTTCATTAAAGTCTTCTGCCATAAATTTGTAGCTCAAATCACGAGAAAGGTACCGAACATTTGGAGCGTGAGCTCGACGATAGTGTGGAATTGCTGGCTGAAAGCTTTCAATGTGCTGCATCACAAGGCTTCGATCAACTTTGTTTGGTGGCCCTGCCACTTTATGGCCCCTTCCGTCCTTGAGCTCATTCCCAAGAGCATCCCTTTCAATTTTTGACTTGATTGTAAAAATTACTCTGTCATTCTTGCCTAATCCTAGACAACCAAGGAATGTAGACTTGCAAACTGGCAAGTTTTCAACTTTTGGGGTAAGTGTGGGGTCGTCATTCGAATTTCTGGGAAGGCTGTACCTAACTGTAGTTTTTTTTCTACACGCAGCTTCTGGGGCAATAGTCCTTCTTTTAACTGGTAGGAATGTCAGCAAAGAAGCGAGCCACATTTGTCTTGATTTATATTCTTTGCTCCAACATGTGTCATAAATTTTCCTGAATTCTACACTGGAAAACTTCAAACATGAGTTTGTACATTTGTTAGATTTACAGCCAGGTTCGTCAGGAAATGGATACTTCTTAACATCTCTTTCAAATTTATCTTTTTCTGAGCGAACTCGTTTTGGAGTAAGGTCAACAATAGACCTTCCTTCTCCTCCACCATTTTCTTCACGTCTATTTTCTCTATCTTGTCCCACAGACCTTGCTGCTACAGCGTCAATTACACACATGACATGGTCTGAGGAATCAGGTTCACAAACAGCATTGTTGCTTTCATTAGATGGTTGATTGTCCAAATTTAGCTGGTCATCTTGGGTCTCATAAGCTGCTGCATCCGAAGCCGAATCTTCCAAGGGCAGGAAAGGATCGGTAGGAAAATGGATCAGATTGTACTCTGGATGATCTGATGTAAGATCATTACTGACCGAAAGAGGAACTAAATCTGTAAAGAGCTTTCTCCTCTTCTTCAAAGTTGTCTGCCTTTCATCATCAGAAGACCCAAATGTCCCTTCAACGTCCTCCCAGTCAATATCAGACTCATCACTATCACCTCTACTTAAATCTTCTTTTTCGAATTCTTCATCAGCAAAGTGTTTTAACTGTGCCTTAGTTTTAGCTTCTCCATCAGTGGTGTCCCTTGATCGAGAATGTCCAGAAAAATTGGGTGATATGTCTGTTGTTTGATTTATCTGGATGATTTCTGGGGGGGAACAGGAACTAGCTCCTCGTTGCTCTTCACTGGAAGATGGCAAGTCGGTATTTGAAGTTGATGCCTCATTTGTACTTGCTTGACATGCCAATGTCCTGAAAAATTGGAATTCTAAGAACTTGTTATCAACCTTGATTATCTCAGATGAAAGAGGGGGTTCTAGGGCTATTTTGATACATTTTTTTTTGTTTCTAAGGTAAGCAATTTTTAGAGGCCCTCAATTTTTTCTCAATGTTGTAATAGTTGACCAAACTAATCCCTGATTATCTCAGATGACAGAGAAGGTTCTAGGGGTTATTTTGATGCATCCCTTGTTTTTTATTTTATTTCAAAGGTAAGTCATGTTTGTAGGCAATACTAAAAAAATGGCTTTAGGTGGTTGGTTGGTAATTTGGTATGACGCTGCTCTCCTGTACTAATTCGACAGCTACATAGCTAGCTGTGTAAACTGGTTGTAGCGGGTCTGTTGTACCTACCTGGTAGTACAGATGGGGTTTTACCAGAGGGTTTAGGCCTACTTGGAGAAAAGGTTCCAAAATAGCATGAAGCAAAATTTTCTTACCTTAAATCTCTTTCCTTTTGTATAACCAACGCTCTCTGTAAATTTAGAAAGCCTCTTGACATTCTATGCCAGTACTCTTTAATAGCTCAGAGTTGCTGGTTGTTCAGCTCTGCTCTGGTAAACAAACAATGATGATTGTGCTGAATCATGACATATACGTACTTTGACCTTTGGTTTCCTTTCTCATTTTAATGTGCCGGCCAAAGGCAAAAGTACGTACCAAGGGTGAAAGTACGTATCTACACAGATACGTACTTTTACCTTTGGATGCGCCCAGAAATTTTTCAGATACGTACTTTATCCATATGCTATTTCCGTTAATATTTGGACTAGAGCCTTCTTACATATACCATTCGATTCAGCACATTTTTTTTAGTATGGTGGTGGCATTAAGTCGAGAAGTGAAAAATTGTGCATATACGTACTTTTACCTTTGGAGGGCCGTACGTATCTGTCGAGATTAAAGTTATTCGTATTTTACAGTAGGTTTGCTGCCTTCAGAAAGATCCTCATAGCAAATCAGGAGTGAAAAATCGGGGATTTTGAAGATGTTGGCGTTACAGGAGTTTTAAGGACGATAAAGCTACTTCGTTAATTAATGTCCTTTGCGTTCCATGGAAGGGAATTTCCAATCTTATCATCGGGATAAAATCCCTATTTGAAAATTTGTTCATTCTTTAAGGAAAACCTCAAAGGAATCCTTTCGTACTTAATAGATTTCATCTTTTTCCTCAATGTCTGAGTGAACCTTAAGCTACCGTAGTTAAAAAATGAGAAATTTACTAGTTAGCAAACTCATTTTCTCATCATGTATCGTTAATGTTTAAGCTAGGCACATCAAGCCTGAATAGTGCAAGCCCTTTAATTTCTTCCACAGCAGGATTATTTTGGGGACCTCTTGTAAAATACTAAGTTAAAAATCTTAAATTTTTCAAAATCAGGTCGGGGGGGGGGGGATTATAGGCGTTTCGTTAAAGATCTTGTCAAATCCCTTCCCCTCCCAAACAGGTTTTTTATTCGAGGCTAAAAATGCACTTTTTCAGGTCTTTTGGCCAACTTTCTTGCAAAACTAAGAATTATAGCGTTCTTCCCCCCTCCCCCCTATTATCGCCCCTGTTCTCGGTTTTGTCACACTGTCCATGGTTTCTTATGATCAAAATATCTTTGTATGAACTCTAGATTATTTTTCAAAATATCTTTGTATGAGCTGAAGGTCCATTTTTGCGCGCAGGGGGATATAAGGATTCCTATGAGGAAATTAAGCGGGCCTTTAGGCATTTTTACTTTGAGCCTGAAAATGTTCTTCTTCGGGTTTTAAACATCATATCCCTTAGAAAAACGAATCTGATATGTTTATCTTCCAAATCGTGGTTGTGTCTATATGAGCTTGTCTGCTTCATCTTGCTGTATGAGGCCTTTTGTGTTCGTTTTACATTTCTGCATCTCTGGTTTTACGTATAAAAGAGCAATCTGTTCACGAGACTTTCATATAATTCCTTGTATGAAACGGAAGGGGTGGCGCACATCTACCGTCTTCAGTGCATTCCGTGTTATGATATTTGTGATATCAATTTTTTTTCATACTAGAAAACAGAAAAAAATACTGATAACTGTAATCGTTGTGGTAAGTGAGACTTACCGTTGAGAAATTCTATCCATTGAGTTTAAATCGCGTCTACTACGATGCTGTTTCATTCTTTTATGGCTAAAGAAGGCATCAAAAAAGTTAATGGCATTAGACAGGTGTTTTCTATGTTTGCAAACCGTCCATCCTGCTTTTATGTGCATAATTCTGTGTTGTCATATGCGGTGGCAAATTTGTCTGGTTAGTTTCATTCGTAGGGCTTAACGATATAATCTTTCAAGCTAGTTTCGTTTTCTTAGGCACAGACCATTGATTGGAATAATTGAGGGATTTTGTTGGTAAGAAAGAGCTATTCTAGTATTCCTACCAGTTTGTTCTTTTTTCGAATGTCGTCTGAAAACTGTCAGTTTTTTTTTACATTAGCTGGACTTTAAAGAGTTTGTTTTCTGCCAAGTTCCGTAGCTAGGGGTACTGGCTATGGAAGTATAAAATCAACTGCTTTTCTCCAGGCTGCTTTTTAGAATATTTAATCAACCACAAAGAAGCATGGTCCTGCTGTAACAAAAAAAACAACAAAACAAAACAAAAAAACCGTAGACGGTTCCATTTTCTACCTCCGACTATGCTACTGCAGGAGCGTCAATTGACGAACAAGTGGGAGGGGAGCAAAATATATTTTCAGATTTCTGTAGGAGGCAATTTTGTTGTTTTTTCAATGAAGACACCAAAAAATTAGGCCATTTTTCAATGATAATGCTAAAAAGGTATTTCGAATTCTAAGGGGGCAAATAATCTAGGGGGATTTGCCCATCTCTAACGCCAACCCTATTGACGTACCCATGCTACTCCTTTTTTTGTCTACTAGCCAACATTTGATTCCGTGACTCATGCTTCTGCTGCCTCTGGAATGCTCGGTATAATCTAGTGCGGGGCTGCTTAATTTACCTGCGTCTGCAAGTTGTGTCTTAGTAATGGCTAGTTTAAAAGAATATAGGGATAGAGAATACGTTTTTTGATAAATTTTCTTTGGTGCTGCTTGTATCTGTATTTTATCATCTGGAAGATCTGCTTAAATCCTAAAGGGCATCGATGATTGATCTTGATTCTCAAAAATCCGTCTATCATAGGTTTGCAGCTTTAACTTTCCGTATCGGAATTATTTGATCACGTATTGATCACATACTGGAAATTTGAAGGTAGGATTATTTTCAAAAAGTTTTATTTTGGAATGCTTTGCCTTGCGGAATAGTTTCCCAACCAAAGCTGTAACTTCGAGTAATCTCGTGCTGTTCCAAGCAGTTTTTCAAGCACTTTCATCGTATAATGTTTACTGGACTAATTATGTTTTATTAGGGATTTGTTGGTTGTGTTTTTTAGTCATTTGTAGCTACAATTGCTTTTGTAATCACCAATTAAAGTTCACTGATACTGATACAAACATTATTATGTTGTTCGTTCAGTTGATTCAAAAAAAAACACGCGGAAGTTGCAGCCCTGCTCCTTGGAGAAACAATTCCCAGAAGACCTTCTTTAAGATTCGATAAAATGATTTCTAATGAGTTTTTTGTATGGCAAAAACAGAGAAGATAATTATGAAGACTAGGGGCACAAGGTCGCATCTGCTGGTACAGCAATTCTTGCAAGAAAAAGAAAGAAAGAGAGGAAATTGCTGCTTTGTTTTTTTCTGTGCTCAGAGTTTCTGGTGTCGAAGTAGACTGCCCTTTTTGCAGCGCTGGTGAAGCCGTGTAACGAGGGATGTACCTGTCTGTAGATATTTCTAAAAGCTGGAGCCATTTCTGAAGAGTTAAGGTTTCGAAATGTTTTTAGTCTAAGAAATTATATAATGAGGGTTGGAACTATATTTAGGTATGTCTTAAAGGTGGAGTTGGAGGGTCTTTTGGAGACTTTGACTCGAAGTTGGGCTTCTGAACATTAGCCGAGTCCATGTAAAAAAAAAAAAAACGAAAAAAAAACCTCCATGGCTGTAACCGTACACGTAACAAGGCATTTGTGGTCAAACCATCCTTCGGAAAAAAGAATATCATTGTATTTCAATCTCATTTAATTTTCGCATATACTTGAGTCCAAATCGAAGTGACGTATCGTGCAGTTTTTTCAAAAACGGGTTATAAAGGATAAACAAACCTCGAGTGGATATTTTTCTAACGGTCGCATTCACAGAGACATATTTGCCTTATAGGAGGCTGGGGCGCTGGATATAATTGAACCAAAAATAGTTTAGTATATGTTCTAAGTATACTTTATTTAATTTATACCAAAAACAAGGAACATTATTTAATTTTAAAGCACAGTTTTGACCGATTTTTCTCATTTAAATCTTCGACCAAATAGATCGAGCGAAAACTTCTTTTTCTTTAGAATAGAGAGTAATTTTCATTTCGTATAGTACAAGTTTTCTCTTTACCGTATATTGCTTAAATGCGATTATTCCAATGACCTCCCCAACGGCATGCAAGCCATATTGTGTCAATGGATGTGTACAACGTTTCTTGTTATCCCAGGAGAATTCTCCATGTTGGATGGAAATAACACTTCATATTCTATGTAATAGAAAGTAGCTTTCACTTCATATAATACACGTTTTCTTTGTGCCCACTATTACTTAGATGTGATAATTCCAATGAGCTGCCCAATCATATGCAAGCCCTGTTGAGTATATGGATGTGTGTAACGTTTCTTGTTATCCCAGGAGAATTCTCCGTATTGGATGGAAGTAACACTTTTTATTCTATGTAATAGAAAGTAGCTTTCACTTCATGTAGTACAAGTTTTTTCTCTGTGCCCTATATTGCTTATTAAATAAAAAAAAAATTGTTTTTTCAACTGAAAGCAAGAAGCAACATTAAAACTTAAAACGAACAGAAATTATTACGTATATGAGGGGGGTTGTCCCCTCTTCAACACCTCGCGCTTCACGATAAAGTTCTTTAGTACTTTTAAAAAGGCTTCTTATTGTTCTAATTAAACGAACCTTGTGTTTTCAGGAGTCGTTCTTAAAGAATTGGGATAAAGAGCGAGGTGCTGAGGAGGGGCAACCACCCCCTCATATACGTAATAATTTCGGTTCGTTTTAAGTTTTAATGTTGCTTCTTACTTTCAGTTGAAAAACTGTTTTTATTTTATTTAATATCCGATCGTTTTTTAAATAGTGCCAGGAAATCTGGCCCCACCTCCACAGAAAAATCCTTCCTCCCCCACGGATGTATCCTCTAGAAAATTCAATCCTGGCAAAAATTTACCCGGACAATTACCCTTAACATCTCCACGCATAAAATTGAGTCGGCAAAGAGAAAGCAAGACACAAGAAAAATTTCGTGTAGGAATTCTGGCGAATTACCCCAGTGTACAATTTCCCCTGAAAAATTCACCCCCTGGAAATTTCACTCCCGTGGAAAATTCTCCCCGTAGAAAATCGCCATCAGAAAATTCGCCCCCACCCGAAATATGTATGCATACTTCCCAATAAAAAATACTATATGTGAACAATGGGCAAATATTACCTTTCGCCAGGGACTGTGGGAGGTCGTTTTATCTCCAAAGGCATATTTATTCGGCCTTTCAACTGTGATGAACAAAATGGCTATATAAAAATTTTGATCGGACAATTTTGAGAAATAAACGGGCGTGGGAGGGGGCCTAGTTACCCTCCAATCTTTTTAGTCACTTAAAAAGAGCACTAGAAATTTTAATTTTCATTCAAATGAGCCCACTCTTGATATTCTAGGTCCACTGGGTCGATACGATCACCCCTGGTAAAAAACAAACAAACAGCCAAATGAACGCGCATCCGTGATCTTTCTTCTGGCAAAAAATTCAAAATTCCATATTTTTGCAGAACGGAGCTTGAAACCTCTACAGAAGGGTTCTCCGATACGCTAAATCTGATGGTGCGATTTTCATTAAGAATCTTCGTCTTTTAGGGGGTGTCTCCTCCTTTTTTTCGAAAATCAGACAAATTTTTTCAGGCTCATAGCCTTTAATGGGTAAGGCCACACTTAATGAAACTTATGTATTTGGAATCAACTTCATAAGCGGATTCTTTTGATATATCTATCAAACAGTTCGTGGTAACGAACTGTAAGTAAGGAGCGACCCGGCTCTTTGGTAACCGAAACTCTAGAAAACGGTATTTTGATGCAAATAGATACATCAAAAGAATCAGATTTTAATGCTGATTTCAAATATATAAGTTTCATTAAGTTTAATCCTAACAATCAAAAGTTAAGCGCCTGAGAAAATTCGGCTGATTTTCGAAAAAAGGGGGAAAGACCCCCTAAAAGTTATAGAACCTTAATGAAAATCACACCATCATATTCCGCGTATCACAGAACCCTACTGTAGAGGTTTCAAGCTCCCATCTACAAAAATGTGGAATTTTGCATTTTTTGCCAGAAGAAAGATCACGGGTGCGTGTTTATTTGTTTGTTTGTTGTTGTTTTTTTCCAGGGGTGATCGTATCGACCCAGTTGTCCTAGAATATCGTGGGAGGGCTCATTGGAATGGAAATTGAAAGTTCTAGTGCTCTTTTTAAGTGGCCAAAAAAAATGGAGGGCAACTAGGCCCCCTCCCACGCTCATTTTTTCCCAAAGTCACCTGATCAAAATTTTGAGATAGCCATTTTGTTCAGCATGTTCGAAAATATTATAAGTATGTCTTTTAGGATGACTTAATCCCCCGAAGTTCCCGGGGGGAGGGCTGAAAGTTATGAACTTTACCCAATGTTAACATATAGTTTTGGTTATTTGGAAGTATAAGATAAGATAAGATAAGATAAGTTTTATTCTTCATTAAATACACATACAATATTAGATGTTATAAATTCCTCAAAGGCTCATTGGCCTGTACAAAGAGGGAAGACATATGAATTACATACTCAAGGATAAAAAACAAAAGAAAATTTAAAATGATCACTTACTCACATATGAAGGACATGAAAAGAAAATATAAATAAAATAGAAACTATAGAAAAAATTAGAATAAATAAACTAAATTAATTAATTATATTAAATAGACTCAAAAAAAAAAAAAAAAAAAAAAAAAAAAAAAAAAAATATTACTATAAGCGAATTCCTGTCGTCGAAACAGACTGTAATTATTAGACTGTAATAAAATAGTGCGAAAGCAATAAAATTTAACCTATCTTCATGAATGCTACTCCTTAGTGAACTATACAAGTTTCACCAATAAAAAATGATAATCATACCTGAGGCCTGGGAGTCATAGCGCAGAGAAAACCACCATAAAACAAACTAACCATTCAGGGGACATCAACTCCACTAAAAAAAAAAAAAAAAAAAAAAAAAAAAAAAAAATTATTCAGTTTGATTCTTAACTAAGTGGTCCTTAAGAATCCTCTTGAAAGTGCCAAACGAGTGACATTTCTGTACTGAAGAAGGCAGGGAGTTCCAAACCTGATGACAAGCGATGAGGGGATTGAAATCTGACCGCACAGTGGGAGTAGGAGGAATGCAGATATTATGTGACGAACGAAGGTTATATGGAGCTGAATCAGAAATAAACTGAGGAGTTTTTTGAAGAGATTTTGGAAGATTGCCATGAAGCTGATGAAAAACAAAAGAAGCACAAGAAAGAATGTAGATAGACTGTAGATTTAGAAGCGGTCTTGGTGAAGAACGGTTGGTGTCCATAACCAGACGCCGTGTTTTATCATACATGACAGAAAGCGACCGCAGTGTAGAAGGAAAAGTAGACATCCATACTATGGGGCAATAAGAGACATATGACTGGACAAGGCAGAAAAAAAGAAGCTTCAGAATAGATCCAGGAAAGGTGTGTTTGAGTTTTCGAATGACACCCAAACTCCGTGAGACTTTAACCCTAATCATGGCTATATGGTGTCTAAACGAAAGGTTCTCATCAAGCAGGATACCAAGAAATCGGACCAACCGATTCTTTGGTCTACACAAGAAGCCTTGTGACACCTGAAGCTGTGTCAGTTGAGGGAAAGCTACACCAATTCGAGAAAAAATAAGAAAATGTGACTTGGTAACATTCAAGGCCAAGTAATTCGCCTCAAACCATGAAACTACTCTCTCAAATATTGCCACCAGATTAGACCTGACATCACATTCCGTCCTCCCTAGAGTCCCAAAAGTGCTGTCGTCAGCAAAAGCAACGAGACAATCTTCATTAGAAGTAGCATTGGGACACGAAGGAACATCCGGATGACACAGATTGCAGCATACCAGAGGACTGGTGTTCTTGACTGCTGAAATCAGATCATTGACATAAATCAGAAATAAAACGGGGCCAAGAACAGATCCCTGGGGGACACCATATTCTACTTCAGAAGGGCTTCGGAAAAGCGGATCAATTGAAATAAGTCTACCAGAAAGATGTGATTCAAACCAAGAAAAAACATTTGATCTTATACCAATATGCGATAATTTCCAAAGAAGAATCTGATGAGTCAAAGAATCAAAAGCTTTACGAACATCCAAAAATAAAGCTGCCGGGATAAGACCAAAATCTATTGCCGAATGAATGAAATTCAAGAGAGATGCGCAAGCATGCTCTGTAGAGTGATTCGCTCGGAATCCAAACTGGAAATCATGGAAAAATTTTTGACATCCAGAAAATTAAGAAGCCTGGATAGCATAGCCTTCTCAAAAATTTTGCTGAAAACAGATAGAAGAGAAATTGGCCTATAATTAGCAGGATCACTCCGGGACCCACCTTTATACAGCACTATAACCTTAGCTCGCTTGAGTGATTCAGGGAAAATTCCATTCACGAAAGACAGATTGACAAGCTTAGTCAATGGTGACAGAATAGCGGGAAGAACGGCACGGATAACCCTTGTAGGAATTCTGTCTGGCCCTGAAGACGATGAACCTTTAAGTGCATTTACGATCCGAGCTACCTCAAACTCAGAAACAGGGTTCAAAACCATTGACTTTAAACATGGGGGTCCAAGATAGGCTCTGAAATCGCAACGAGGAGTTGTAGAGCTCACAGATGAAGCAGTCGCTTTTCCTATATTAGCAAAATAAGACGTAAGCTCTAGCTGAACATTTTCTTCTCCTTGGACAGTTTTACCGTCAACTATCAGCGTTGTTGGAACTGAAGGCGGAGGGGGAGTAGGTTTAAGTACAGAATTAATAATTTTCCATGTCTTCCCAACATCCTTTCCACACTCAGAAAATTTCCTGTGATAATACTGAGACTTGGCCTTCCGACACAGAGAATTAAATATATTCCTATAGGCCTTGAACCGCTGATGATGAGAAGCAGATGACGAAGCCTTATATAGTTTCCACAGATAATTTTTCCTTTTCCAGCTTTTATGGAGACCTGGAGTCATCCACGGATTCAGCAGTACTATCCTTTTCGAGGCATGAGGCTTTGGATTCTGGTGGCAAACTTCTAGGATACCTTCTTTTACTGAATCATAAAAGAAATCAAAAGAGCGGTTAAAATCCGATTCAGAATCCAAACTATCCCATGACTGATCAGTCAAACGAGATTTAAGTAGACTGATCTCACTGACACCAAAACGGAAAAATGGGAGATTAGATGGCGAAACTTTACGCTGCGATCGATTAGCAGTCCTATACCGTGAAATAGCAGGGAAATGATCAGAAATATCACTAATCATCACCGAATTATCTAAGACATCTAGTGACGAAAAAATATTATCAATAAGTGATGCATGCATCTCAGTAACTCGGGTTGGTATACAAACTGAAGGTAGAGCTCCCGCAGAAAGCATCATTGACAAAAAATCTGCAGCCGAAGCAGAATTTTGATCCAGCAGGTTAATATTGAAATCCCCCATAAGGATTAGTACGCAAGGATGCTTTTGGAGTAAGTCCAAAACCTCTTCTAGAATTTTCATAAACGAAGGAATAGATCCACTAGGGGATCTGTGAACCAAACCAACAACTAAATTCTTACAACCTGACTTAATCTCAATAAAAAGGGATTCAAAGATTCCTTCCTCATTTCTACTCAAATCACTTCGGAAATTATATACAAGATGATCGGCAATATACAGGGCAAGGCCACCTTTCGCCATCTGTTTTCGGTTCATCCTCTCCATCCTAAATCTTTGGATATCTAAAAGCATATCCTTTTTTGAATCCAGGAAAGTTTCACACAATCCAATAACATCCGGAGTTCCACCACTGACGATCCGTTTCAGCTCATCAAAAGAGGAACAAAGTCCCTGAATGTTTAGGTGAAGCACAGAGAAAATACCATCTTGTTTAGAAGAGGCAGAACCACTTAACTGCGAAACATATTTACTTTCAATAACCGATTTAGGATCATTATAATTCCTATTCCTACTTCCAACTGAATTATTAATTATACTTTCTATATCTAAAGGATTATTTTGTAACTCAACAAAACGTTCCCCCAAAGAGTTAACATCACCCTGGTCACTAAAAGAATTAATCATTTTACTTACGGTGGATAGTAAATCCGCTCCGCGACCAAACTCACCAGACCAAAGGTTAACGACTTCACAGCAGAGCTATGGTATCTATGCAGAAGAAAAATATTAACATCGAAAAATGACACAACCGAAGTAATAAAAAGAAAAAAAAAATACCGAAAAGTGCACCCAAAAATAAATAGAAACAAACAATATTTTTGAGAAGAAAAAAAAAAAAAAAAAAAAAAAAAAAAAAAAGAGAAGAAAAAAATGAACCAAAAACTAGTGAATTGGTATAGATAAAAAAAAGAAAAGGGACAATAAACAAACAATCAATGAGAGAACAAAAAAAAAAAAAAAAAAAAAAAAAAAAAAAAAAAAAAAAAAAAAAAAAACAGACAGAAAAAACAAACAAAAAAAAACAACTAGATACAGTCAGCGAGAGACCTTATTTTTTTTATTGGAGTCCCGTCACTAGGCTTTGCCAATATTTGTCCCCGATCAGACCAAGCATTCCGCTGACCGAATCTGTCTTTCGCCGCATTCAGAATATCTCGTCTCTGCTTGGTCAGAGACTCAACAACAAAAATACCACTAGAGGCCAACTTGGATTTGGCCTTGAACACTTTACAAGCAACGCTTTTGCTCGAAAACTTCACTATTATCGGAGCGACCCTTGGAGTAGATGGAACCGCCTGAGTTGAATCAGCTGTAGCAGCATTATTCAGTCTAAGTCTATACACGTTCACGACCTCATTTGTACTAATTTCAGGCAAAGACATCTTCTGATTAATAGTTAACAACACAGCAGAACGAGTGTCAACACCAGTTTTCTGCTCAACACCGTGAAAAACCAGGCTGTCTAGTAGTTATTCTTGTTCATAACTATCCAACTTATTCTCAAGCCTGTTCAGTCTGTCCTCTAAATTTTCAAGTTCATTACTCAGTCCCTTTAGCGACTTATCAATTCGCTGAAACTTGGGGTTAAATTCAATCATGAGAGCATCATAAATTTGACTAGCAATAAGCTCAGTCGATTCCTTAAGAGAGTCTGAGCTAGCCAGTTTTCCGAAACTTTTTGAGTTATACTGTCCATCAGGTCATTTCTGGTTTTATCCAGTTCAGCTTGGGTAGCTACAAGTTTCTGTTGTATCGGGCTAATACTGCTAGATAATGCTAATGCTGGGCCATTTGCTCTGCTCTTATCATTACCTCTCATCGCAAGGTATGTTTTTGATAGTCTCATGTAAATATCAGGCGTAGTAGCAAGCTCTTCAAAAGCTTTTTTGAAGCAGGAGCGGACAAATTAACAGTGGTAGGATCATAAACCTGGAGATTTGCAGCCAAGAGGCGAAATTCATCATGCGATCCATAGCAAAATGCCGTATAAACTGGCTTGCCTCGTGTATCTTTACCAGCTTTGATTATTCTTACTGGCCAGAGGGGATAATCCTTGAACTTCGCAAGAGCAAGATCAAACTGTTTAAAAGCCATGATTATGAGTAGTAAGATAAAAAAAAAGCAAAAGACTTATCTTTACGTGAGGCCAAACAAAATATTCCAAATAAATATTCAAAAAGTCCAGCGCCAGCCAGCTAATGTATAAACCAAAACAGGTATTCACTCGATTATTACGTCACAACACGGGTGAAATGAAAATAGGTCTTGCCTCGGGAGTATTTTCCACGGAGGCTGGGGGGGGGGGGGGGGTAAACACCAGCCACCGTTCACAATTGGGTGTTGGATGTAAAAATTATCCAAAATCTAAATGAATATCCTGAATCTAGGTCACTTTAACCCACAGCAAAATGTTACGAAATAACAGTCACTGAATTAGCTACGGACTCTAATTGATTCCGGATATAATCCTTTTTCAACACTTGTTCAAAACTGGTATTTAATCTTTTTGAAAGAACAAATTGGTCTTCACAGGTCAGAGACTGAATAGCATACAGACGTTTTCAGGAGAGATTTTTCCTGGTAGTGGGGGGGGGGGGGGGGGTCGGGGGTTATGTGGGAGGATCTTTCCATGAAGGAAGTTTTCATGGGGAAAGGGACATTGCTATGAAGGGGACGCCGGACTTCCCAGCGTTATTTAAAAAAAGATCAGAAATTTAATATAAAAAAACAAGTATTTCAACTGCAACAGCAGCAACAACAAAACTTTAAACGAACAGAAAATATTACATATATAATTGGGTTCACCCCGTAGTCAATGCCTCGCTCTTTAAGCCAAAGATTTTTTAGTACTTTCATAAGAGCTATTTATTCTAATTAACGGCCTTTGTGATTAAGCGGTCATTTTTAAAGAATTGGAACAAAATTCGAACTTTCGCTTAAAGAGCAAGGTATTGACTAGGGGGCGAACCCCCTAATAAACGTATTAAAAATATATGAATATAGAAGTTCGTTACGTAAGTTAATTCGTAAGTTACGTATATTTATTACTAATAAAAACGTTCGTAATTAAAATTAAACAAGTTTCGAGAAAGCCATAACTAAATAATAGTCAATTAATATGAAAATTTTGTTTTAATTATTCATGTACGGTGAGCCAAGATCAAAACCTGCATTTATTCAAAAACATTCAAAATTAAATAAAAAACAAGTTTTTTAAACTGAAAGTAAGGAGCGACATTAAAACTTAAAACGAACAGAAATTATTCCGTATATGAAAGGGGCTGTCCCCTCCTCAACGCCTCGCTCTTTACGCTAAAGTTTGACTCTGTCTCACAACTTTATTTTTTAAAACAATAAAAAACTTTAGCGTAAAGATCGAAGCGTTGAGGAGGGGACAGCCCCTTTCATATACGGAATAATTTCTGTTCGTTTTAAGTTTTAATGTCGCTCCTTACTTTCAGTTTAAAAAACTTGTTTTTTTTTATTTAATTAGTATAAAGGTTCCGTTTTTAGAGGTTTGGTTACTATTGAGCCGGGTCGCTTCTTGCTTACAGTTCGTTACCACGAACTGTTTAAAATGTGATTATTCTTATTTCCTGCTCAACCTCATGCTAGCCTTGTTGCGTCTATGGATGTGCACAGCCTTTCTTGTTATCCCAGGGGTGTTCTCCGTTTATATGGAATGAACACTTCTTATTCCATGTAATACAGTGTAGCCTATATTTCATATAGTGCAAGTTTTCTGTGTACCCACTATTACTTAACTGCGATTATTCCAATGATCTGCCCAACCACATGCACGCCTTGCTGTGTCTATGGATGTGGACAGTGTTTCTTGTTATCCCAGGAAATTTCTCCGTTTAGATCGAACGAACGCTTCTTATTCTATTTAATAGAAGGTAGTCTTCACTTTATATAGCTCATGTTTTCTGTGTACCCACTATTACTTAACTGCGATTATTCCAATGATCTGCCCAACCACATGCACGCCGTGTTGCGTCTATGGATGTGCATAGCGTTTCTTGTTACCCCAGGAGATTTTTCCGTTTAGATCGAATGAACGCTTCTTATTCTATTTAATAGAAAGTAGTCTTCACTTCATATAGCTGAAGTTTTCTGTGTACCCAATATTACTTAACTGCGATTATTCCAATGATCTGCCCAACCACATGCACGCCGTGTTGCGTCTATGGATGTGCATAGCGTTTCTTGTTACCCCAGGAGATTTTTCCGTTTAGATCGAATGAACGCTTCTTATTCTATTTAATAGAAAGTAGTCTTCACTTCATATAGCTGAAGTTTTCTGTGTACCCAATATTACTTAACTGCGATTATTCCAATGATCTGCCCAACCACATGCACGCCTTGTTGCGTCTATGGATGTGCATAGCGTTTCTTGTTACCCCAGGAGATTTTTCCGTTTAGATCGAATGAATGCTTCTTATTCTATTTAATAGAAGGTAGTCTTCACTTCATACAGCTCAAGTTTTCTTTGTACCCACTATTACTTAACTGTGATTATTCCAATGATCTGCCCAACCACATGCACGCCTTGTTGCGTCTATGGATGTGCATAGCGTTTCTTGTTACCCCAGGAGATTTTTCCGTTTAGATCGAATGAACGCTTCTTATTCTATTTAATGGAAAGTAGTCTTCACTTCATATACCTCAAGTTTTTTGTGTACCCACTATTACTTAACTGCGATTATTCCAATGATCTGCCCAACCACATGCACGCCTTGCTGTGTCTATGGATGTGGACAGCGTTTCTTGTTATCCCAGGGAATTTCTCCGTTTAGATCGAACGAACGCTTCTTATTCTATTTAATAGAAGGTAGTCTTCACTTTATATAGCTCATGTTTTCTTTGTACCCAATATTACTTAACTGCGATTATTCCAATGATCTGCCCAACCACATACACGCCTTGTTGCGTCTATGGATGTGCATAGCGTTTTTTGTTACCCCAGGAGATTTTTCCGTTTAGATCGAATGAACGCTTCTTATTCTATTTAATAGAAAGTAGTCTTCACTTCATATAGCTCAAGTTTTTTGTGTACCCACTATTACTTAACTGCGATTATTCCAATGATCTGCCCAACCACATGCACGCCTTGTTGCGTCTATGGATGTGCACAGCGTTTCTTGTTATCCCTGGGGCGTTCTCTGTTTATATGGAATGAACACTTCTTATTCCATGTAATACAGTGTAGCCTACATTTCATATAGTGTAAGTTTTCTGTCTACCCACTATTACTTAACTGCGATTATTCCAATGATCTGCCCAACCACATGTACGCCTTGTTGCGTCTGGATGTGCACAGCGTTTCTTGTTATCCCAGGGGCGTTCTCCGTTTATATGGAATGAACACTTCTTATTCCATGTAATACAGTGTAGCCTACATTTCATATAGCTCAAGTTTTCTGTGTACCCACTATTACTTAACTGCGACTATTCCAATTATCTGCCCAACCACATGCACGCCTTGTTGCGTCTATGGATGTGCACAGCGTTTCTTGTTATCCCTGGGGCGTTCTCTGTTTATATGGAATGAACACTTCTTATTCCATGTAATACAGTGTAGCCTACATTTCATATAGTGTAAGTTTTCTGTCTACCCACTATTACTTAACTGCGATTATTCCAATGATCTGCCCAACCACATGTACGCCTTGTTGCGTCTGGATGTGCACAGCGTTTCTTGTTATCCCAGGGGCGTTCTCCGTTTATATGGAATGAACACTTCTTATTCCATGTAATACAGTGTAGCCTACATTTCATATAGCTCAAGTTTTCTGTGTAACCACTATTACTTAACTGCGATTATTCCAATGATCTGCCCAACCACATACACGCCTTGTTGCGTCTATGGATGTGCATAGCGTTTCTTGTTATCCCAGGAGATTTTTCCGTTTAGATCGAATGAATGCTTCTTATTCTATTTAATAGAAGGTAGTCTTCACTTCATACAGCTCAAGTTTTCTTTGTACCCACTATTACTTAACTGTGATTATTCCAATGATCTGCCCAACCACATACACGCCTTGTTGCGTCTATGGATGTGCATAGCGTTTCTTGTTATCCCAGGAGATTTTTCCGTTTAGATCGAATGAATGCTTCTTATTCTATTTAATAGAAGGTAGTCTTCACTTCATACAGCTCTAGTTTTCTTTGTACCCACTATTACTTAACTGTGATTATTCCAATGATCTGCCCAACCACATACACGCCTTGTTGCGTCTATGGATGTGCATAGCGTTTCTTGTTATCCCAGGAGATTTTTCCGTTTAGATCGAATGAATGCTTCTTATTCTATTTAATAGAAGGTAGTCTTCACTTCATACAGCTCAAGTTTTCTTTGTACCCACTATTACTTAACTGTGATTATTCCAATGATCTGCCCAACCACATACACGCCTTGTTGCGTCTATGGATGTGCATAGCGTTTCTTGTTATCCCAGGAAATTTCTCCGTTTAGATCGAATGAATGCTTCTTATTCTATTTAATAGAAGGTAGTCTTCACTTTATATAGCTCATGTTTTCTCTGTACCCACTGTTACTTAATTGTGATTATAATACTGCCCCACCCAATCATATTCTGTTATAGCAGGAGAATTCTTTATTTTAGATCAAGGGAATAGTTCTTTTTCTGTGTAATAGAAAGTAGCCTTCACTTCCAATATTGCAAGTTTTCTTTTCTAAATCTAACAAGGTTGGGGAATTGTGAGAACAGTGGTCATGCAAACTCTTTTTGATTGCTTAAAGGGATTTTTAGGGCTTTTCAAGAGATGATTTCCACCAAAATGAAGGTATCTACTGGGATTTATCTATATAAGAATGACTTCGGAGATTCCAAATTGGAATGAATACTATCTTAGTCCAACTTTGGAATCGCCAGATGTGAAGAATATCGCTGATTCCTTTGACTAACTTAATAGGAACTGTAGTTTAAACTTTTTCGTTGTCTGAGTGACGTATTCCCACTTCCTCAGTTTATGTTAAATTTATAAATTTAGCACATCAACGAACGTTTATCGTTTTTTTTTTTTTTTTTTTTTTTTTTTTAACAAAATTATGCGAGAGAGAGAGAGAGAGGACTATGATTTTTCTTTGTAGGGGGAGAAGTTTCAAAACAACGGAGAAATAGTTATGGAAAACATAGCATATATTAAATACGTAACCTAACCTAAACCCTTTCCAAGATAGCCAAAAGTAGCTAAAGTAGAATTTTACCAAAAATTATAAAATGATTATAACTATTAGATTATTTATTTGAAATTTCGGCACTATAGGTGATATAGTGTATATAGATGATATAGAAATAGAAATAGCATGGAGGCTTTCAATGCCTCCATGCATTTTAGAACTGAGTAGATCTTATCTCTTTCGATGCCTGAGCCTTTACTAAGTTCGGTGAGTCTGCCCATAATAAAAGTCTCTTCGGATTGATTTCCTAGATAGGAGATTATCCATACTCAATTTATAAGTATGATGCTCAAGTACCCGAAACTGGTGACGTCGTGGAATGAGAGTGTGTATGTCTTGAAGCTTCAGGAGCATTACAAGTGGGGGCGAGAGGCTGTAATACTAGGCTGTAAATTCTAGATAAACTCCTCCATATTAGTAGGACCCTTCTGAAAATGAGATCCTATAAAGATTTCTAGTCCCATGGGTAGATCGTTTTAATCCTGGATAATATTGGATTCGTACGCAATGGCTCCAAACAATGGATTTTTTCCGCCTTTCTAAAACCCCCTGAAGTTGCAACACTTTTTTCCTAAAAAGTGTTGCTTTTACTTTTATTGCTGACTGTAAACCAAAATTAAACGAAAAAGGAAAAAAAGCAGAAGAAAAAATGTTTCTTATCTTATTTTCCCTACCTTCTCCTAAAAATTAGTGAGAAGCTTATAAAAAATTTGGTTGACTTTATGTGCCACAAGTGTAGTAATGTGTTTGAATTTATCATTCTAAGTTGGGCATAAATCACTCTTCTCAAAACTCAAATTTAATTGTTTAAGTCTTGAAGCAACCCGGAAAATCCCTTTTTATGATTTTTTTACATTTCTTGAGCGGGGGGAGGGGGGTTAAACATCTCAAGTATGGACATTTCATTGTTTAAGAATAAAGGTGCACAAATTCTAGGCCATTAGGATGACTAGGGAGTTCTTCTGAGGAGTAATTTGTTGCTTAAAAATGCGCGATGTAGGTTCGAATGCTCATTTCAGTCAATGTCCCGCTGACCAAATATTTCTGGAGAGAGAGGGAATCCCTCAACTAGTCTAAAAGTGGAATTTTTCTTGTTGCTATTTTTCGCAGGTATTATATAAGAGCTGAGTAATCATGGCAACCATTTAAATAATTTGAAAGCCCTTTTCTTTTTCCTCCTGAACTATATGGTAAAAGTACATTTAGGATTATGGTGCTGACTAAGCACTGTTGTGTTCACTGTTTTTCAGAAGCAATATATAAAAAATCCATATTAACAAGTTAGGAAACTCCGAAAAGTGTCCATATTTTGACGTATAAGCCCGCTTTTTGGGCTGAAAAACTTTGCATTTGAGAAACTGACTGCAGCTGGTCGTTTAGGAAGGTTTATGTGTGCAGTTTTAAATTAATATGAATTCGGGGTGACGATGCACGTTTTTTTCCAATAACGTTTTTTTTTTCAATATATGCTTACTTTTATTTACTTAGATTTCAACCCGTATTGATTTTAATGGCAAAAAAGTCTACTGGATCACTGCAAATAGCCTAGTCCAAAATTGGTTGGATTAGATTAGTTTATTTTTAACAAAATTACAACTATCATGATAAGTGTCCGCAACTATTATGATAAGTATTATGGTATGTCAAGAAATAAGATTTTCTTGCATTAAGCGGCTTCAATTGTAACATTCGCATAACATTTAAATCAATAATACTGAGAAAAAAAGTATATAAAAAATTGGGAAATTAACAAACTCGTCCAATAGGCAAGAAAAAAAATCCCTTGATAAATAGCCAGCACTGATAATTATAACGAAATGCACATTTAACGAAATAGAGATCAACTAAATTCTATATGAATAATATATAAACAAATAAATAACAAAAAAGGAATTACTTCCCATCTCTAAATTGTGATTGATCGTTAGTTTATTTTTATTTCTTATTGTTTTGCGTCGTATGAAAGTTGCCCCACTATTGTGTCAAGAGTGTTGCTGGATATTTTTTTTTCGTTTTTTTTCTTTTGGTGCAGATTTTCATTCAAATGACCCTTTAAATTTTAGTTAAGAAAAATCTTTCTCTCAGAACGATCCTTAGTTGTTTGAGAGAACAGCCAGCCACTCTTTGCCTTTGATAGAGCTTATTGCACATAAATGCGAGGGCTTATTGAAAAGCCAGCACAATTATTGTGCTCTGTTCAACACGATCTAGGCAGCGAAATTAAATTTTTGTTCAAAAAAAAAAAAATCCTGTAACCCCATAGAATCTTAAAAACTAACAAAAAGGAACGATTTTTAGCTTATCGTGATGAATCAATACACCGATAATTTTCCGTCTGTAAAAGGATTGCAGTCGGGATTTCCATGACAGAGATTTCAGTCGGGATTGCAGGATATTGAGCTTTGAAGCTCAGTAATAATACGAAAACTGATTGAAAAAAAAACTGATTGCAATGATTGAAGGCGCCCTTTTTAGTGCTCCATATCATTGTGAAAACCCCTGACCCGTGAGTTGCAAACATGCCGTCGACAGTTAGTCAACAACCACCAGTTAGACAGAATTCAATCTCAAGTAATAAGGTTAATTATAGAGAAAGCAATTATAGTTTGTTTTTTTTTGTCTTATATTTAGTTTGTTTTTTGCTGCTTGAACTAGTTTTAATGAAAAGCGTAATTTAATCGTGTACACTAAACTGGCTGCAAAGTTCCCATAATGAATAAAAAAATTTTGATTTCTTTTATTTTCGTCTTTGACACCTTTAAGCTGTTTTATTTTTATTTTCTCATTTTGGAGATTCTTTGTATACGAATATTTTCACAAAACCCTTTTTATAAATGGTATATCTCATTATAAAGTTGGATTCTTTTTGAATAGCTCAATCCCGGTATTGTTGCCTAAGTATAGCAGCTCGCAGTATAAATCGTCGTTATTTCATTTATTTCGTACGTTATTTCAATCGTCGCAGTATAAATAGTGTTTTTCATTTGCAAAAGAGAATTGTTGCGTTTTATTCACAAAACAATATTAATTACACTAATACATTAAGCTGATTTTAGCTGATTGGCTGACCTTTGACGTTCCTGTGTTTTTTTTTGTGATCCAATATATTCATAATTAAAAAGTGGAGGTAGACCTACTTATGTAGAAAGCGGTAAATTCGCGAAAAGTGAAGTTTCGTTAATGCTAATGAAATAAAACAAAATAGGATGAAAATATAATATTTCAGAAACAAATTTGGGCTGTATATTTTCAAATTAGGGGGGGGGGGGTAAAGCATAGCATGCATTAAATACGTAACCTAACCCAACCCAACCTTGGTACCTTTTAGTCCCCCTACCCCCCCCCCCCCCCCACAAAAAAAAAAAAACTTTAAATATAGTTCCCGGAGTGAGAAACTTTTTGTAATGCTTATCTTTATACAGCGTCTCATATACTGGGTAATGCGTATCTGTTTTCGCAATACACTTACCGCTTTCTACATAAGTACCAACACGGATAATTGGTTGTAGAGTGCCTCAAAATTAAATTTGATTAGTTTTAACTGCTCAAATCTAAGGAGTAATTGATATAATTGTAGTTTTTAATTTTTGTTTGTTTGTAAGCGTAATTAGTGCATATCTGCACTTATTATTTCTGTAAAGTAAATATGTTAGTACCAATGAAAGGGGAAGAGGTGGGATCCAAAGTTTATTTCATAGGGAAAAAGAAAAAATATTATATTAATTTTATATTCATTAGTTTAACTTTGTCTTAAGCAAATACAAACAATAGACAGTTGTACCCATTCTGGCGTGTCATTATACCTTAACATGATATGTACTGCTCAAGGATGATTTGCACCTTTTATTTATTTATTATTATCAACATCGATAAGCCCTGTGACTTGTCGAGAAAAATGTTTTATTTATTGTTATTAAAAAGTATGTGTAGAGTATTGTTGCTATACTAAAAGCGATGGCCGGTGTTTACCCCCCCCCCCGGCGAATACCCCCCCCCCCCCGGAAAATACTCCCCCCCCCCACGGAGACATGGCTAATTGTAGAAGAGAAAAGCCAAGACGGATAGTCCAAGTAATTGAGAGGCAAATGTTTAAATGGCTTGGGCACGGGTAAATGGCGGGAGTAATCATGACTCTCTTATTGGACACATGCTTGTTTGTTACTTTTTGGAAAGGCATGCCTGCCTGTAGCCTCAGGCATGTTGACCAAGAATTTAAAATTGACATAAGACCGTTAGATTGCCTGTAATGAGAGGCAAACATGGCACGCCCGCCTATGGTCTTAGGAAGGTTGACCAAGAATTTAGAATTAACATAGGACCATTAATTTGCTTAAAATAACAGGCAAACAATCGTTTGAAGCAATCTTTATCTTTCAAATAGTACCTATTCGTTGCCTAAGCTCAGCCCCACATTCTGAGAAAATTTCAATTTTTCACAATTTTTTCAAATTTTTGGGTCACTTGCCCGAGACTCTGCGCGGGTGGGCGCCCCCAAATTTTGTCCCAAATTCCTCTCTCAATTTAGCACTTGTTCACGGATGCCCACCGTCTCCAATCACTTTCCCAATAGTATCTATTCATTGCCTCAGCTCATTTCAGCAATTTGAGCAAATTTCAACTTTTTCAAGTTTTGGGTCACTTGCCTGAGACTCTGCGCGGATGGGCGCCCCCAAATTTTGTCCCAAATTCCTCTCTCAATTTAGCACTTGTTCACGGATGCCCACCGTCTCCAATCACTTTCCCAATAGTATCTATTCATTGCCTCAGCTCAGTTCAGCAATTTGAGCAAATTTCAACTTTTTCAAGTTTTGGGTCACTTGCCTGAGACTCTGGGCAGGTGGGCGCCTCCAAAATTTGTCCTAAATTCCTCTCTCGCCTTAGAACTTATTCACGGATGCCTGAAGCCGTGAACGGTTAGACTGTTTCCCTAGCGGTAACCATGCGTGCGCTACACACATGCCAACAATATTTTTTTCATTTTCACACGAGGTCCCAATCTAGCCCATGTCCATCGCTTAGCATTCAGGCCTTAAAAAAATAAAACCTAGATAGTCATACCCCAACGCTCCAATCTGAACACTGAACACTAAAAAATGTCCAAATTTTTTCTAATAATTAATTAAAAATTTGCATCCTGAACCCCTGATGATAATCCACAGAACTTATATGAGGGGGTCACTATGCATTGGAAATAGTGAAAAATGAAATTTGCTCAGAATGCTGGAATGAGCCGAGGCAATCAATAGATACTATTTAGAAAGTGATTGGAGACGACGGGCACCCCTCCCCGCCTATCCTGAAGAAAGAAGCTTGAACGCTAAGCGATGGACATGGGCTAGATTGGGATTCCAAGTGAAAATGAAAAAATATTGTTGGTATGTGTTTACCGCATGATTACCGCCTGAGCAACGGTCTAACCATCCACCGCATTAGACATCCGTGAACAAGTGCTAGAGCGAGAGAGAAATTTGGGACAATTTTTGGGGGCGCCCACCTGCCCAGAGTCGTAGGCAAATGACCCAAAACTTGAAAAATTGAAATTTGCTGAGATTGCGGGGCTGAGCTGTGCCAATGAATAGGTACTATTTGGAAGATGATTGGAGAGAGACTAGGTGGAGAGAAGCACAGTATAAGGGTACAATTATAGAACCCAAAAAATTGGGCTTGTATGATGGAAGCGGCGGACATGGGCTAGATTGGGACCCCATGTAAAAATGAATATACTGTTGTTATGTCTGTTGCGGATGGTTAGCGCGGGGGGTATTTTCCGCGGGGGGTATTTTATGCGGGAGGTATTTTCCGCGGTGGGTTATCTTCCGCGGGGGGGGGGTATTCGCCTAGAACCACTAAAAGCGTGTCGCGATCGTTTGCATGCACATTTCTTTCTTTTTTTCAAAATGCATTTAACATGTTCAATATTTGTAGTTGTTACAATCACCTTGAGTACCAAAAGTAACATTTGTTATAAAAAATATCGCTAAAAGGCATATCTTATGTTTTTGTTTTCAATCTTGGAAATATATGGACATGACGTATCGAATTTATAATGAAAATTTGCTTTTTATGGACTTTAATAAGGATATATTCATTAACGATTTTTTTTCTTACATCCAGTGATATTTGACTCTTTCAGCATATGAGGCGTGCATGCGGCAACTGCGCTATTTTGTTGTATGAATGTCATTAATTGTCAATACTGAAGCTACTTGTTGATAGTGTTTATTATTTAGGGCTTATGTATCCTATCTGCATTTGGCTATAGTGCTTATGGTAAAGTGACGTGAGTGATATTGTAATTACGATTCAAAATGCAGCAGCAGCCCTTGTTGACATGGTTGCCACTGGCATCACTTGGCGCTCAGTACATTCCAGTGCAAGCGAGTGTTCCAATGCCTGATTTATCACGTGTTCAGTATTTTTTACCTGAAAATAGTGCTTTATATGCAAACAATATGTTGTTACGCCTCCAGCTTGCAAACCAACTGGCAAGCTCCCCAGTTAATCGTTGTCTGCCCTTGCCGTTGAATTGTAAGGTAATGCCCTGTTTCAGTTGCCTAGCTTTGTGTTAAAGACCCGAATTTGTGTTTTCCTTTTTGTCGACTGTCGATAGTATTAGTATCAGGTTCAAGGCGGTATTCAGGGGAGGGGTTAGGGAGTTTGACCCCCTCCCCCCCCAAAAAAAACTCCGACTGGTAATAAGAAAAAAATGCATAAAAACGCATTTGCGATGGGTTGAAAAAATTGTAAGCCCCCCCCCCCCTCAAACGAAAATCCTGGATACGGCCCTGCTCAAGTTCTGCATACTTAATAGTTACAGTGAAACGTTGGGTGGCCTTAGCTGTAAGACTAAAATTGTTTCCCTGCTGAGTTGACATCTAATCTCTTCAGAGTTAACTGTTTCTAAAGCAATCATTTGCTACAGCCAAGCTCCAGTTATAGGCCCCCAGCCGATTATCGAAAAGGGATCTGGGGTTGTTTTCAAGCTCAAAATGCCACTCAGCTAGGAAACATTTGGGCATACGAAAGAGAATGAAGAAAATGCAACATTGAAGCTCATGAGAATTGTGAAAATTGAATTTCAAAAATCCTTTGCTCGTCCTAGCCGACTGGTTAACGAGCTAGGCTTGAGACCCTTTGTTCGTGAGGACAGGGGGTCGAGTCCTGGTGTCGCTGGTTATTTGGCTTGGTTCTTGGCATTTACCTCCGGGAAATACCCCCCCCCCCCCTACCCCCGAGGAAGATACCCCTTCGCGGAAAACGCCCCCCCGGAAAATACCCCCCCCAGAAAATACCCCTCCGTGGAAAATAAGGCTTTCCAAATTTGAGAATTTTTTTTTGAATTTTGTTTTTTTATTTTCCGTAGAGAGAAGGAATTTTGGTACCTATGTATTATACACCACTCACTCAAGGTTACGCTGTGTAAAACTCGAGAAAAAATCGGTTTCTTCGTTAGTTTCTTTCAGCTTAGCGCGAGACAAGACTAAGACAAGTGACAGAATAGATGGGTGATATATAATTTGGGCTATATATTTGCACATAAGGGGGGGGGGGTAAAGTATTTGGATAGTTTGAAGTCAGAAAACACTTTTTTGACTTTAAACAAGTAAAGAAGTATTAAGACTTAAGGAATAAATATCAGAATATGCATATCAAACTGACAATAAACTTTTTTTTTTTTTTCTAGTAAGGTGCAAATTTTTTCTGGTCTTGGGAAGACATGGGTGTTGTCAGCCATACGCCATACTCGTTTTATTTTTTGCTAGTTTTGAGTTTGACTAGGTTATCTATTGTAATTTCTGTTAGTTTTGGGTTTCATTTATTTGCTAATGGTGATTTGTGGTAGTTTTACACTTGTTAGATAAGAAAAACAAACTCGTAGAATTTGACAACGCTTTCGTCCGTAAAAACTTAAACAATAAGAATTTGTTGGTTCCCAAAGCCAATTATCCTTTCAAAGGATAGCTAAACCTTCTTAAACTTTTTGGTGCCATAAGTTTTAGCTTAATTTTGATGATTGTTCACCTACATTTATTTTTTCTTCTTCAGTTTTTTTTTAATTTGGCGCCCACTAGCGCCAAAAATTGCAGAACTTCATATGGAAGTCTTTTCAACAAAAATGGATTTCCTTTTTTTTCTAAGTTTTTAAGATACTTTTGGTGTGTAACTTACTCTTTTCCACTGTTCCTTAGCACTTTTCAATGAAATTAGAAAAAAGAACTCAAATAGAATTCTCAAATTTGGAAATCTTATTTTCCACGGGGGAGGGGGTATTTTCCGTAGGTATTTACCACGGGGCTATTTTCCGTGGGGGAATTTTCTGGGGGGTGTTCCCCGGGGGGGGGGGGGGGGGGTAAACGCCGGCCGCCTTTGGTTTGAACTGGGTCAGTAGTGTAGCTCTGCAAGCTCAGCCAGAGTTGACGCAGCTCTAAATGGATACCTGGAGAAATCTGGGGAAGGTAAACAGGAAGGGCGTGCGAAAGTACGGGATGGCTGGTCCCCCACCTCCCATTGAACTTGCAACCGAGATCAGCACCGCCGGTAGGAATAGTAAAATCCAATGCTGTGTTTTTTTTATCCTTTTTTGCATAATGGCAGTAACGCCAGAGGTGTTTGTAGGTGGCTATACGGGGCCAATGTTGGGAGGCATTAGGATTTCAACTCTGTTGGGAAGCTTTCAATTTAGTTTTATTGATCAATGTTCGTTATTCTTTTTCTTTTTTCTTAATGCTTGGAATACAAAATAAGAAGACCTTGTTTTTTTTTATGTTGTATTGTTTTTGCCACGAGAGCCAAAAAAAGGTAGAAAACTGAAGCTGTTCTTATGCTCGATTCATAATTTTTATGCTATTGAATTTGATTTGATGCATTGTAGAACTGGTGCTTGAGTCTCGGAGCCAGGTGCCCCCTTCAGATGAACAGTGGTAGGGCGTTCTAATAAAGCAAAAAAAAAACTTGACTAAGTAACACAAATATTAATTTGTGGGCAGCGTCTGGTTTTTTAGAGTTATGTCGTATGACTGGTACGGAAGTAGCCTACCTTTATACAGCTATTGTTGGTCGGAGCTTTATAATTTTTTTCCTGCGTTTGAAACTTTACCTTTTTACGATCATGATGAAAAATAACAGAAGTAAGTAATATCAAGCATTACTTTGTACCAAGCATGTTTCTTTCTTTCCTTTTTTTAATAGAATTTTCCAAGTTAATTGTTTCTTCGATGAATTAGCAGTTTATGTGCCCGAATCTCCAACAGGTACAGAAGTCTTAGTGTCATGTTTATTTTGTTAAAGCGATTAGTGTAACAAGTAGTATGATTTTTTTTTGTTTTCTAAGCAGATTCAATGCACACATATGCCTGTGCCTGAAACATAGACGTATTAATTTTTGTTTTGGCGAGGTTCTTGCACCTTTTCTTCCCCGCCACGAGCACTGTTTCTTAAGGCGTATTCAGCAGGGAAAACTGCCTTTTTAGGTTTGCCTATATTACCACCGGTGATTGCCACTATTCTTGTTTAAGGCCTGGTGGCTGTATACCATGTTGAGTATTACAACGCTTTTTTACATTATCTGGTATCAAGTCAGATAATAAACCAATGGCCTGTAAGAACTAGAGTTTTGAATTGCACAGCGAGATTTTACTAGTACCGAAATTCAGCTAGTACTACTACTACGTTGCAGCACCAAACCTCCTGAAGCCAACATAGCTGCGCACGGTCCTCCTTCACCCCAATCTGTTCAGCTATTGCCAGTTTCAAATTGGTTAAATCTAGACCGTTTCGCAATAACAGTTTAACTATTGTCGGAGGCCAGATCTAGCTAATACTGGAATACAATTGACCTTAACTTAGTTAAGGCTGGTCATTTAGAATATCCTCCTCAAAAATCTGATTGAATAGCATCTTTCAGCTCGAACATTTTATTAATCTCCAAAATCGGCGAATATATATATATATATATATATATATATATATATATATATATATATATATATATATATATATATATATATATATATATATATATATATATATATATATATATATATATATATTATATATATATATATATATATATATATATATATATATATATATATATATATATATATATATATATATATGTAAACTGGTCAGACACAATTTAGTACAAAAACAAGCATAAAAACTTGCCAATCTATATCAACACTAAGCAATTAAAATTAATAAAAATAAATTGTCTTAATTTTTAATTACATTTCTAAACATTCTATAAAACATACTTGTTCCTCTCAATAATCTATACAACTTCCAAAAATTTCAGAATAAACGTTATGATCCATTGACGACCCAGCTGAATTAAATGTTCCTTTTGACTTGTTCATTATTGTTCATTATTGCAATGGGGTATTCCAATGTTATGCTGTTTTATCATTGAACAGTTCGAATGAAATTTCGAAAATCGACATTAATATTCCCAAAATCAAAAGCATCATTGTAATATCTTAAGAATTATGATAACTACTACTATTACTAATACTACTACTACTGCTATTATTATTATTATTTTTATTATCATTATATACTACTACTACCACTGCTACCATTACTATTCATGCTGCTAGTACTATTTTTATCTAAATTCTAACATGACTAGTCTGTCACTTTTGTCAAATTTGTATCCTAAATTTCATGATGTTAGTGGAATCCTCTTCCCCGAGCTTCCCCAATAGCATTTTACCGTTTTTTTTTTTTTTTTTTTTTTTTTTTTTTTTTTTTTTTTAACATAAACTCATTTTATGAAAGATTGTTAAATGGTATCTGCATTCATTTATATTATTATAATTTTTTTTTTACTAAATCATTCTCGAAGGGCTATTGATATGTGATGTAAAAATTTCTTGAGATTAAATTTGTTTCTTCACATTAAAATAAAACTAGGTTTTGCTATTAGAAAATAATATATTTCGAAAATTAGAATACTACTGTTTATAAATCACTGAAATCTTTAAGGTTTTTACAAAAGTGGAAGATCCCTAGACGGAGTCTTCATCCGTACAACGTTTTCAAAATCCAAACCAATCATGTGTGCAGGAGAAGATACCAAACGTTGAGGCAGACTAAAATCCCCCCTAACCAATCAAGTGCAACGACATTTTAATATCATATTTTCAAATAATGTAAAGGAGGTGTTTCTCAGGAATTTTTACTCAGAGTAATGCCAGCCCAGCCGTAGCGGAATTCTATAAGTTAAGACTTTAATAATGAAAATAAACTTGCATTTTTGTTTTCTCTTGAGTTTGCGAGATTTGGCGGCTTACGATTTTTCTCTTAAGTCTTCAAATTTTTATGTGGAACTGGTTGTGCGAGTTCACCAGTGATATTGAGCTCACCAATATGTGGTTGAAATGAAAAATACGTTTCTGAGAAATTTACTTAAAACACGAAAATGGATTTAAAATGTTCCAATAAACAAAAATGTAAACTCATTTTTTGCTATGTATTATTTAAGTATTGTTTTTTTCTTTTAGAAAAAAGTTAATTCGCTAAATATAAAGTCAAAATTATTGGATACCTGAAAGTATATGATTCTCAAGAGTGAGTTACTTATCATCGTCAACGTCATAACGTTAGTAAACTACTTTGTGTCCCCCGTGTTTTGTATTGCTGTATTGTTTTTATTTAATATTATATTTTTTCTGCTAGAAAGTTAGGTGCTGTGAAGTTGTAGGAGGGCTCACTTGATTCCAAGTTAAAATTTCTTTTGACGAAACCAGTGAAAGAGCAGAAACCTCCCACCCTTGCAATGCATCATTTGCCCTTGTACCCCAACTTCCAGGGGTCCCTTAACCCAGCATGACATCAAATCAATATTTTAAGACAGTCATTTTAATTAAGAAAGATGTAAGATCGGTGAAAATGCTTTGGGGCTGACATAATGAGTCCAGTCCCAGGACTAAGTGCGCCAAAGTGTGCAAATAGCCCAGATAAGACAGAGGCTCCGTAAGTCACGTGAATTAGAAAAGCCTGTGATTTCATGAATTTTTACAAGGTGCATTTGGTTTTTATTCGGTGAATTTGGTTGGTGTTAAGTTTAATTTCTTCATGTATAGTACTTTTTGCTCATCCTAGATGTAAGGTTTTATTTAAGCTAATTTCTGCTCATTTAAAATTTTAAATTTCCTCTATATTCGTCGTGGAACAACTTTTGTAGTTAATAAATTGAAAAAAGGATAACATTCGCACCGCTACAATTTGTGCTTTTTCTTCGTGGTCGGTGGTCTGTAGCTCAGTAATAAATAGAGAGGGAGGTTTGGTACTTTTTCCGGCATGGGGATCGTGAAGCGAAAAAGAAGAGCTCTCCTGGAGTTTTTAAAATTTAAAGAATTTTTTTCAGAAGAAATAAAAACAATTTTACACACCTATGTAGTACAAACTGTAGATAAAACCTAGATATAAAAGTATATTCTTTGGTGTCATGTAATGTCTGGCGCAAGTAAGACATGGAGTAATTTTTCAGAGACCTCAGATCAAATATTATGCATCTCTTATACATTTCTAGAAAATAAACGTAGTACGGTCGATCTGTATATCCTTAACTCCGATTCTTTTTTTTAATGAACTTTTTTTGGTCAAATTTTCATGAATTGCTTATACATACCAAGAATTGCAACCAAACTTTGTAAGGAGTAAGAGTTAATGTCGATTATGTCTTTTGGTGATATTAAATAAAAAAAACAAGTTTTTTTTAACTGAAAGTAAGGAGCGACATTAAAACTTAAAACGAACAGAAATTATTCCGTATATGAAAGGGGCTGTCCCCTCCTCAACGCCTCGTTCTTTACGCTAAAGTTTTTATTGTTTAAAAAAAATAGAGTTGTGAGAAAGTCAAACTTTACTGTAAAGAGCAAGGCGTTGAGGAGGGGACAGCCCCTTTCATATACGGAATAATTTCTGTTCGTTTTAAGTTTTAATGTCGCTCCTTACTTTCAGTTAAAAAAACTTGTTTTTTTTATTTGATTTTTGAACGTTTTTGAATAAATGCAGGTTTTGATCTTGGCTCACAGTACATGAATAATTAAAACAAAATTTTCATATTAATTTACTTTTATTTGGTTAAATGGCTTTCTCGAAACTTATTTCATTTTATTTACGAAGTTTTTATTAGTAATAAATATACGTAACTTACGAATTAACTTACGTAACGAACTTGTATATTCATATATTTTTAATACGTATTGACTAGGGGGTTCGCCCCCTAGTCAATACCTTGCTCTTTAAGCGAAAGTTCGAATTTTGTTCCAATTCTTTAAAAATGACCGCTTAATCACAAAGGCCATTAATTAGAATAAATAGCTCTTATGAAAGTACTAAAAAATCTCTGGCTTAAAGAGTGAGGTATTGACTAGGGGGTAAACCCAATCATATATGTAATATTTTCTGTTCGTTTAAAGTTTTGATGTTGCTGCTGTTGCAGTTGAAAAACTTGTTTTTTATATTTAATTTCTGATCTTTTTTTAAATAATGCTGGGAAGTCCGGCGTCCCCTTCATAGCAATGTCCCTTCCCCCATGAAAACTTCCTTCATGGAAAGATCCTCCTACATAACCCCCGACCCCAGGCACGTACGCAGGAATTTTTTTCGGGGAGGGCCAATTTGTTTCGGGGGGGGGGGCAAATCTTTCAAACCCATTATTCTGTGAGAAAAATCAGAAAATTATTGGAAAATGAAAAAAATCGTGATATTTTGGGGGGCTCGGAGGCCCCCCCCCTGCGTACGTCCCTGCCTGACCCCCCCCCCCTGCCTGACTACCAGGAAAAATCTCCCCTGAAAACGTCTGTACTGTATACTTCCCAATAACCAATACTATATGTTAACATTGGGTAAAGTTCATAACTTTCAGCCCTCCTCCCGGGAACTTCGGGGGATTAAGTCATCCTAAAAGACATACTTATAATATTTTCGAACATGCTGAACAAAATGGCTATCTCAAAATTTTGATCAGGTGACTTTGGGAAAACAATGAGCGTTGGAGGGGGCCTAGTTGCCCTCCATTTTTTTGGTCACTTAAAAAGGGCACTAGAACTTTAATTTCCATTCTAATGAGCCCTCCCACGATATTCTAGGACCACTGGGTCGATACGATCACCCCTGGGGAAAAAGAAATAAAAATAAACACGCACCCGTGATCTTTCTTCTGGCAAAAAATGCAAAATTCCACATTTTTGTAGATAGGAGCTTGAAACCTCTACAGTAGGGTTCTCTGCTACACGGAATATGATGGTGTGATTTTCATTAAGGGTTCTATAACTTTTAGGGGGTCTTTCCCCTTTTTTCGAAAATCAGCCAAATTTTCTCAGGCGCGTAACTTTTGATGGGTAGGATTAAACTTGATGAAACTTATATATTTGAAATCAGAATTAAAATCCGATTCTTTTGATGTATCTATTTGTATCAAAATACCGTTTTCTAGAGTTTCGGTTACCATTTAGCCGGGTCCCAATAACCAATACTATATGTTAACATTGGGTAAAGTTCATAACTTTCAGCCCTCCTCCTGGGGGCTTCGAGGGATTAAGTCATCCTAAAAGACATAGTTATAATATTTTCGACCATGTTGAACAAAATGGCTATCTCAAAATTACGATCACCCCTGGAAAAAAAAATAAATAAAAAAATAAAAATAAAAACGCATCCGTGATCTTTCTTCTGGCAAAAAATGGAAAATTCCACATTTTTGTAGATAGGAGCTTGAAACCTCTACAGTAGGGTTCTCTGATACGCTGAATATGATGGTGTGATTTTCATTAAGGCTCTATAACTTTTAGGGGGTCTTTCCCCCTTTTTTCGAAAATCAGCCAAATTTTCTCAGGCGCGTAACTTTTGATAGGTAAAATTAAACTTGATGAAACTTATATATTTGAAATCAGAATTAAAATCTGATTCTTTTGATGTATCTATTGGTATCAAAATTCCGTTTTTTAGAGTTTCGGTTACCATTGAGCCGGGTCGCTCCTTACTTACAGTTCGTTACCACGAACTGCTTGAAAATCTGATGTGACCTTTCTGGTCATTATTGTGATTAAGGCATCTAGCAGAAGGAGTTATCAGTTCTCAAACCAACTTTTTCTTAAGTAAGAGTAAGTGTCCTAGCTGTACTTTTTTGCATCCGTACCCATTATGTCCTTTACGGGGAGCGGGGGTCTCTACATTCTTGTCATCACGAAGTCATCGGGATCGGGTTGTCGGATCTCAACCAAATTTGGTGGAAGTAAGAGCAAATGTCCTAGCTCTGCCTATTTGGAATGTGCCCGATCCAATCTATGTGGTAGGAGGGGTCCCTAATTTGTTGTCATCGGGATACCATGATAAAGGATCGTCGAACCCCAACCAACCACAGTGTCGAATAAGAGATAGTATCCTAACTGTTCCTTAGTGAACCTGATCTCTTTCCAATGTCTGTGAGGAGAGGGGGAACTCCCCAGGTTCTCTAAATCTTGCCCTCAGGTAGTATATCAGAAGGTGACTTCTAATCCCAACTAAACTTGTTGGGGAAAATAAGTTAATGTCCTAGTTGTGTTTTGATGATTGGACCCACTCTAAACTCTGTGGAGGAGCTAGTTCCCGAAATTCTTGTCATCAGGCCATCTACCAGAAGGGATGGTTAAATCCCAGCAAAACTTGGTAGAATGTAAGGGTGTTTACCTGAGCTGACCTTCAGAGAGGGGAAGTCCTCTCCATTTTTGTCATCACGGAATCCGCTAGAGCACATTGGCTGAAATAAACATTTTGTGGTTTTGCTTCTCTGGGCCAGTAGCTAACCTCATTTTTTAGGGGAAATGGGGGGGGGGGATGGAATGGATTATTCTAATTCGGTCAGTTTCCAAATTTGGTGTTCCGATCTCAACACAATCTGGTACAAACTGAGAGCTTATATCTATGATATGTCTTTTCAGGGTCCGAACAAGATTCAGCCTTTGAAGAGCGGGGGGGGGGGCTTTCAATTATTTTCGCCATGGCATCTTCCTCAGTAGATTGTTAAATGCCAGTTAAAGTTGATAAGAGGTTACAGTTAATGCCTTAGTTTTGCTTTTAGGATAAGAGATTAACTTAAGCTTGATGAGAGGGGAGAATGATAATTATCAGGGTAAATATGAAACTGAGGTACTGGATCTTGACCATACGTTTTCAAAAGTAATAACTAATGTCCAAGATATCCCTCACCAATGATTAGAATCGATTTGACCTGTTTGGGAGAGGGTTTTTATTTTTTGTCACAATCACATCTACTAGAAGTGCAAGTCGGATCCCAGCTTTGTGAAAACTAAGAGCTATGCTCGTAGTTTGTTCCTCTTTTGAATATATGATTGGTTCGTTTTATGTGGGAAGGGGTAAGGAGGAAGGTCATCCAATCTATTTACTAGGTGGTTGGGCAATATTCATTCAACAACACCTTGTCAACTACTAGAGCTATGGTTTTGGGCGTCCCTGCTCGATTCGATATCTATGTGATGGAAGGGCTATATTCTTGTCTTCTGAATCAACATGAAGGGTCTAATGGTTTTCTATTACGTTCGATAGGGGCCACATCTAGAACTTTATTAGCACTTTTGACCTAGGGACCACAGTTGCTTCACGACTTCAAAGAATCTTGATATTGAAGCTCTTTTTATCTATTGGAGTTTCTTCTGATCTGAGGAGACATGGTTTTAATGGCAATATGAACAATATGAACATCCATCTTCTTAAGTCCTTTTTATCAAAGATACGTTTATTGAAAGATAATGTTGTTCTTTGTTTATTTTATTCATTCCGTGTATTTGCTTCTTGTTACTGCGTTACTGCATGAGCCTAAAAAAAAAAAAAAAAAAAAAAAAAAAAAAAAAAAAAAAAAAAAAAAAAAAAAAAAAAAAAATGTTGGAAATCTTAAATTATCAAATCCAACAAAATAAATACATAAACTACGATAAACCAAAACCAAATGAACAACTAAGAAAGGAAAAACAAATAGAAATGAGAAGAGGAGAATACAGCCACTAAGAGAATTCAAGATAAAACAAAGCACAATATCACAAGCTAATGACAAAGATCTGGCCTACACAAAATTTTTCTAAAATTTTGGTAGATTGCGTGTTAGTGAAATTTTATTTTAATATTATTTATTAGACGAACAATTAATTTTGTTTGTTAGTTCGTCTTTTTTCTGACTCCGAGATTCGTCTAAGGGCTAGGTTAAGTTGAGATTTGTCTTATTAAAAATGAATAAAAAAATTAAAAAAAGGGGATGGACAATAAGGCTAAAATTTATAAAAAAAAAAGTGTAAAAATTTTTCAGTCAGAAAAAGCTGGACGTCTTTCAGGCAAACGTTATTTTTTCTATTCCTGCCCCCCCCCCCCCCTCTCATGAAAATATCAGGAAGCTCACCCCACCTGAAAAAATTCTATTGCAGTTTATGTACTCGAAACCAAAAATTAAGGGGCAATGACGAGTTGATTAGCAACAGACCAAGGGAGGTTGATTGAGGTCATGAAATTAATTTTAGAAACACTAATGTTTTTGATTGACCGAGATAGGTTTTATATTTCTTTTTTTTTTCTTTTACAGGAAGGCTCGAGAATTTTTACTTAGGGATTTGAGTATCCCCTGTATCTATCTAATTGCGGCTTTGATAATTTTCTGCTTTTGAGTTTTGATTTTTGCAACATTTAGCCTTTTAAAAAATATATTGCAATGGGAAAGTAATTCTTCTGGTAATTTTGTAAATTTTTTAATCATGAATCAATCAAAAAAGAAAGGAAAGAAAATGTGGGAAGGTTGTAACCCTCTTAGAATTTTAACGCTTGACTTAATACTAAAGGCAACCGTGACCTAGCCAACTTGTCTTAATAGTAGAATTTATTAAATATCTTTATTTAATAAAGTAATTTTCTTCCGTTTTGTTTTCTACCATAGCAACTAAAAGCAACCTACTGAAAAGGTAATTTCGTGCAACATTTTATGTTCTTTAAAGTATTATTAGCTGACATTCATCTCATCAAATTTCAAAAAGCTTTTATTTTTTCAAAGACAGCTTGATGGAATAGAAGTAATTGATTGAGCGTTATTGATATACCTTACAACTTTAATGAAGATGGAGAAACGTTTTGGAAGTTTCGAGACTTGTTGAGACAGGGTGAAGGAGAAGAAATGTTTCAAAATATATCAGAACTAAAACGAACTAGAATCTATTCCTGTAGTCAGACTACAGGTCTAAGAGTTTCTTTTTATGATAATCCCAGACAGTTATAAAAAAAAACTTTAAAATAGATTTTAATTGACGCATTTAAGAAATTAATATGAATATTTCTTTTATTTCTTTCTTTACTTTTGTTTTGCATTCACATCGATGAACAAACAAGAAAATACTATTGTTGTTGTTCTTTTTTACATCCCAGGAGTTTACATTTTTGAATGTTAAATTTTTACTTCTACATTAAAGTTATTATTTAGTGTTATTTACAGTATGTATTCCAGGTTGACTTGCCAAGCTTTGGTGGTGAAAAAAGAAAACCATTGGATGACACTGATATCAGTCAAGAGACTAAGAAGGTAAGGACTGTGGTTTATTTTTATGTTAGCCGCAAACGCCATCTAATTTACATAAATCAAAAAAAAGAGAAGGGTTTAGCTAACCTTAACGTTTTCTAATGGAATAATCCCTCTTGGTTCCGTATCAGTTGTATATTCGAATTAATATATACGCTGCAAGTAATATACGCTGCAAGTACCATATTTGAATAAGTGCTTAAGCACAAAATCAAAGTACAGTGGTTTTTTTATGTACAGTTTTTGTGGAGTAGTTAGATACCTGTGTATTTACATAATGTCCTTAACTCTCAGCCAATCATTTATCTTTGCCTCTGAAAATTATTTTGTGACGTTATACAACGGGTGCCTTATGACTGAAGCTCAGAAAGTGTTTTTCATTATTTTATACTAAGTAGATTAGACTAAATACAATAGATCTGACTTAGCAAAGAGTAAGGTAAAGGTTGGATAAACTAAAATGGTGACGAATTTTGCATGTGGCTTCGGTAGGTCTACCCTCTTTGTCTAACGGGAATCGAGTTGAAACTTTAAGGGGAAGTCTTTTTGAGAGGAAGGATAAGGGGTCTTCCAAATTTGTGTTGGGGTAAGGGAGCAAAATATTTTTTCTCCCGTCTTCATAATGTTTTTTTCCCTTTTCATGCGTTTGGTTTGATAGGCTCTTTATCTGGTTAGCTTCTTTTTTCAAACAAGAACTTTGACCAAAAGCAGAAATTCCGAAATTCAAAACTTGAGTTGGCTAGCTAAATACAGAAAATTTAAAAAGATGGAATGCAACCTATCTTTTGTTGCATCGAATGACTCCAAAGCCCCATTTTTGTTTCATATCATGTAATCCACGTTGATCAGTAATAATTTTCTTCTCCAGGATAATATTCAAGATCTTCATTCGGAGCGGGTTGAAGAGACACTTTTAGCTTTTAAGCAATCATCAAGTATGCATTTAACATAGCATTTTTCCCCTTCTTTAGAAAAATGAGTTAAAAGGAATCCGGATTAATTATTTTTAGATTTTGTAAATTGTTGTTGTTTCTTCCACCTTGGACTAAAAACGGGGTAGTTATTAATAAATTTCTTGTTCCTGATATTATTGTAAAACTGGAAGCACTACACAGAAAACTTTTAAATATCGCTTGTATCCGTTTTTCTCCGCACCATCTCCTTATCAGGTTTTTTCAGTCGTAAGCTATTTTTCCTTGATTTGTTTGTTTATTTTTCACTCTTTGGTCACTCCACATTTTTAGTATTGTAAAGAGTGAGTAAAAATCAAATAATGACAACAATAATGACAGCTTGTGTCCATATTTCTGTATGTTACTGCTTATTAGATTCTGCAAGTTGTGAAGTTTTTTTTCTGTTCTTCTTTTTCCCCTCCTTTTGTGTTATTTCTCTTTTGTTTTAGTTTCTTTTAAAGTTTATGTGTTACTCTGTAACTGGTATTCTTTGATATATTGATGCTATATATTGATTTGCGTTGCATTTTTATGCGTTTTTCTTCGTGATACTCCACGTATTGTACCTCTGTAGAGTGTGGGTTAGAAATAAATAATATTAATAATAGTTTTCTAAGATTTCGGGGCAAACCCGAATCCCCATTCCACCAGGGCTAGGCCTTGTTATTCATAACTCAAGCGTAAAGTATCGGCATTTACATCCTAGTTAGCAATGTTTTCTTTTAATTTTTTGAATGTGTGCTGACACTGACGTTTCCATGTTTTCAATCCACGAACTGCCTTTGAATCTCGCAATGTCTTAGGCTTCGCCGAAACTAAAGTGCTTGCTCTTAGAATACAGTTATTCTTGCTAAGTATGCTAGATAAGAAATAATTCTTTTCTTATCAGAAATAAAGGAGGATTGTCCAAGACAATCCAGGTAATTCACCGGGGGGATAATGGTTTGAAAGGCTAGGCGAAATGGATTATAAGACAATATTTTTACTTGTGACAAAGAATAAAAAACTTCTTTCAAGGCTTTTCAATTCGAAGCACCAGAGACAGGATTGAGTGCATCTAAAGCTACATTAGATCAAAATCCAGCATAGAATAAGTGGAAGAAAAAGAGAGGAAAAAACAAAAATCAATAGTCAAATAAAACTTGGAATTTTGGAAACTTCTTCTTTAAATTACTATTGAAAATGTGGAGAGTTTAAGAAAATTTTTAGTCAAGTTCAACTGAATTCTAAACATCAGAACCTAAGTGCTGAATTGAGAAACCTGCTCTTGAGAATTCTGGAAATAGTTCTAGAAAGCCTAGAATCTTCTAGGCGTTCCTAGTCGACCTTAAGTCGTCTACCACAAAAGCTTTTCAATTCCGTATTATCTATCTCCTATATTATATGTTTATTGCACGGTTCTGTAAAATTTAAACTAGTCAAAACTTCGCTTTTTTTCGTTTGGCGAACTATCTTCGACGTTTTATCCCGGAAACTCGTATTTTAACATTTAGGGTTTCGTTGGTCCCACAGAAAGTTTAACGTCGCTCGTTCTGATATTTCTGTGGAAAACTTATATGACTGCAATGTTTGGTTATTGAAGCTAAGCAGTCCTTGGGCTCAATCACTGAGTCAGCTCTATTTTTTCTCTCTTTTTCCTTTAAAGTGACTGTATTATCTCCGCTAGTGACTTCGCCTTCATTAGTTTTTATGATTGGAAGTTATGTACGGTTTTTTTTTTCATTTTTTTTTCTACTCTTTCTTTTTGTTGTATAGAATGGGTTTTCAAATGAATTAAATAAAAAATACAAGTTTTTTTCAACTGAAAGTAAGGAGCATTATTAAAACTCAAAACGAACAGAAATTTCGCCGTGAATCAAAGGGCCTGGCCCCTCTTTAATACCTCACTCTTTACGCTAAATTCTTTTACTTTTTTAAAAAGCTTCTTGTTCTAATTAAACGGCCCTTATTTTTCAGGAGTCGTTCTTGAAGAATTGTGACAAAAAGTCAAGAGCTCTAATTTTGCGTAAAGAGCGGGGTAGTGAATAGGGGACAGCCTCTTTCGTATACGGAACAATTTATTTTCGTTTTAAGCTTTAATGTTGCTTCGTACTCTCAGTTGAAAAAAAAATGTTTTTTTTATTTAATATCTGTGGAACAGATATTAAATAAATTCTCCGTGGGGAATTTTCCACGGAGGAAGGGGATTTTCTGACATTATTTAAAAGCGATCAGATATTAAATAAAAAAGTATTTTTTTTTTCAACTGAGAGTACGAAGCAAGTGAGATAAATTACTAAAATGGTATATTTTAATCAAATATTTAATGCATAGAGTTGGTTAGGTAGTTAATATAATGTGTTCTGGGCGGCCTGCTTTCCATAATCCTCTGTTGTAGTTTCCATAATTTTGTTTCTAAAGTATTGTATTTTCATTATATTTTGGTATATTTCATTGTGATTAACCTAGCTTTACTTCTTGAATGTGGTCGGGATCACTAACAAATACCAAAATGGAGCTACTAGCTCAGTACTGGAACCCAATGATTGTTTAGCTTCAATAACCGAGCATTGCTACCATATAAATGTTTTTCCACAGAAATATCGGGACCAGCAATGTTAAACTTTTCTGTGGGACCAACTGGACCAGTAAGATTAAATTATGAGTCTCTGGAAGAGAACGTAGAAGATATTTTTTTAGGCCGAAGAAAAAAAGAGAAGAATTTGAATTATCTGATTACTCTTTGATTCTCATCAGAATTTTCTGACGAACTTATTTTCATTATTATCATTATCAAAAAGTTAGTGATAACGAACTGTAAGTAAGGAGCGATGCGTCTCAATAGTAACTGAAACTAAGAAAAACAGAGTTTTGATAACAATAGATACAGAAAAAGAATTGAACTTTTATGCTGATGGAAAATATATAAAGATCATCAAGTTTAATGTAACCCATCAATAGTTACAGGCCTGAGAAAATGTGCCCAGTTTTCGAAAAAGGGGGAAAACACCCCCCAAAGGTCAAGTGATCTTAAGGAAAATCACAACATCAGATTCAGAATGTTAGAGAGCCCTACTGTTCCACGAATAAAAGTGAAACTTAGCTAATTATCTTCGAATGCAGATAGAGAAACAGGTTTTACTCAGGTCAAGAACTTGAGTGTGGTCGGGGTAACTAACAAGTACCTCTATTTTTTCTCTCTTCTTCCTTTAAAATGATTGTATTTTCTCCACTTACGTCTTTGTTTTCAATAGTCTTTGCGATTATAAGTTATGAACTTTTTTTTATTCTTCTTTTTCTGCTGCGTCTTTTCGTTTTGTACGATGGATTCTCGAATAAATTATTTGTAGTGATAAGTTCGTTCAAAGACTTTACAAAGTGCTCTGAATAACTGGTCGTTGGAAAAAGGACAAAAACTCCCTTAGAACAAAAAGACTTCCGCCGAGGTAGTTGTTTTGCAAACCTTTTCATATCAAGTTTTATGGATGGGGGCCACCCATCCTGTGCTTTCGCACACCCTTCCTGCTTACCTTCCCCAGATTTCTCCAGTTACCCATTTAGATCTGGGTCGAATCTGGCTGAGCTTACAGAGTCACACTACTGACCCCCGTCCCAAACCAAATAACTAGCCACACTAGGAATCGAACCCTCGCCCTTTGGACAAAGGATTCCAAACCTAGCACGCCAACCACTCGGCCAGGACGACATTAGACACATGCTGTACAATTGCATCAAATACCGCACCTGATTGTGCTCAGCTTGTCCGAAATTAACAAACCTAAGTAATTACTGTATAAAGCTTTAAACTTGAAGAGCAAAGGTCTAGGAATTACTAGAAGGCCACTTTTAAAGCATTGAACAATATAATCTTGTTCAATAGTTCAGTAGTCCTGCATTTGTCATATGTGGAAATATGCTAGTTTTGAACAAGGTTAGCAAGTTGTCAGTTCGACGATACTCTTAGCAATTTTGGTATCGCTTTAGTCGCCTTTGGACGTTATACAGGGGTATATTGATCCTTCAAATATCTCAGAAAATATATTGGGTTTTGTCAATATTCAATAAAGGCTTCTACTGCTTCCCACGAAAAGATTTTTTTTCCCGTATCCAATTTCTGTCTTCTACTTATTCGATTGGAGATCCGCCTTCATTTTTCAATGTTTTGAGTTATCCTAACTTACATTCATTTGCGTCTACTTCTTGGTATTCCTTAGCCAAATTGTAAAATCAATCTTGTAGTTTTCTGAACCGCGCTTTCTCTCTCGTTTTTAGTGTGTGCTTTTTCCTTGTTCTAATTTGTTAATTGAATCTCTGTTTTTCTTATTTCTCCATTGAAAAACGTGAAAAAAGTTGTGAATCTCGACTAACTGCTTGTACGATGGAATCAAGCTTTTCTTTGTCTTCATTTATCTGGAAACTTCGCTCATTCAAGTTTTTTCTGTGAAGTTTCAAGCATTCGCCCTCTCTTATAAGTCAAGCATTATTTCTTTCGTACTCAATTTGGTTTAACTCGGCCGGATTCTTTCAAAATATTTCTAATGTAGCTAGTGATGATAGTTTATACTTTTCTAAAACCAGACAACATTTCTATTTTTGAAAAGAGACATCATTTGTCTTTGGTCAAATTTCCAATCAGCTAATGATGCTGAGCCCACAGCAAATCACAGCAAATGATGAGCCTTCCACATGATGCGCCCTAGACCTATGTTTCTGATATATGCGCGTATATATATTTATCCAATTGTTTATGTATTTAAATCCTGCCATACAAAAGACAAGAAAACGGAGCTATAATTTAAAAAAAAAAGAAAAACTCATGAAAGGTAACATATAAACACTTCAAAATTCGTTACAACTTCAACAGGTTACTGTGTCAGTACAGATGACCAAAATTGGTTAACTGTCGATATACGGGAATTTTGCATATAAACTTACTTGGCTATGGTAATAATGTAGCCAACAGTGTTAAAATTTATAGTAAGATAACAATCGTGGTACATATGGGAAATTTCGAAGATATTTTTTGAAACGGCAGAAAACTAAACGAAGTTTTAACTTGTTTGTCTTGTTCGAATTTGTAGATAGTTTCCAAAAATTTGTAATGTACAAATAGTGCACTAGGGCAAAGGAGTTAAAAATTTCGAAAGAAGACGACGTTCGGAGCGTATCTCATTCGTGACGAAAGATGCCTACGATAGGCATCTGCCTGACGAAGAAGCAAATGCTGACCCGACGTCCTATGTGAACTATTAGGAGATGTCATGTAAGCTTTATCGACGAATCAATTGGGAGGCCAAGATTATTAATATTATCAGCTGGCTTGATCTCGCTGTTCCCGAGAGGGGTAACTACTGGTGGCACTTGCTTGCAGATTAAGAAAACAACTTCAGATTCTTAGGCATTGAATTTGAGGCCAAATTTAGCCTACTCAGATTTTAGTGATGCAAAAATCTCGCTAATGTGCTGTATAGCACAAATCAAATTCAGAATATTGTCTCCATAGCTAATGAGTGACAAATTAAGACAAGCAAGGATGAAAGACGAGGGAACAGCTTACTGTACATGAAGAACTCCATTGTCAAAGAATGAAGGGGAAGAAATGATACCTTGACTGGCACACGTCAGCAAAAATATCAGGTGCGAATGGGTAGTGAGAAGAAGTCTGGAACACTTGATTTACGTCAACTTTAGACGACGAGTGAACCATCAGACGAACTTTAAAGAGAGAGTACACATCTCGAAGGGCTTTGATTTAGGAAGGGCTAGCCCCAAGTTCGTGGCATTGACCAACATAGCAGCGTGAATCAAAGAGTCTAATGCCTTACACAAATCGTGACCTGCTGGTATGAAATTTTCACCTGATGTATCAGCGTGGGAACAGCTGATAAGAGGTTGGAATCCAAATTGAAAGGGTGGAACACTTCATGGAAACTGAAAACGCCATACCTTTAGCTCCCTAAGTAACCTTGAAGCTTGCAAAAAGTATTTCCTTTTCATTCAATAACAAATTATATTTACCACGCTAATTTTCTTAGACTGCTATCAGAAAAACCTGCAATGATACTGCCTACGAAACGTTTGGTATGAAAAAGTCGCCAAAGGATGAATGGATCTCCGTCGAATCATGGGATCTGATCGAGAAGAGGGCTGACAAGAAGAAATCTCTTCTCAACACTCTTTCCCCGGATACGAGACACCCTCTTGAACTAGAGTATGTTATGCTAAATAAGGCTATAAAGAAGAGCGTCCGTGCTGATAAACGCCATAGCCTTGAACAGAAAGCTCAGAAGGCTGAAGAAGCTGCTGGACGGGGAGACTCTCGGTCAGTATACCGCATCACCAATGAGATAGTCGGAAAACGTCCAAAGACAGATGGACCTGTCAAAGATGAGTTTGGACGACTTCTTACTGACCCTGATAATGTGAACGAAGCCTGGGTGACGCATTTTGAAAAACTGTTAAATAGACCACCACCTGCTGATCCTCCAGATATACCAGACACGCCATTTCTAAATCTAGCCGTCGATATTAAAGTACCCTCTGGTGGGGAGATACTAAAGGTGGCTAAGAAGCTGAAGTCTGAAAACTTCCCTGGGGAAGACGGAATTGCTGCTGAAATGATTAAATGCTCAGTAGCTGCATGCATAACTGTGTGGACCACGTTTTTCTCAATAATTTGGAGAACAGAAGAAAGGATTGGACAAAAAGTACCCTCGTCAAAATATTCGAAAAAGGCGACGCTGCAAAGTGTGAAAACTAGAGAGGTATCAGCCTTGTATCTATACCTAGAAAACTATTGGCGACTATACTCCTTAAGAGAATCCAACCAGCGTTGAACGAACCTCTCCGAGAGGAGCAGCATGGATTCCGGCCAAACCGATTATGCGCTGATCTTGTATTTACTCTTAGAATACTGCTAGAAGAAGCGAATGAATGGAGCAATAAGCTTTACTTGATCTTTATAGACTTCTAGAAAGCTTTTGACTCGGTAGATCGCCAAACGCTTTGGAAGGTTCTCCATTACTACGGTATTCCTGATAAGCTCATTCGAACCATTGAAGCCTTCTACAAAGACACAGAATGCTGCGTGAAGACAAGTGATGGGAGTACCCGTTACTTTCGTATCATGACAGGGGTGAAACAAGGCTGTGTGCTATCACCACTGCTATTTATTCTTATCATTGATTGTATTCTCTGGACATGCGATGGACATGGGATCCAGTTGGATAATAAGAGACTCGGAGATGTTGATTTCACTGACGATATCAGCCTCCTAGAGTCCTGCAAACAAAAGCTCCAGCATTACTTTAACCAAGTCAGGGACGCTGCCGAACCTTTTGGCCTTAAGATAAATACCTACAAAACAAAAAGTATTGCGAACACTGGATCTCCACTCGACCTACGATGCATTAACCAGAAGATAGAGCAAGTCGTAGAGTTCAAGTACTTAGGAAGTACCATCCATAATTCAGGATCGTATCAGCGAGAAGTCAAGTTTAGAATCGGCCAGGCGAATGCATCTTTCAGGAAACTGTCTCAAATTTGGCGCAGCCAGAAGTACTCTCTCCGACTCAAGCTGAGGCTGTTCAACAGCAACGTCCTCTCAATGCTTTGCTATTGTTCTGAAACTTGGCACATAGATCAAATACTTGAAAAGAAACTTCTCGCGTTCGAAAACATGTGCTTAAGGCGCATTCTAATTATCCACTGGTCCCAAAAAGTAACAAACGCTACTATACGACAGAAGACATCTCAGCCACTGGTAACCAAAGTGATCAAATTTAGGAAGTGGAGATACCTCGGTCATGTGATCCGTATGTCCGAAACTCGACTACCGAAGGTCGTCCTTCAGTGGCAACCACGTGGTACCAGAAGAAGAGGACGCCCCAATAGTACCCTACGACGCAGCTACCGGGCTGACCTCGCAAACTTCAATGCCTCAATCCAACCTGAATGGGAAGATGTCTGGGCGGCCGCAGCGATGAGAGATGACTGGCGACTCTTCTTGGATGCCCTAAGTGCCTCTGGAGGCACAGGAGGATCTAGGGTCTAAGGTAAGGTAATTTTCTATTGGGTGTAAACTGCGCACGAGGATCATATATGCTTAATGTTCTAACAGGTTGTTCTTTATAAACAGTTTTTACTACGCAGATTTTTATTGTCTTTTACTCCGGTACTTATCAACTCTGTTACTGTTATTCATCAACTTTTGTTCCCTTATTTTTCAGGCCAAACTTGAAACCCGTGCATTAAAGGCCAAAAGACCCGGATTTTCTGATGAAAGATATAATGAAACAGATTATTACTTCGAAAATGGTAAGTCGTGAACCTTCGCTTTGCAAATACCTAGTGTTTACTCTTTTCGAATAGGATTTTTTAGATAGCAAGATTCTGAGTTCTTTCAATTACTTGATGATGTGCCACTATTAGACAATTATTTATTAGACAATTATCAGCTGTGTGTGCAGTTAGCGCATACACCAAGCCTAGTCCGTATAAGCATTATAGTTACGGATGCTCTTAGTTGAAGGACAACCGCCTCAGTACAGTGCAAAAAAAAGAAAAAAAAGATCTAAACAAAATGATTTTCAAAAACCAAAAGCAAAGTCACGGCTTATTAAGATAGTAAAAAAAAAAAAAAGAAAAAAAAAATGATGGAACACAAGACCCACTTACAGAAATAGCTCCATAGTTACTACTTGACCAATTTGGTGCTCTAAGCATGCAAATTGGAAATCTTCGCGTCATCCCAGTTGAAACTATTGAAACGAGCAGCAACATTTCTGATGACTAGTGAGTCAGTTCGCGGCATGGAACCACCTGGTTTCTGCACTTAATCCAAACCCGAAATTGACTCGTAACTGCAGATTGCTTTGATCTCGCATCCCTGATGACATTTAAGATTCTTGACAAAAAAAAAACCGGCAACCATGTTTATTTCTGCCGCTCGTTCGGTACATGTAAGGGTCGTCAGAAAAGTATGTGACCAATGTTGTCTATGTTTTAAAAAGTTTATTTAATTTGAATAAAAAAAAGGAGATAAAACTGACTGACTGAATGACTAATGTATTTACAAACTGCTATATAATAGACATCACGTACAGCAACCGCCGAGGGAAGACAACAAAGCGTTCCCGATATAAAAAATTTGATAAAAGGATAAAAGAGAAATGTTGAAGCTTAGTCATGAGTTTTTAGCTGTCAAATCAGTCATAAATTTTTATGAATATTCGTTCCTATTACCATTAATTTTATTTTAATTCTAGACAAATTTGATGTCGGGTTCCTTTTTTTGAAGTTAGATAAGGCCAGCTAAGAACTTGAAATGAGGATAACTAAAGTAAACATAAATTTCGGTTTTAATCAACAAAGCACTATATGTGGACATTTTAACTTTGGCTTCTCCCCTTTGAAAGTTTGATGATGATCCTGCAGTCTAAGCCATTATGATAATCCTGCTTTGAGATGGACTTAGTTCTGAGCCTTAAAATGGCTCAATTCTGAGCCATGAAATGATTACATTTCTCGTCTTTCACGCTGTTTTCCAAGTAAACTAGTTTTAAAAACATGGCCACAAAAACAAACTGCCATCCGGGCTACTACGCCATGCTCTATAAAACCTCCTAACGCAATAATTAGGTCTCTTAAAATAGACCTCAAAATACCCAGGAGCAGCGGCTTATCCCTTCGAAAAGAAGTATCCCTTGCTAATCCTTTGATCTTGGTACAAAAAAATAAATGAGAGGTACCGAAAGCGATTTGCAGGTAAAAGCACCTTCGAAACTATTGCATTTGGTGTGATCGCTTGTACTTGTTCTTTTGTTTTTCTTTTCTGTTGATTACTTTTATCATTGTTTTAATTTCATAGTCATGGTGGGCAATAAATCTATAAATACACACATAAATTGTTGACCATACTATTGAAAAAAGGGCTCAATTGATAGTCCTAAGATTTTAGTACGAGACAGTTTGATTTTCTTTTTTTTTATTAATTATTAGTTTCAAACGTTCAGCCAAAGTCTGGCATTCCGTCGTATGATGCCCGTAGGAAGCAATTACGTGGAAGGGATATTAATTCAGAACCCATACGTCAATTATTTTCTCATTTGTCAATTATATTTCGCCCTTCAGTAGTTAATCTAAGGCCTTGGCAACTAATGTACTTAACTTCTTGATGTTGTCGACACCACTAAGGCTTGTTCTCTATCCCGCAAATTGCTTTCAGCAAAACGATAAATAGATTAGGAACATTAACACTGTCTGTTTTGGAAAGACTTTCTATCTGCTAATTCCCATCGGAGTTCTTGGAAAAAGAAAAATGGATTGATAGAATTGGAAACGGGGAAACAAAAGAGGAAAATAGGAACTTGACCCAAGGGAAATAAAACGCAAATGAAAGGAAATCAGTCAAATTTGACTGAATCGTTTTCCCTTGATTGTTTGCCGTTTGTCAATGTGATGCAACAATTTTTAACTCTTCTCTTTTAGAAACAGGTGAATCAGTGAAAATAATAGGTCATAATAATTTGTACTAGGAGAAAAAAAATGGATTGATAGAATTGGAAACAGGACAACAAAAGGGGAAAATATTAACTTGACCCAAGAGATATAAAAAGAAAATGGAAGGAAATCAGTCAAATTTGACAGATTTGTTTTCCCTTAATTGTTTGCCATTTGTCAATGTGATGCAACAATTCTTAAATTTTCTCTCACTGAAAATAATTGGTCATAATTATTTATTCTAGGAGGAAAAAATGGATTGAACAAAATTGCGACGGGAAAACAAAATGAAAAGTACAAACTTGACCCGATCTTTAGGGGGCTTTAAGGAAAGGAGCAGCATAAGATAATTGGATTGTACTTTGTTTTAGAATTATCATTAATAGGATAATAGATAACTCAACTTGCCTAAATGTTGGGACAGTCTTGACGCCCAAAACGGGAAAACAAAAAGGAAAGTTCAAACTTGACCCGATATTTAGGGGCTTTAAGGAAGGGAGCAGCATAGGATAATTGGATTGTACTTTCTTTTCAAATTATCAATAATAGGATAATAGATAACTCAACTTGCCTAAATGTTGGGACAATCTTGACGCCCAAAACAATCTTGACGCCCAAAACGGGAAAAAATACGGGAACGCCCAAAGGTATGACTCAAATGGAGAGACAAGTATTTTTTGTGGTATTTTCTGTTTGTTTTTAATTTGACCTATTTATTATTTTTAATTTCTCTTTCTTTTAGTTTCCTTTATCAGAGGCAACGCTTTAGCGTTGCCTATAGTAAAGGCCATACGGCTCCAATGTTTTATTATTTATTATTATTTTTTTTTTTCCAGAGGCACTTCATATGGAAGGGGTCGTCGTAGAAGCTTCAAAGGGGGCTCATTCGATTGGAAATCGAGAGTTCTAGTGCCCTTTTTAATAGTAAAAAATGATTGGAGGGCAACTAGCCCCCCCCCCCACGCCCATCATTCCCCCAAACACATCCAATCAAAATTTTGAGATTGCCATTTTGTTCAGCGTAGTTGATTTCCAGATAGAAAATATATTTTTGAGGAGGATACTCCCCCACAACCCTCAGGGCAAGGGTTTTAAGTTATACCCTGGGGGCATATAAGGTTTTTATAGAAGGCGTTGTCGTAGAAACTTCAAAACAGGCTCATTCGATTGGAAATTAAAGAGCTAGTGCCCTTTTTAATAGTCGAAAGTGATTGGAGTGTAACTAGCCTCCTCCCCCCCCACGCCCATCATTTCCCCAAACACATCCAATCAAAATTTTGAGATAGCCATTTTGTTCAGCGTAGTTGATTTCCAGATAGAAAATATATTTTTGAGGAGGACACTCCCCCACAACCCTCAGGGCAAGGGTTTTAAGTTATGCCCTGGGGGTATATAAGGTTTTTATAGAAGGCGTTGTCGTAGAAACTTCAAAACAGGCTCATTCGATTGGAAATTAAAGGGCTAGTGCCCTTTTTAATAGTCGAAAATGATTGGAGGGCAACTAGCCCCCCCCCCCTTCCACGCCAATCCTTCCCCCAAACACATCCAATCAAAATTTTGAGATAGCCATTTTGTTCAACGCGGTTGATTTCCAAATAGAACATATATTTTTGAGGGGGATACTCCCCCGCAACCCTCAGGGCAAGGGTTTTAAGTTATGCCCTGGGGGCATATAAGGTTTTTATAGAAGGCGTTGTCGTATAAACTTCAAAACATGTTCATTCAATTGGAAATTAAAGGGCTAGTGCCCTTTTTAATAGTCGAAAGTGATTGGAGTGTAACTAGCCCCCCCCCCCCACCCACGCACATCATTTCCCCAAGCACATCCAATCAAAATTTTCAGATAGCTATTTTGTTCAGCGTAGTTGATTTCCAGATAGAAAATATATTTTTGAGGAGGACACTCTCCCACAACCCTCGGGGCAAGGGTTTTAAGCTATGCCCTGAGGGTATATAAGAACGATGTTGGCACAAGTGCCCTTTTTAATAGTCGAAAGTGATTGGAGTGCAACTATCCCCCCCCCCACGCCCATCATTTCCCCAAGCACATCCAAACAAAATTTTGAGATAGCTATTTTGTTCACCGTAGTTGATTTCCAGATAGAAAATATGTTTTTGAGGAGGACACTCCCCCAGAACCTTCAGGGCAAGGGTTTTAAGATATACCCTGGGGGCATATAAGGTTTTTATAGAAGGCATTGTCGTAGAAACTTCGAAAAAGGCTCATTCGATTAGAAATTCAAAGGGATAGTGCCGTTTTTAATAGTCGAAAGTGATTGGAGGGCAACTAGCCCCCCCCCCCACCCCCATCATTCCCCCAAACATATCCAATCAAAATTTTGAGATAGCCGTTTTGTTCAGCGTAGTTGATTTTCAGATAGAAAACATGTTTTTGAGGAGGACAATCCCCCACAACCCTCAGGGCAAGGGTTTTAAGTTATGCCCTGGGGGCATATAAGGTTTTTATAGAAGGCGTTGTCATAGAAACTTCAAAAAAGGCTCATTCGATTGGAAATTCAAAGGGATAGTGCCCTTTTTAATAGTCAAAAGTGATTGGAGGGCAACTAGCCCCCCCCCCTATGCCCATCATTCCCCCAAACACATCCAATCAAAATTTTGAGATAGCCATTTTTGTTCAGCGTAGTTGATTTCCAGATTGAAAACATATTTTTGAGGAGGACACTCCCCCACAACCCTCAGGGCAAGGGTTTTAAGTTATGCCCTGGGGGCATATAAGGTTTTTATAGAAGGCGTTGTCGTAGAAACTTCAAAACAGGCACATTCAATTGGAAATTCAAAGGGCTAGTGCCCTTTTTAATAGTCGAAAGTGATTTGAGGGTAACTAACCCCCCTCTCACGCCCACCTTTTCCCCAAACACATCCAATCAAAATTTTAAGACAGCCATTTTATTAAACGTAGTTTTAAGTTCTGGAAATTAGGTCTTTGAGGATTACAACTCCCCCAAAGCCCTCAGGGCAAGGGTTGTAATTTAAGGATTCTCCGAATCCTTCATATTATTTCTTATGGAAGGGATGCTCGTATAAACTTTAGAGAGGGCTCATTTGATTGAAAATTGAAAGTTCTTGTTCACTTTTTAAGAATCAAAAGAGATTGGAGGGCAACTAGCCCCTCTCCCTCCTCCACGCCCTAAATGCATCAAATAAAAATTTTGAGATATAAGTTTTGTTAAAATAGTTCAAAGTTCTGATAACAAAAATTTCCGGTGTCGCCACTGCCCACCAGGGCCCAGGGGTAGGCGTTGTAAGTTATGCCCTGGGGCATAACTTATTAAGGGGGGTTTATAACTTATGGGAAGGGGTTTTGTATGGGAAGAACACATAGGAAATCTATTATAATTATCCAATTATAAGGTTAAAATACATACTCTGTGATAGATGCAAAATTGCTTTGGCACACAAATTCCTATTAAGGTCAATTCCAAAACAGTCGTGATCCCTTTGTGTCAGCAAGTGAAATGGTCTAAACCCCCTTATTGGAGCTATTTTTTCAATCCATTCATTGTTGTCAATCGCTGTCCACAAGTTATGCAAGCTTTCTATTGTTCATATATAAGGTTTTTATCAAAGAGGTAATCGTGTAGACTTTAAAAAAAGCCTCATTCGATTTAAATTGAAAGTTCTAGATCCGTTTTTTAAAGTCAAGAATAATCGGACAGTAAGCATCCCCCCCCCATGCCATAAAAACTTGAAACTTTTTGCAATCAAAAACGAACAAAAATTAATTAAAAAAAAAACTTTCCGAAAAATAAGTTTTTCAAAGAAAAGTAAAGGCCATTTTAAACTTAGGGTCAGGAGATACAAATACCTGTTAAAATTCAAACTCAAAACGACCAGAAATTACTATTAAAGAATAAATGAAACCCAAAACGAACAGAAATTAAATAAACAATCATAGCAAAAAACGTACGACAAGTAATAATATAAATGAATAAATAGATCTTAAAGCGAGTAATGCTTAGATTGAATATGAAAATCAAGCTTAAAACGAAAACAAATATTTTGCTATTAAAGTATAAATGAAACTTAAAACGAACAGAAATTAAATAAACAATCAATGCGAACAAACATACAAAATATATTAATGTAAATGAATAAGTAAATCTTAAAACGAGTGAAACTTAAATTGAATATGCAAATCAAGTTTGAATCGAATAAAAATAACCACAAACGAGAGTTTGGGTATCGTCTCACTGCAGAAGCCTAAAACCTACTGCGTCATTGGCGCTTTACTGAAAACGAATTATATTACAAATGTTTACTTTTGTACTTAATATTGAAAATAAATATTAAAATTACAGTAAAATTTGAACTGATGAGCTTTTAGCAATTAATATCATTATGCATCAAATATTCAGTTTAATTTGTTAGTTCTTTTCAAGAGAACTGTAAAACCTAAAGCCTTCTGCGTCATTGGAGCTTCACTGGAAACGAATTACTCGCATATTACAAATTTATTCTTTTCCAGTTCTTACAGCATTGAAAATGAAAATAAAAATTACAGTGAAAAAAAATCTTGAACTGATGGATCTTTCAACAATTAATATTATTATATATCTAATATTCAATTTGATTTTGTTTATTCTTGCCAAGACTGTTCAAGACTCATATAGTTTTGCCATTTTTTTTAACTCTGCCATTTTTTGTAACTAATCGTGTTAGTTTGTTATGAAAACATTCTATGGCTTCTAGGCATTTCTATTTGAGCGGAAAACTGCACCTCAAGCTTTGTGGAACAAGCATTTTCTTGCATGAAACACAAGTTTCGGAGTGTTCCACCACTCGCAAGCAAGTGCCATTGGTATTTTTGAATTCGCATGGTCAATTTAGGGGGTGGAGGGTAGGCTAATTCTCGTAGCAACCCCATTTCGTCGTGGTATGGTTCACCTTTTCAACACCTGGCGTCCGGACTATCATATAATCTACCAAGCATACAACTCCCCCAAATCAGTATCAATAAATAAATGAAACCCAAAACGAACAAAAATTAAAATAAATATTAGAGTCAAACTCAAAACGAGCATAAATTAATGTGAGTTGGGTTCAAAACCCCTATGCTTTCTAAAAGCCAGAATATAATTTGTACTTTACTGAAAAAAAATTCAAATGAGTTTACTGAAAAAAATGTGCATTGTCAATTTAATATACATATGCTGATATTTATTCCCTAAAATCTTAATTAATTTTTGATTTCTTAAAGTTACAAAAGTGAAAATATTTTAAAGAATTGTTTTCAGTAAAGCGCCAATGACGCAGTAGGTTTTATGCTTCTGCAGTGAGACGATACCCAAACTCTTGTTTGTAGTTATTTTTATTCGATTCAAACTTGATTTGCATATTCAATTTAAGTTGCACTCGTTTTAAGATCTATTTATTCATTTACATTAATATATATTGTATCTTTGTTCGCATTGATTGTTTATTTAATTTCTGTTCGTTTTAAGGTTGATTTTCATATTCAATCTAAGCATTACTCGCTTTAAGATCATTACTTGTTGTATATTTTTTGCTATGATTGTTTATTCAATTTCTGTTCGGTTTGGGTCTTTGAAAAACTTATTTTTCGGAAAGTTTTTTTTTTAATTCTTAGTAACATATGTTCGTTCATAGTACGTAGTAATCATAGTACATAGTAACCCTTGTGATCACGTATTGACAGTACCTAGTAGTATATATTCACATCCGGCCCATTATGCTACTGTTTCTCCCCTATCAGGTTTTAATATCGCTTTATAGTTTTCTTTAAACAGTGTTTTAACTATCTTTTTAATCCAATAGAGTAAAATAGTATAACTTTTGTTCTTCTTCAGATCTTTGTCCCCAGTGTACATTTTCCTAGGATTTCCCCCTGTCTCTTTTTAGTTGTGTCATTAACAAACTTCACCGGGTAACCATTGTCTTTTAAGGAAAAAGTTTCGAATCATTATAATCTTGAGGACAAACCCTAAGAACCCTATTTAACCAAACAAATTTACAACCTTCTTTATTGATGCTTGATTATAGACGTTGAAATTTAAATATGTATTTTTTATGACTGGGTTTTCTATAAATTATAAAAATCAAGCAATTTTTCTTCTGATTATTCAAAATTCAATAAATGTTAAGGTTTTTACTCACCTTCAATAAAAATGTTCCCTCGGTTCCTTGACCGAGGGAACGATTCATAAAAATTATTATTCGAAATTCCAGGAATAACCTTTTGAATACCGAACTTCCATCAACCAAGCTCTTAAATTTATTAAATGTCCGAAAATTTTTGATTATGCATCGGCTGGATCATTTCAATAACCCTAACCATATTATTCACTTTCAAAAAGTGATAGTTTTTTTGAATGTTGAGGATTTTAAACAATGGGCAATATACAGTGGCGGATCCAGGGGAGGAGTGAGCCCCCCCCCCTAACGTAGTCAAAAGTAGTGTAATTTACTTAATTAACGCAAGTTTGCGTTAATTAAACTTTTTCCAAGCGCAAGTTTATCGGATCAACCTATTTTGCCCCCCCCCCTAAAAAAATCCTGGATCCGCCTTTGGCAATATAGGTAATGGAAATAAAAAAAAATTTATTCTCCGGTTTGATAATAAGCGGAGATATATGAAACATTTTTATTTGTTCAATTTTTGATAACAAGTTAAAAATTGGACCAATCGTTGAGTAACTAACTCGGTTTTGTAAAATCCCTGGAGAATCAATTAAGGTGAACAGCAGAAAAGCTGTAATAAGCGGGAATGAGAAGAGGATTTTCAAACAAAGCGAACAATTTCTGATTAGATTTGAGTTATAGTCTTGAATGGACTGAAGTAACTTAATAATGGATTTATCATTGTTTTGTTTTCGTTACCTTCATGACTAGACAGAAGTAGTACTAGATATGACTAGACTAGTTGCTTACTAGACTGGACAGGGGTAACTCTGTTGTATATATGGTTTGATGATTTTAATTTTTCTTTTGATTTATTTCCCCGTATTAAATTTTGGGAATTATGTTCTTCGTCGGTTTTTTCTTGCTGGTTCGTTAAGAAGTCGCTGTTGATTGTACAGACGAAATAGCTTCGTGTATATTCCACTTGCCTTACCCCTTTTTTTATTTCTCTTTCGACTATTCCAATATTATTACCTTAGTGAGTTTTGTGTTGTTCTTGTGGCACAAATTGCAGTGAAAACTTAAATATAAATCGGGAGCATCTTTCCACACTTATAGTGGGTAACCAGGACAAGGCTCGCAAAACAAGTTACCTGAGTCGGATATAATCTCTCAACAACTTGGACAAGACAGTCCTGTCCAATACAGCCTTCTCATTTGTAAATATATCTATTGCGTTTAAGTCTTAGTATTTTCCAAGATTGTTAACCAATAGAACACATTAGAACAGAAACTATCCACTCAAGGCCAACCCTGACAGTGAGTCTGAAAAATATTCTGCTTTGTTTTATATGCCTGAGCATCAACGACATGGATAGCTTAGATCTGACAAAGAAGTTCATTTGGAAGAACTTTTAGGTTCTATAACGAATAGTTTCTCTGGTAGATTAAGCCACTTGATACTTAAGGCAATATCTCTAAGAGATTGAAGGCTGAAAAGAAGTCGCACTTTTTTTGTCTTGCGTCTTCTGCGTAATGACATAGTCCGGACAGATTGATGACCGCTTATCTAGTGTGCCAAATCTTTCAGATGGGGAATACTCATGTCTATTTTTCCATTAAAAGGTTCAAGCAGACTTATTTCCTATCGATTCCATTCAGTAACAATGAAAGGCTCATTTAGAAGAGACATTTAAAAAAGGGCTTTAGAGCGAAGATAATTCAAAGTTGTTAGAGTGTTTGATGGAGCAAGGAAACTGTTTGAAGTAATCTAAGGCAAATGGTCTTGGACCGTTTTATTCTAACGGGAAACTGTTTTTGAGGTGCATGAGAAGAATATAGGTAATAAAAATGAGATGAATACCGGCAATAAAGCTGGTGCAGAGATTAGAAGCTTGCTATTTAGGGTAAATATTCCACGTAGATTAAGTTGTGTTTAATCTTATTCTCTATGACTTTTGGATTTGAAAACTGCTATACGCCTGTCTATTGAGGGATTCTAAGCTTCCTAAATTGCGAACAAGATCAAGGTCATACAAATATGTTGCAAACCCTTTCAACTCCGCAAAACAGAACTTGGACCACCCGTCACACGTTGGTGGATCTTTGCCTAATATGTCTGATGTGCCTGATGAGACGTTTGAAAGGTTAAAACAGGCCTATAAAGAGCCTTCTTTATCCCGAGCTCAATGTTTTCGCTGGCATAAAGCACTTTTGGAGAGCAGAGAAAATGTTGAAGATGAACAACGTTCAGGAAGGCCATCAACTTCGAGAATCGACGAAAACATCGAACGTGTGAAAAACTCTTTTGAGACCAAACCGTCGTTTAACACTACAAATGTTGAGTGAATAGTTAAATTTGAACAGATTTACTGGTTTTTTTTCTGTTGCTTTACAAAACCGTCCTTGAAAGGTTCAGAAAAGAGGTCATTCGCGCCAGACCAGACATTGCATCTATGCAACCATTTCTATAGAAATGGTTGCTCCACCATGACACCGCCCCATATCACGCTACTATCTCCACACCAGAATTTTTTACCTCAAAAGACATTCCTGTGGTTCCTTATTCTCCTTATTCCTCTGACCTTAGTCCCAACAACTTCTTCATTCTTCCTAAATTGGAAAATCTTGTCAAACACCGTCATTTCGGGAATTCTGAAATCATCCAAAAGACTGCAACGGACATGCCGAAGACCATAATGGTTTAAGACTTCCAGCGCTGCTACGAACAGTGGGAACAATGTCTCCATCCGTGTGTAGCTGCCCAAGGGAACTACTTTGAAGGGGATAACATTGATGCTTGAAAGAAATGAAACATTGTTAAGTAAAAAATCAGTCTCATTACTTCTCTGCCGCACCTCGTGTTGTCTTTCTTCCTCAAAGTAAAACTTCAATTGATTTTGATTCTGCGTAACCAGCTAAGTTCAGGGAAAGCATGAAGCCAGTATAGTTAGTTCTCTGAAGTTCAACTTACCTAGATGTTTCACCAGTTTACATATATATATATATATATATATATATATATATATATATATATATATATATTATATATATATATATATATATATATATATATATTATATATATATATATATATATATATATATATATATATATATATATATATATATATATATATATATATATATATATATAGAATAAAACTATTTAACGAGACCATCATGATAGAAAATTATTTTGTTTAAAATTCACATTTTAATTATCATATTTGTAAGTAATGTATGCAAGGGTTTTTCTTAAATTGGTGAAGGGAATTGTAATCCTTTAAGTGACAATCCTTAAGAGTATCTCTGCTCTGGTGTTTAGAATTTCTTAATTTTTCAGGTTTACGTAAAGTATACCCATATTATTTCACGTTCACTACCTTTACCAAAGGACGGTGGGTGAATGAAAAGATACTTGATGTTTTTGCAAAGGAATTTCGTGCACATCCACCTGAAGTTTACGTAAGTAAAATGATCCATATCTTTAGTATTTTAGTCCTGGTCTTTTACAGGTTCGCTTAGGATTCTTTGTCCATAAGGAGGGTAGAAGTAGAATTTTACCCGGTGTAGGTTATTTCTGTCAAATGATTAATATGAAAGTTCTACTTTTAACCTAAGTAAAATTTCTCACTTCCTTAATTTTTAATATTTATTATTAGAAAATTTCAGAAAATTTTCAGAAAAAGTTAGAAAATTTTTTCCTCCCTCTTGCAATTTTTCTTTGGTTTGCAGCAAATTTAAGCATTCTTTCGATCGGTAATTTTGGTAGAAGTTGGTCTGTTGTTATAGATTTTTTATTCAAAAACTAAATCTGTCAAGTTATTTTTTTAAGTCAATCTGACAAAATCCCTCATAAAATGTACTTTTATAACACTTGCAATGCCCAAATAGGTACAATTTTTCCAATTGATTATTGGTATGTTTCAATCAAAACCATTTATTCATCTTCTTTTAAAAATTTACTCTTTTACTTGTTTAATAAGTGAATAGAGTAACCAAATTCCTTTTATCGTCTTCCATCATGGTACTTTCAACATTAAATCAAGGACAAAGGGGAAATCGCTTTTAGTCGCAAGAGGTAGTTCCCCAGAAAAGTGGAGATTAACGCTAATGCATCTGCATAATAATCATTAATCTCCCTGATTTTGATTAGATTCATTTGGAATGGAATGACAGTTCTCTGAATTTAAGACTTTAAAGCTGTTGAGTGCGAGAAGAGCTTCCAGAATGTAAAATTAATTCAAATTAAATTTTTTACGACTCAAGACCCCCCGCCCCCTGACGAATCATCTATTTTCCGTGGCCTTTGTAGAGTAGCCAGCTTGAAAAAATTTAAAAGGGAAAAACTGTGACTTGAAGTCGGAGGATTATGGTTCACCCACATCGAACAATCGTTGATAGAAAACCTCGTAAATTTATGACCATAGTATTTCTTAGAGGACGCCCTTAGTCTAATCCAGGAGTGAATTCATCTGTATCCTTCCTATATTCACATATATGGTTATGAAAGAAATTAGCCAAGACTCAAAATCAAGGCAGTTTCTAGAAAGACGCTCATGAGGGCAGACAGAGCGCAGTAGAGATAAAGTTAAATAGTATCAATAAGATAATTATTAAATATAACGACAGTTATAATTATAAATTGTTATATTATATATTATAAAGATGTATTATAATTATAAAGATATATTAAGTTAAATATCTATTCGAATTTAATTATATATATATATATATATATATATATATATATATATATATATATATATATATATATATATATATATATTCTATTTATCTCTATAATTATCTTATATAATTTAAAAAGAGTTAATTAATTTGTAGGCTATCTCAATTGATAATTAAGAATCACAGAAGAAATTTTATTCCTTCACAACCTATTTTTATTAGACGTGTAGCATCCCTTATTCTAAAATCCTCCATCTTTTTTATATCCATCTTTAGACCTAGTTTTGTCCTGTGCACCTTGTTCCACATATCCTACATTAAATCTCTTTTTAGCTGAAATCTTATTGGACTGTTTGAAGTGTTATCTGTTCTTTATCTTCTCACGGCCGATGGCAAAAATTTATGGTATTCTATAAAGATCTGTTGACAGATTCCGGCTCATTCCGATTTTCGTGTTGTGAAGCTTTTCTATTAGAAACAGGTGGTTAGATTGTAAGAGTTCAATAAACAATGTGAAGTAGGTTGGATCATGCTAGGCTTCTTTTTCGATTTTGTTTTAGGAAGATACTGTATTGGAAATAAAACAGTGAAAGTGTCACGGATACTGCCTTGGAAGTATATAGGGGTACTTAGTTAGGTATTAAATGTAGGAATCAGATGAAAGTCATTGCAGCCATTACTTACCAAAATGTTTCTCTTGGAAGGCGGGAAGCGGGAGGAATCTTATCGACTAGCTGGCCTTTTTACGAATTTTTTCACCTATAATGAATATAAGGTCTGATTGTTTTCAGACTGTAGAACTGTTTGAATTTATCGGGTGAGACCTATCGGTGGATGTCATGTCAAATTTTTATCTTTGATTTTTAATCTTAATCAATTTATTGACATTATTTAATTAGCTTTAGAATCGATTTGTTAAAATCGCGGTTCTTCATGTTTCCTTTACCGACTGTTTTCCCAATTGTCCTATGTACTGGTAGGGACTTCTCCCCTCATCAACATGTGTGACACGTCTAGAAGTATTGCAGCTCTCTTTTGAGACTGTATAAAAGCTATAAACTATTTTTGAACTATCAAGATTGCCCTGCCGTAAGATTGCCCTGCTGTAGGATATCAAGATGGCCCTGCTGTAGGACGTTGAAACGATTTTGGATTTTTAATCGAGCGCCAGCTGTTCCGAAGCCAAATTGATGAACTCCACTTTGAAAGTTTTCTTGAGATTTTGATACCAAATCGCTTGATTTATTTTTATTTTTGTCTTCTCTTAAGGAAACTTCATCGAGTTATTGACTCTTAAGACAAAATAACAGGGCACATTTTGGTGATCGAATACTACAATACATTTTGTTGTTTTATTGTTAGAAGTCAAGTGACTAACTGTATACAAATAATTTGCTTATTCAGAGTCACCCTACTCAAACCTGGAAAAAGCACAAGAAACACCACAAAATAATCGATATTGTTTGTAACAGTAATAATAATTTATTTATCGCCACTCAGAAACGCAAGACACACGAGTCGAGTGCAGAAGGAGCAAAAAAGGACTGGAAAAATAGCACAGCATCAAACATTTTTCCACCATAATAATATCTTTGCTCAGACATTGATACAAAGTATACATTTGTAAAAACTTCGTTAATTTCTCAATTTATCTTCTTTCTTTTACCAGACTCTGCGATTGGCAGGGCTTTCATTGGGTTACGCATATTATACAAAGTCAGTTTGAGATAAATTTGAATAGATTGGGGGAACTTGAGAGTCGTCGTGTTGATTTTTCACAGATGAGTGAGGGTGTCATGAATGAAGACCAGGTTGAGGGTGGAATGAATGTTGAGTGTGCTGATTCAAAATATGTGTGTCTGAATGAATTGAATGAATGGAAAGTTATGCAGGAGCTGAAAATGTATGGTATGAATTGTCGCGGATTAAATAGTTCGTGTAATTATGTTAATGAAGTTTCATCTAGGCTGGAGCCTGATGTAATGTCTTTGACAGAAACTTGGCTGAACGACCATAACTCTTCATTATTGGATATACCAGGCTATAGGTTGTTTCTTCGGAATCGAGTGGAAAGACAGCATGGTGGTCTTGCAATTTATGTGAAAAATGGATATAATGTTAAGCCAAGGCCGGATATTGCTGTATATCGAGAAATGATTTTTGAATCAATGGTGTTAGAGGTTTCATTGTCTGGGCGTAAGTTATTTCTTGTTGTTGTTTATAGGCCCCCTTCAGGAAATGTGGATGAGTTTTTGGACCTGATGGATAATATGTTGGATAAAATACCGGATTCGCGAGTGCCTTGCTTTATAAGTGGTGATTTTAATATTGATTTGAATAATGTGCAAGATGTGAATTCGAAGGCAAGAAGTTTTTTGAATCTTATGTATAGTTACGGTCTTTCCCCTTCTGTTAATATTCCAACTAGAATATCTGGAGCTTCTGCATCTGTGATTGATAATCTGTTTTTGAATGTTAGCTGCAACTTGTCGCGAGTGTTAGTGAACGACGTTTCCGATCACTGTGCTATTGTGATCCGTGCAGCTATTAGTTGTTGTCGTCAAGGAGGTGGTATGACTGGAGTTAAACAGCCTATAATTGATAAGAAAGCTATATATAAATATAGGACTAAACTTACGAATGAGTCATTTGAATGCCTTGATGGTACTGATTGTGTTAATGATAAATTTGGTAAATGGTATGATAAACTGATTCAGATGTTATATGAAAGTCTAGAGTTCAAACAAAAGCGTAAACGTTATGATGTTGCAAAGAAACCATGGATATCGAAAGCGCTACTTAAATCGATGGATAAAAGACAAGAGCTCTATGAAAGGTCTACTAAAACTGGATCTCAATCAGATAAAGATATTTACAAAAGTTATAATAGAAATCTTAACACCCTTCTAAGACAGGCTAAAAAGCTCTACTTTGTAAATAAATTTAAAGAAGCAGAAGGCAATCCTGCGAAAACGTGGAGAATCATCAAGTTGGTAGTGAACCCTCGTGCTGCCCCGACTATCCCTGACATTCCTGATGCTCACTCGGATAATCAAGTTGCTAATATAATGTGTGCACATTTTACAGATATTGGTAAGAGTGTATCTGCTAGTGTTGCGCAGTCACCCAGTGATGGCTCTTATAAGGATTTTCTCGATGAGGCAGCTGAAGTCTCTATATTCTTAAGATCAGTGACTCTTGCAGAGCTTGAGACGACGGTGAAGTCAATGAAGAATTCAGCAGCTGGGTCGGATTTTTTCAGTGTTAGAATTCTTCGTTCAGTTTTCTCTATTATTTCAGGTCATTTGTTGTATTTGATTAATTCATGTTTTAAGAGTGGAGTTTACCCGGATTGTTTGAAAAGTGCTCATGTGGTACCCCTGTTTAAGAGTGGTGATAAGAATGATATGAATAATTACAGACCAATATCAATGCTCCCAATAATATCGCGTCTGTTTGAAAAACTGATTTATGTAAGAATGGTGGATTTTTTAAATAAAAATTCTTATTTTCACCCTACTCAGTTCGGATTTCGTCATGGGATGTCAACAGAGCAAGCTTTGCTTTTTTTAACAACATTTGTCAATGATTCGTTGGATGCGGGGTTGAAAGTTGCGTCTGTATTTCTGGACATTGTGAAAGCATTCGACTCTGTTGACCATAGTGTATTATTATCAAAATTAGAGCATGCCGGTATTCGTGGTAATTTTCATAGTTTGATTTTGTCTTTTTTGAGTGGAAGGAAACAGTGTGTTGGGGTTGGGAGTGTTCATTCTGATTATATGAATGTGAGATGTGGAGTACCACAGGGTTCTGTGCTTGGACCCTTGTTGTTTTTAATCTATATTAATGATTTGAATGCGTGTCTTAAAAGGATATTTAGTCATGTGGGACCTGCAGCTAGAAGGTCAAAGATGATATTGCCTAGCTTCGCTGATGACACACAGTTTTCTGTGGCAGCTGTGACTGAGGCAGATTTATTTCTGCTTTTAAATACAGGAATGAGTTTTATTGAAAGATGGATGCGTGTAAATAAATTATGTTTGAATCATAGTAAAAGTAAATTTATTCTATATGGAAGAAGTACTAATTATTATCCTTGGATCCATGGTATTCAACTAGAAAGTGGATATCTCCAGAGACATAGTTATGTTCAATATCTTGGTGTCCAAGTTGACGAGTGTCTTATGTTTAAACCTCATATTGAATCACTGTGTACAAAAATTGCCAGGAATGTTGGAATGCTGCGGAAACTGAAACATTTTTTCCCTCCTAAAATTTTAAGAATGCTGTATTTCTCGCTGGTTCATCCGTATTTGTTATATTGTGTAAGTGTTTGGTCAGCGACATTTATTACTTATCTACTGCCACTGAGGGTTCTACAAAATAATGCTGTTCGTGTTTTATCTGGAATGCGAGGTTCTGACTCGGTTCGAAGGCAATACGACGGTATTAAGATTATGCCACTTTTTGGCCTAGTTAAGTTTTACACGGCATTATTCATGTTTAAAAGTTTTAATAACCTGCTACCTGCATGTTTCTCGATTGCATTTACCGAAGCTAAACACAGGTATGAGACAAGAAATGCCCATTCAATACGAACCCCGTTCCCTGTAACAACAAGGTCTACATTTTCTATCCGTTTTTATGGCCCAGCTGTCTGGAATAAACTTCCCGAGGAGGTAAAAAATAAGACAGATCTGGGTTTTTATCAATATGGAAGATTTTAGTGGCTGTGTGTAGAGAATGATTGGTTGAATGTTGTTGGTGAGATGATTGTTTGGGTTTTGAATGGATGAGTGATTTATTTCCCTTTTTTTATTTATTTTTTTTCTCCTCTCTTTTTGTGAATGTTGTGAGTTGTGTTGCGTTGTTTGCGTGGATGATTCTCAAGTTCCCACTTTTTTGTTGGAGGGGTGGGAGAGGGAGGCGAGAGAAGATATTTATTTGTTTTTGGGTTGAACCCTTTTTGGGTTATATTAGGGTCCGAGGAAATAAATGATAGTAATAGAAAATATTATATATATTTTTTAAAGTGTTTTTCTTTTTTTTTTCGGGTTTTGTCCGGCATGCAGTAATGCATTGGATTGTGTTTTTTTTAAATGAGATGTTTGTTTATTTATTTATTGTAACCCGTTTGTAAATAAAAAAAAAAAAAAAAAAAAAAGTTGAGAATTATCCGTTTTCTAGATTTTTTTCGTTATGCGGAGTTAATCAGTATCAGTATTACCTATGAGCGTCCTGCGTCATGTCTAGCATTTGCGATTAAGATCATTCGATACCTCAGGAATCGTTTTGCGAGTCTCAGTGTCGGCTGACTGTCTCAAAGACAAAGGGCCCATTTGCAAATTTTCCCAATGCACAGGGAACTCCCAAAGCAATTTTTGTACAAATTGATTTCGGGTCTTAAATGTGTCAACAGTTCGAAAAGCTAACGAAAGACTAGTTTACCATAAAAAAGAAAGGATATAATCTCTTATTGATTGTTAAGAATAGCACTGGCTATTTAATTTACGTACAGCATAAATTATACGTCCTCTGTGTCGGCAAGGTTTTAATAACGGGCGGTAGCACAGAAAGAAACTCCCAAATTTGTAAATTACTCAAATAATGCTTTCTTTCAGCTGATTTTTAGTTTTTTTCTAAGTAGGCATGCTAGAACATTTTTAGGGACTGCATTTTTCTGGACTTAAAGAGAAAATTCTGCTCCGTTTAATTGAAAAAAAAAAACAAATTCACACTTTCTATTGATGCAAGTTTCATTAAATCTAAAGATCTCTATCTCCGGCACAAAATGAAAGAAGTTCGAGAAATTTTCAACTATAAATAAAGAACCATATTAAAATCTAAAACGAACAGAGATGAAGTTATGCAATAGTCCACACTTAAAACAAACACAATTACTCGGTAGGAATAAATGAAACTTACAACGGGAAGAAATAAATAAGAAAAAGAATAATCGCAGGAACTATTGAGAACAACCCAGAACAATCGAAAAACGGAATTATGGTGCAAAAACCAAAGGAGGAGAATGATCAAACAGTTTGTGGTAATGAACTGTAAGTAAGAAGCGATGCGGCTCAACAGTAGCCGAAACTCCGAAAAATCACTTCCTTATCCCGATCTCCCCCTCGTGTTCGTAAAAACTTCGGAGGATGCTCATTCAATCGAAAATTGAGAGTGCTAGTCCTTTTTTATAAGTCGAAAGTGATTGGAGACCAATCAACCCCTGTCCTAAATCGGTTTTTGATATCTGGTCCTCTAGTCACCTCTTAGGGCATCTGATCGACATTTTGAGGTACTTTTTTTGTATTTTCTCTGTGGCTGCTCAATTTTGCGTATGGGGGAGTTTTCTATGGGGGTAAATTATCCATGGAGTGTTTTCCGTGGAGAGGAATTTCCGGGGGTACGCCAGATCCCCTAAAAACCTGTAAACTAATTCTCAATCTGGGGTTTATGTTCATTTTCATTTGATTTATGATGGTCAAATAAACTAAAGAAAATTTACCGTGAGACAAGGCTTGTGAGAAGAAACTTTACCGTGAAAAGAAACTTGTGGAAAGAGAAAGGAGAGAGAAAAAAAAGTAAAGATAGAGTTGCAATATTACTTCTATTACTGACGAACATAAGAAATGTTTGTTCTTCTTTGTTTAACTTTCTCATTTAGCTAGCTTATTTGATTATTTGATTTCTGTTTTTAAAGGCAAGGGTGATTTGTTTTTTCAGTGCTCTAGCGCATTTAGCCTTCCAATATTTGGTACTGGCCCATTTAATGCGATTTTATTAAACTTGAGATTTACCTAGCGCTAATTTGAGCCAATCAGATTTTTCATAGAATTTTCTGATTGGATTAAAATTCCATGAAAAAATATGTTCGGCTCAAATCAGCCTAGCTTAACTCAGCCGATTCAAGCACAAGCCAAGTTTATCCGGCTTTGAAGTTAAAGCTCCATCCCAAGGTGTCTAGCGCCACGGATTCTAGTTTGATACTCTTTTTTGAAAGTATCACCACTTCAAATTGCACTTGTGCTTTTTCCATAAAATGTTCATTTTCTTTGAAATTCGCCGCTAAGAAATACAATATGTATCACATTACCTTGCGACTTAATGACGTCATTTTTTGTATTCCCGTGCTTCATGACGCTACCTATATATCACTGCCAACAATCCAAGCTGGTGTCAAGAGTGCCCGCTGAAATCTTTTCAAGGGCTCAAGATTATTTGTTATTTTGGTAATTTTTAAAGAATTTATAATCTCAGAAAGATATATTGATGCTACTGAAAATTTCAAAAGATTTGTATTAATTTTCTTCTTTTTTATCTTTCCAATATGAGCGATTCACCAGATGGATAAGTTATATTCATAATGAACTGCACATGCAATAATACACTGTACTAAACCTTCCAAAGGCTTCTGGGCTTGTAAAGTAGGCAAGTAATCGCAGAAAGATAAGTAAAATGGCAGGGTGTCATTGGCACCCTCTTGTGCGTATCCTTGATAGCTACCTTTCTTTGACACCACCTCTACTGAATTCGTTTTGCTTTTGTGTGTCAGTAGCACTGAGCAACTGTGCAACCAAATGCCATTAAACTCTGTCTAACTGTCAGTTTTATCATGATGGATCCGTCCTATACATCACGATGAAGCTAACAATGTCAAATGGTCTGTTACACACAATTGGAGAAATGTGCCACTCTTTAAGGGCTCACAAATGAAATTTTTGGTCTTATCACAATAAAATGCTCTTTGATGCCGCATTTTTTAATGTACCTCCTAACTTTTGGCACATCAAAAAATAACAAAGTTATTAAGCTTTTGGGTAAAAATTTTCTGTTTGTGAGCATGGTTATTTTAAAAGCAACCATAATCACCGTTACAATATAGTATAAATTATATAGTGTCAAATAATTGTTTGATACATTTAATAAATTTACATAAATATATAGTATCAAGATTTTGTCAAAGCAGCCCAATGTGGGGAAACAACTTCTATCACTTTTTTTTCCCACTATATAGAGACCCCAAATGCCTTGAGTGAGCCTCTAAGGTTTTAAGAGAAAAGAGGAAGGAAACTTGTTTATGCGTCAATGATTGAGAAGATTACCACCCCCCCCCCCTATACTTTTATTACAATGGCTAAACTGATGTGCCTGATACAAAAGGCGCATCTCAAGTTGCATTGCCTCTTTGAAATAAAGCACTCCCGACGCTAATCCGTAGAATAAAGAACAAAATTCGTTCATAAATAGCACAAAAAACATAAAAAACGAAAATATCCAAAGAACAAACCAAAAGAAGAAACATTGCTGCTGTAGCAATCAGTTGATCAATCATCTGATGGAAAACATGTCCATGATTTTCTCTTTTCGACTTACTAAAAAAACAATATATTAATATATTGAAATTGAACACATTTCCTCAGCGTTACCAGCAAACCTTCAATTTGGAGATACCCTTCCAAGATTTTTCCTAGAAAACCTCGTCCCCTCAGACAAATTAGCAGTTTTATCATATAATCAGTCATTCAACTTGATTATAAGCTTTTTAAAAATAATTCGGAGTTATTAATTTCAATCCAAATGTTAATTTCATTAATATTGATATTTTAGTACGAAAAAATGTGTAAGTATGCTAACTATGCTTCAATAGTTAAACTGGTTAAACTTCTAAACATAGCTAAATTGGTAGCTACAAAACCATTTAGTATTTTAATGTCAAAATGTTTATTGTCCTTTTTTTATAGTCCTTACTTTTGGGAATACCGTTATGGACGTAAAAAAGCTAAGATCTAATCAAAGCGCTTTGATGCTAAAATCCTAGAAAACTCATAAATAATGAAATTATTCAATTTTCTTCTGAACAGATCAAAATTTTAATGAATTAATCCACCTTATTTCGAACAGGACAGCTATTCCTCGTTTAGAAATGATCTAAAATTACCTAAAAAGTAAGATTTCGCTTGGATGCAGTGGTTACCTTAATTAGAAGTGTCGTTTTCAAAAGTTACCATGCCTTAAGAACGTTTTCTACGCCTAGTAGTGCAACTAAACACCCCTTTATCTTTATTGACAGACGATCTATAAATCACTTAGCAATAATTTTAAGAAATTTTTGAATGTACACTAAAAACACAACATTTTTCCCAGAATCTTGTATTTAAAATATTATAATTTATTTAATATTATTAATAATGTTATATTATATTTAATTTATTTGAATATTAATAATTTATTTAATATTATATTTATATAATTTATTATTGTTATTATAATTTATTATAATTTATATATAAATATTATAATGTATTTAAAATATTATATGTCTTAAGTAGTTTGATATTGGTTATACTTTCTTAAATTAGTATAATCAATACTGTCGCTGTCTGTAGAATGATTTTTGAAGCTTTTTTTCAAAAAAGTTTGAACGCGCTCGAAAAGGGGTCTTGAACTTAGCCCTCCTAGTTTAGACCTAAACTAGAAAAATATGCTAGATTTTGAATCTGTTTTCTCAATTCCACCATCCACTTGCCAAATCGGTTGAATATATAAGAAAGGTACAGATAATCGGGTATTCGATAACAAAATAAATTGCAAATTAAATGGCAAATAAGTTACAAATAATATATCCTACTGAGAATCAATTTTTTTTTTTTTTTGAAGCTTTAAGAATATATTATTGAGTGTTTGAGTATGGGGAATTTTTCGATTTATTGATCCTGAAGGCTGTTAGATTGGCTTGAAAAAATTGTTGATTGCTCAAATTTTTGTTTTTGGCATTTTGGAGTATTGATCCTTGTTATTTGACAATTTAATTATCAAACAGTTCGTGGTAACGAACTGTAAGTAAGGAGCGACAGTAGTAAGAGAGGTGCTGATTAAAAACTTACATTCAAACTTACGCCTGAAGGCATAGATATGTGTGTAAGTTTCGAACGAATTGGGGTTACCAGGGTCATTTGCCTATTACAATGAACTCTACATGGGTTGATAGACATGTTTTCTATTATGACACTCATTTTTGGAGGACAACCATAGAGAGAGAGCGACGGTCACACTAACTACTTGATTAGTAGTTGGATTCGGATATAAGGAGTAATTTTCATTGTATTTCATATTAGTAAGAGAATTGAATTCAAAGAGAATAGTTTATTTGAGAGGATATTAGTGGAGAAAAAATGAGTGGTGCATTTACACTATTGGAGATTAATGATGGAACCGACAGCAGCAGCAGCAACGATATACGAGTACCTAATGTAGCTGTGGAAATAACCGCTGGGTGTAGACTATGTCTTGAATGGGACATTATGTATGCAAGATATGTGATATCATTAAGCAAATTTAAGCAGGAGGAGCAGCTGTGTTTTGCTGGAAAAGTGAATATTCTCCATATAAATAAACTTCGGTCAGCATTAGATGTCCTATCGAAATATATTGATGAGAACAAAATGCATCAGTGAATATTATTATTGTAATTATGTTCAATAAAAATGTTTCTAAATCAATGGTATTTTTTTTCTTTCTATAGTAGACAGGCGTATATTTTCTAGAGTAGAAAAAGAAATTCTGATTAGTCTGAAGTTGGTTGTGAGAGAGTTAGGACTCTAAAAATGGATAGATTCGAGAAAGAGCGAATCATGAGGAATCTAATTCTTATGGAAAAACGTTTGATTCTAGATGATGATTTTCTAGAGTTGTCTATTCAAAGGAAGATATTTTCTCGAGGAATGCTTGTCGATATAATGAAAACTGATTCTCCATCATTAGACTATTGTATGAAGCTTCTACATCGTGGTCCAAATGCATTTACACAATTTATTGATATATTGATCACGACACGACAAAATGATATTGTGGATATGCTTTTAAACATTAGTTTAGAAATTTAGGACTTTTTTCATAAGAAAGATGGTGCTCAAGGATGATTTACTCCTCTCTCTCTCTCTCAGACATTTTTTTTTTTTTTTGCTAGCTCAGTTTCATTGTGGCAGTGAGAGCGTTAACACTTGACAAAATGTTCCATACATGTCCGTTATGTATGTACACACAGGGCAGCTGGTCATCATGTGAGAATTGCACAATGATTGAGGAGTATGATGAAAAGTGTAGATTATGCAACCCGTGTAAATTGCATAGAGGATATGCTGTACAAATTAAAGGTTGTAATTCCTGTCTTGAAGAGGTGTGTGACTCTCATCCTAGAGGTCACCTATGCTCCAATTGTCATTATGATAAGTGCAAGCAGTGGGAGAGTACATATCCCGGTATGATTGGAAAGAATCCTAACCGTGATTTTAGTTTATTGCTACGAGATTGGTATCGTCGTGGTTTTAGATTGTTCTGGGAGGAGGAACCGGGTCAACGATTCAACTGTTGGAACAACAAAAGAATATGGTTTCTACGTCATCGTTGTGAAGACACTGGGTGTTATGATTATAAGCCCACTGATTTTTATTTGGCTGTGACGGAATGTGATTCGACACTTGAGGACACTGTTTGTGAAATTGCTTCAAATAGGCAAATTGAAACATGTGAATTCTATAGAATGAATGAGAATAGTATCATTGACTATACAAAGAGATATGACAAGAGTGAAGTCACACTCTACTGTAGAAAATGTGACCCTGACATTGCACTACATCAGGATCAGTACACTGTGAATTCAGATAATCTACCTGCACTAGTTGTTGTCGACAAATACCTAGTAGTGGATGAAATCTAAAGAGTAGAAAAGTCGTTTTTATCATGTATATAATTTTTTTTTTTATTAATAAACAATTTCACATACATCTTTAGAACATTTTATTCTTAGGGCACTAAAATCAATATTAAATACACTTGTAAGTATATTCTCCACTAGAAAGTCGTTCAATTGAGGTAAGTCAACGTAGATGTCGAGAAACTGCTTGTAGGTGTAGCCACGACATCTGAACATGAAAAAGAGTAGTGCATGAAAGCCACATGTCTTAGTCGCTAAATCCTGTACTCTTCGTTGATTTTGAATAATGGTTTTCCCACTGCTTTCAATAAAGTTGCTGATGTATGGAGCGTAGAATTTATACGATAGGCCAAGAGGATCAAAAAATTCAATATTCTTCGCTGTTTGAAAGATGCTTAGCCAATGACCGGTCTTCAAAGTCGACGGACTGCTATTAACAATGATCAGGGTATTGTTAACACTTGGAATTTTTTCAATGAAGTCCGAAGGTATGCAATAGGACTTGTACTGGGACATGTATGGATCCATACTAAATACGTTGATTATTTGGTTTGTGTTCATGGTGCTAGGTCTAGTAGAACACTGCCGTCGGGCGTGATTTCCCAATAGGTTTCAAATTGACTCAGTGATATTAGCGTGATACTCTCAGTCAGAGCATTGGCAAATGTACACTCTAAACGTACATTCCCTGTTCGTACTATGCTCATATCCTGTGTGCCTGACAAATCCAAAACAATAACCCCATGATTTTTTGAAAACATTGAATCGGTTATTCCATTTTCAAATAGTTGAGAGTCATGATCTAGGGATTGCATGGTCAACTCGTACAGAGTTCTATAGGATTTTTTGTCAAATGATAGAGTGTACAGTGGAATACCATTCACTTTGCACACAAGGCTAGATAGACCGAAAAAATTAAAATCATGGGGAGATTCAGTCCAGGATCCAACGGCACTCCCACTCTTCACAAAGGCCAAAGCCAATTTTGATGGGATTTCTCCATTGATAAATGATGAATCGCTATAGCTACGAGAACCGGTGGCAATGTGACGTTGATTGGTGATTGTATGGGGGACAAGAAGTTTAATGTTGTTGCCATTGGCTCTTAGCTTTTCCACTGCCAATGCAACAGAGCTCATAACCTGTTGTTTTCGGACGTGGAGAATTGCCGATGTGATAATAACATTTGCATCGGGTGCTGCAGGAAGTGTTTTTCTCAAAATGAAATTCGATGGGGCCATCTGCAACTTTATGTCAATCTTGACATTGGGGGGTAGCCATTGGGATATATTGAATATCTCATGATTTAATTTTCCAACTAGATGATACTCCTGGGTCACTGCAGTAGTCAACTCACCATCAGTATCAACACCTGTTCGATATTCATAGCCCAGCGATTGTCCTCTCATCTCCTTGTATGCCTTTGGCGTCATCATCATAAATTGTATGTAGCTTGCATAGTTGGATAAATTATTGCTAGTGCTCACCAATGTTCCATTAATAAATACATTAATTTGTTTGAATAGGTTGTGTAGAATACAGTTTTCATAGGAGAGACCATCGCCGGCATTCGGAGTTGTATTATCTGACTTTTTCTTCACCACAACATTTAAATCAATAAATGTTGACGACAAATCAATGAAATAGTCTTCATTGGAAAATATTTGAAAGTGTATATTTTCCGAGAGGGGTTGTTGAGGGTGAAATTGTTCATAGTAGCCATACTTGACACTGACATCAACATTTTCAGCATTGAATAGATTCAATGAGGAACTGATTGATGGATATGATTCCTTGTGGGGGAGATAAGTCATCTTAAGAGAAGAAATCCTTCTTTGATCTAACAATCTTTTTCTTTTTCTTCTTCTTCTGTTGCTTATTGGACTTCGTTGTTTTATTCCTCAAAGTCCTTGTTGATGTCCTTTGCTTCCTGCCTGGGTGGAGACTGATGAGTGAATGACGTGAACGCATCCTTTTCAATCCCTCCCCATTTTGTCGAGATTTTAATTGTTCACCAACGGCTCTTGCTGAAGATCTAATATTTTCCTTAACACTCTCCTTGAAATTCTTGCCCGACCCCCAGTCCTGTAGTGTGGAGGCAGCAAAATTTGATGCAGCAGGTACAAGATATTTTCTGGCAAGGGGTAGTGCAGAACGAAATAGCCTAGCAAACCAGCTACCAAGACCATAGCCAGACATTGTAGTACGCCCCTTGTAGTAGTCCAATCCATTGCCTATTTGACGTGGACTCAAAGCACCAACATAACAGTCAATATCGGGACAGACAAATGGAATTCTTCTATTGTTCATTTTTTAGGTTATTGTACCGTCGTTGTCGTTGACAATGGCTCGAAAATGACATGTAATCACTGCTAAGCCTTTTGAAATTGCTATTGGATCACCTAATTCAGTTCTTAGTGTTAACTGACAGAGCTCCAAATAGGAAGTGTTTACGGGAATATACTGAAGATGCTTTATATTGTAGTGGTGAACATGTTCTTGATTGGTTTTTCGTTCAAGAACTCGTAGGAGGGGAACATTTGAATTACCAACCCGAGATGTTTCCACAAATGAAGCGTAGAGAAATATACAAGTGTCCGTGGAGAAGCTGGGTGCATAGTCTGCATAGATAACATGGTCAATACCACTGAAATTTTCTGTCTTAATAATACGTTTTTTAAAACCAAGAACCTCACGTAAATTCTCATTGAGGAAAATTCTTTCATTCTCATATGGATTGGTAATATAAATTCTCCTTTGTTCCGTCGAGTAATTGAAAGTGAAACCACCTTTTTTTCGACTTGCAATTTTTTTGTTGATAACTCGACACAGTTCATGCATGTTATTGTATTCCCTGTAGGGGATGTTAGCAATAGGGTACTGATTAGAGTCAAAAGTTGCCATTGCACCTTCATCACCGAATTCAAACGGTCGTATTTTTATTTCATATTTACGATCCTTTCTCAGGATGTCATAGGTATTTTTGAGAATACAGTCGACAAGAGCCACTTCATATGCACCGTCAAATTTGATGGCGGGGGAGAGTTTTGTCCAAAAATCACTTGTCGTATTCAAGTCATTGTAGAGAGGATCGGAAACGTTGGACATGAAAGTTACATAGAAATCATTGGGCATTGTCAATATCTTCAACACCAATCCAAGAATCAAAATCAGAGTTGTATCCTAGCCAGCGAACAAGTAACTGTTTCTTACCCCCGCGAGTACGTGTCTTTAATATCTTTTCAATTTGATAGATTTCACTAGCATTTTTAACTTTTTGTAATTCATAGTCATAAAAGCCGCCGAGAATCTCCTCATCTTTGCTATCACGCAAACGATAAGTTATGGGTTTAGTGTCTAGGATTTTTGCCACCTTAAAAAGTTCTGTGGACCACAAGTAATTCCCCTTTTCAAAAACATTAGTTGTTCTATTAATTCGAACCGTATCACCAACATTGAATTTATTTTTCATCTTCTTGACAGCCGACGATTCATTGGAATACTGTTTAAGAAAGGTGTCAATTGTATCATGATCAGAATGATGAACTTCCGTTGGCGTAGAGTTGGACAATGATCGATGAGGTCGTTGATTGTAAATCAACATGATTTTATCAAGATCATGAATAAAAGCCGATGTATTTTTCAATGTACAATATCTTGAAATTAAAAGTCGAATAGTTCTTATCAATCGTTCGGCCAATGCAGCCTTTATAGGACTGTGACTATGATAGAGCAGTGTACTATATTTCTCTAGTACTTTGCAACATGGGGATTAACAAATTCACTACCGCGATCCGTTTGAATTTTTTTATACGTATCCTGTTGGAGAATACTTTCAATGGCCTGAGCAACTTCAACACCTCTCTTTGATCGCAATGGAATTGCATATGCATAACGACTATAAACACTGATTGCAAGTAGAATGTACTTGTACGGTGTATTGTGACGCCGTTGAAGCTCATCTAGAGTCAGGAGATCTGCTTGCATTATATGCAATGGGTAAAAGGCTTTAGTTTTTCGATATTGGTTGGCACGAAGTCTATGATTTCTATGCAGAGTGTAACTTGATTCATTTTGTAGATAGTCTTGTACATTTTTAGGGGGAACACCAGTGACTTTGGAAAGAGTTGTGGGGGAACTTAAACTCCCCACCTCACCAATATTTTCATAAACACCTTTCAGAACTTCAACCATTTTGAACGTAAACACGTTGTGTAACGTCCGCTACCCTTTTGTATACTGGCCGTTGGTGGTGGTGGTGATGATGACCTGATACGTCTTCGCTTTTGTCTAGCTATCAGCGGTGTGCTAGTATTTTCCAAAATTGATTTAAAATCTTCTTCTTCAAGTTCATTTTTAATGGTGTCAATGTTGTTGTTGATGATGATGACGATGATGCATGTTCATTTAATTTTTTTAGAATTTGTCTATTGCCAATAAGACTTTTGGGGAAGTTTAATGTATTTAGAAAGTTGTATAGATGAGTGTCAAATGATAATAGTCCTTTACGATTTGTAACCATATCATAGATTAAATCAAGTAGATTATAGCTCTTGCCCTGAATTATAATCCCTGTTCCATTGCTCTCAACTTGAATGTGATCACTTTCCAAGAGATAGGCTAGGAGTCGTTTACTTTGTTCACGATATGAGTGGGGCATTAGATTTCCAATTTTCAATACAATCGAATCCAATTCCTCCTTCTTCAATTGTGTTCCATCAGCAGCAGCAGAATGCCGAGGAGATGATTCCTTTTTGGGATCAGCAGCAGCAGCAGTGGGCTTCGACCGATAGGACTTGTGTTTGTCCACTCGACGAAGTGCATCTTGAAGTAAAAGCAGTTTTTTATCATCCTCAATATTTTCATTGTCAAGGAATTTACTCAGATTGTTCTCAAAGTGTTCGACGGGTGAGAGAGCGAGTTCTATTGGAGTCAATTTATAGGGTTTTGCCATTCTCTCTCTCTCTTTTAGAGAAAACTGTTTACAAGTCCTGCAATTATTGGCAGTAAAAGTGTGAAAAAGCTACCGCCCGCCTGAAGAAGTCGTTTCCTTTTGAAATTCTTTCCTTTCTTTTTAGAGGCCAATGTACGTACAATGGAACGATGTTGCTTTGCCTGTTGCTTAACTACTTCTGGCACTTGAACATTACCCTCGATCAAATTTAAACAAAGTTCAGATATTAGATTAATGAAATCGTTGTCAATACCGTGTTTGAGTATTGCTTTCCTAAGCGGAGGTTTTGAAGTGCTTAGAACTGAAAACAAATGTCTATTTTCATGTAGTTTCTTCAGTGTCATGATAGCAACTAATAGGTCTTTTTAGTGTTCACGGGGAGATATACTGTAATTTCATTGTCAAAAATATCTGTGACTACACGTAGATCCTCGGGTGTATTTTGATTAAGATCCAATAGGATGTAGCCGTATGGTTTATTAGTTGCCTGATTGTATGCTGAGAGCAGAAATTTGGGGGCTCCCGGATAGATTTGTTTATTGAGAGTTATTAGCGAGCTAGAATCACGAACAACTCTGTAGATGATATAGTAGGTGCAGTTCAATGCAAGTGTTCGCATACACTTGCTCTGATGAAAGAGATTGTGTAGAACCAGAGTAACGGAAATCTGTTCATGATGAGAGCGAACAGTGAACAGTTGTAGCATTTCCTGGGACCATTGTTCAATAGATTCAGCCAGATCGTCAATGATCAACCAAGAGTTTTGTTCAATAATGCTGAAAACATCAAGTCCCTGTATGAATTGTATCTGCACCAACCCCATGGTGGTGGCAATCGCTTTTATTTCATCATATGACTCCTGCCAAATACTATAGCAATAGTAGATTTTTTTCGGCTTTTCCACAAACATTTTATCACAATTTTTAATTATTTTAGTTAAGAGTGTTGTTTTGCCCGACATTGACGGTCCACACAGAAACGATCTGAATGGTGTTTTAAATTGATACATGTTCCCTTCAACAGTTCACCTGGACAACTAACTGTAGACTATGGCTGTCTGATGACTAAATAATTTCCCTATTACTACTACTACTACTCCGTTCAAGAATAATAACGAGAAGAAGAAGAAGAATAGAGAATAATATTTTCTTTTATTATATACATAAAAAAGGTGACAATACTTTAAAAAATATACTACATTGAAAAAGGCACATTAAACATGAATAAAAAAAAATACACTTGTTTTAAATTTATTTATAATAAAAAAATACAACATTTACATAACCACTAGAAAAAAAAAAACACTTAAATAAATACACTTTTTTTTTTCTGTTTATTTATTTATAAAAAAAATACAACATTTATTGGACTAATGTGCACTTGAAATATCATACACTTTTACTTACAACATTTTAAATTTTGGGGTCCCCCCCCCCCCGGGGGGCGGCCGCTGCGGCGGCCGGGGCCGGGAAGCGCCGGGCGCCGGGGGCCCGCTGCGGCGGGCCCGGGCCGGGGGGTTGGCATTAAATACTGGAAATTGATCTGCCTTGCAAACACACACACACACACACACACACACACACATTGAAAATTGATTGTGATAGAGAAAAAAAAGAATTAAAAAAAAAAAAAACCTCCCACCCAATTTATACTTTTTTTTTAGTGAATTTAAGTTAATTTTTTTAGACCGAGTTGTTTTCTGTACTCTGTACATTCAACTCGGTCTGAAATTAAATAATGACCGTGTGGCAATACCTTCACACCATCCTCAAGTACATAGACTTTGTCCGATATGGCAGACATGGCGTTTTTCTCAACTCTAACTGTGTAGTTTTTAAATTGTAAAGAGCGAATCGCCATGACTTTCGCCCTTGGCACTAAACTACGTTCCACACAGTTTCTATACACACTCATGTCGAAATTATTTTTTACAAAGTGTGTAGGTACCCCCTTGCAAACTTGTTTGATATCCTTGCCGTGCGTTTCCACACAGTATACCTTCGGTCCAGGAAACACACCACTGGATATCAGATCGCTACCCGTTTCAGATTTTAACATTAACAATTGATTTGGGGCCTGGCGTTTCACTAGCTCTGGGTAGAGGGATTCGTTCCAGTTAGTGTAGTCCATTCGTGAGCTAATGTACTCGCCATTTTCCAAATCATTCAATAGATTTTCAGTTTTGACTTTTAACAGGAGTGAATCAGTGTCCCCGTAGTACACTTGAACTTGTCCCTCAATCGGCCACTGTACCTTGCATACATTATAATAAAATGACAACATGAGTTTCTTGGATATTTCAGTTATTGCACTTCCGCCTGCAATATTTTTATTTAATACAATGTTTCTTTTCTTGCGATGTAGGAGAACCATATTGGAGTCTATGATTGTGAACGATGTGAAGTTTGGATCCGCAATGATTCGAGCACAATCTTTGGGGTTGGTTACAATGTCACATCGACTTCTGTGTCGTACGCTCTCGCACATTTTACCGAAAGCTGAGTTCAAAATGAGTTTATAGACTTCTTTTTCAACTTTCGTTTTCGCTTGTGAACGCTTACTGACAAAGGTGTCAATAAACGTTTTCATGTAAGGCTTTTGATCAAATTGGAGGGCTCTATGAATCTTTGTGACCTTGAAACCATTGGACACCATCCATTTCAATAGCACGTGATGAACAACGATATTCTGTTTCGGGTTGAGATCGGCAATTAGTTTTTGTTTTGAAGGTACCCAGTGCATACTCCCGTCCTCTACTAAAGATAAATTGTAGGGGCTCAGAGAGTCCCTACCCACCGGTCTATTTATGCACGGAAAAACAAAGTCTTTTACCGAGTCATGGATTTCCATGGGTATTTCACCGTCAATTTCAAAAAACCATCCCTGTGCCCCATTCTCCTCAACACTGGCAATGTCGGGGAAATTCGAAGCACAGGGATTGTCAAGCCATTTATAATTGCCACACGGCAAACAGTAGTGAGACATTGCCGATGGGTAAAGAGAATTCATATCCAAAAAAACTGCGTCCGACTTTTCATCGGTGTGCTGTCCACTCGGATCAGTTTTCATGATACGATCCCCGTGAAAAACATACCCACCCCTCATTGATCTCTCTACAAACAGATGCTGATCCACATCGGCGATCAGACCTATTTCTTCTTTGCTGATTTTAAGTATCAAGTCCATCACCAAATGGGGAGTGGAAAAATAATAACCTAAATCCAACCCAAATTCCCCATAGATTTTATCCGTATTTTTGCACACAATATCCAGAAGAGTGAGTACGTCACTGGCCAAGTAAAGTTTACAATAATCCCACCCATTTTTACATCCGCCCTTTGCCCAAACCCTCTTAGCAAATTCGTAGTCGCTAGTGGTGCACTCACTCTCAGTAAGAGAATTGTAAAAAGCTTCAATGGGCGGTAGTGACACCTCATCTAGCCTCGAGCCAGAGTTGTAATAATCATATGGATATATACCCTTACACGTTAATAAATCATACATTTCATCATCGGGGAAGCGCTGTTTGAGGAGGGGGAAGCTATCAAAATTGTCACTTTTCTGCACCTGAATCAATTGACTTAAAGATTTGGGGAAGAAGCTGAAAGAGTCTAAAAAACGAATTTTATTCAGGCACGTGTTACCCTTGTCAACTGTTTTCCACATGAATTCTAGCAGCAGTAGCTTCTCCGATGATTTGGGTATGATATTATATGAAAAAGAACCATCTATCCATGCGTCATCTACAACTCCCCCCTTGGCAATGCGGGCCAACGCCGGAAGAACAAACTTTAAGTCGTAATTGGAATTGTGTATAAAAACAGGTACGAAATATTGTTGTCTAACGTTTAAATTGCATGACTGGTGTGCTACCCCTCTAAAGTTACTCCCTCCCGATGTAATTTCCTGCCACAAATGATCATGGTCGATCACCTTCCTCCTCCCCCCATTCCCAACACCATCATCAAATTCTCCCTTGCAAACCCAACACATTTTACGATTTTTAATGGCCACTATGTCATCTGGTGATAGGACCATAGGATAGTTTGTATAACGAAGGCGCGAAATTGCACTGTTCGCTGTTTTGACTAGACTGACCAATGCCGAGCGCATGCAGTCTTCACCGTCACTCAACATCTCAACTACCTCCAGCACTTGCATGGTATTATTGGAATCTCGTTGCGCGTGAGCGTAAGAGACCCCTATGGCTTCATGTATTTTAACATGATTTGAATTTGACGGATCGCACACGTCTGTCAGCTTAGCCTCGCAGTCCAAAGCGATCTTATTGCTCTGCAGGAGCGTGTTTTGAAAATTTTTAAAACGTAAGATCGCTCTATCTCCGCTTACCGTCTCCACAGCCTGGTATCCATGACGTTTACAGTGTTTCATGTGATGCTTTAAATTTAAATCAGAGCGAAATCTTGAGAGGCATGTTGGACAGTAATAACGTGCCTCATGTTTCTTACCCTCACTTAGAACCCTACTAATATCCGTAATCGGATTGAAATGACCAATTGAATCGGAGTCTGTGGGTGGGGTGTATAGAAGCCATACCCAATATTCTACTGATTCAATTGAAGGAGCCCGCACTGGAAATAATACACCCTTCTTATCGGAACGCTGACCCTCTTCAAATTCTGTTTCATACTGTAACACCGTGACACCAATCTTTAAATGTGCATTAGCCCGCTCAAAAATATCTATTCCTTTTAGTGTCACGGGATATTGACCATTTAAACAATTAAAATTTACTTTGGGGAACTTTGAACCCTCCCTACCATTAACTGCCATTTTGTCCAACTTTTTCTTAGATGCATCTTTTTGAAGTGGTCTGTATGCCGCAATTAAAAACGCATACTTGAAACACTGCAGCCTCGTATCGAAACAGATTCGTTGTATCCCCCTAGACCCCTCTAAATCTGAATGATATTTTAAAACTATAGCCCTCTCCCAGCCCCACCACCTCTTACAATAAAATCCTTTTTAAACCTACAGATGTTAACATTTAAACTTTCAATAAATAAAACCACAGATCCACTACCCCCCTCGTTATAATTTTCCCACTTACTTTGAATACTATTGGCCCAATTTAGAAAAACCTCCCCATAATTTGATAAATGCGGGTGTATTGCCAACATCTCTGTGTGCAAGTATTTCGAATACATCTCACCCGCACTTTCATTTAAAAAAAATATTTTTAGTGCTATTGATGCTTTTAAACTGACCCCCACTCCCCACACCCCCATTTGTTGTTCAAGAATGGCTCGAATCTTATCAGTATATGAATGTGTAATGGCCAGGGGATCTGTTATTATATCCCCCGACACTAGAGAGTTGAAAGGGTCACCGAATTTGGCGCTGTAGACCAATGTGTGATGCAAGGCAGAGTTGGAGAGAAAAAAATCCGGAAGAGGGGGTACTGTTGCTGTTGTATTAGTACTACTTCTATCTATAGCATTAGGTGGAGTGGTGGCGGGTGACAGAGAATTGTCAATAACACCACTCCCAGTCTGTTCAATCATATTGGGGGGATGTGGCATGAGGTCCCCTAATACATATTCCAATGTGTTTGGGGACAATTGGTCGAGCCAGCCTGTATTGTCCTCTGATGGAATTTCGTTATGAGGACCCGGTTCAGATTTACTTGTAACATCATCATCTAAATATTCACGTATGAAACTATCTGTCCACACCGGATCCTCAAACATGTCAATATCACAGCTTAAGTCATCCAGGCTGGCCATTTCCCCAAAAACATCGTTAAGGAAGCCACTTTCCCACTCCATATTCTCTAGGACCAGTGTAGCTTCATCCCTGAACTCTGCTGGTGGTGAGAGAATTGGTCCTGTAAATATAGTTGCTTCATCACTCAATGGTGTCGCTGGTGGTGCTATATTTTTAATCTGTAGAAAAAAAAAGTTTTATTTTTTATGTAAATTTTTTATAGTTAATAAACTTTGTCAATTTCTCATAGTCATTGTCATACTATCATCACCATCACCTAAACAATTAAAAGAAGAAGAAAAAAAGTTACATTGCCTTATGTCTTTCATAATGTCAACTGAACATGTTAAAAAATATATATATATTTTTTTTTTTTTAGTCAGGAAAATGTAGTCTTATTCTTAGAAAAAATTAATGGTTTTATTCCAAATTTTTTTTTTTTTTAAAACAAAAATGCAAAATATGAGTCCAATTCGATTGTTTGAGCCTCTTCATTATAAGTGTCAATGAAATTTGACAAGATAGGTTCGAATATTGAACTTTGTATTTTTTTAAAAAATATAAATACCACAAAAAGGTATTTTTTCAAAAATAGGGGGCAATTGCTCCTTATATCTAAATTGTCACCACTACTATCCTAAGCTCCTGCTGAAGCTAGTTTCGAATATTGAACTTTGTATTTTTTAAAAGTATAAACCTCATATGTCGGTGGTTGATGATGCTACCTTCTCAATAATCCGTATTTTCCTGTGTCTTTTGCCAACGGATTTGTTTGAAGTTGACCTGGGCTAAATAAATGCTTGTAAGAGAGAGAAGAACTCTTTTCTCCATCCATATCAACAATTAAAGTGCAATTAAAATGTTGGATGGTCCTTTTTTAGAACCCTCCCTCCCCTCCCCCTCTCCCGGGGAGGACCCTTGGGAACCGGGAGCTTCCTTCGATGTAGGAGGATCGATACCCTTTCGAGTTAGGGAGGTGGGGTATTGGACTTCACAGCACTGTTCAAATAGAACAACCTCAAATTCTTTCTCGAAAACATCTAAGTGTTTCAATGAAATGATCAAAAACGGCTTCACCCAAATAATGTTTCTTAACATTACCGCGAAGACATATTTGGAAATTATCAAAAAAACCTTTTTCCCTGTGTAAATTGCTTATTGAAGATATGGATCTTGCTATTTAAAGACCACTTTGCATGCGACCCTACTTAGAATTCAAATTATACCTGTCGGGCGGATTTAAAATTCAGGTGTGCTGATGGGACATTTTGATAAGAGCCCGGATGCGCGCGAGAGCTTAGTGCAATAACATATAGCAGTTTAAGAATGATTGCCAACTGTGAAATAGTGAATTATTTTTTTTTTTATATAGTTAGTTTGTCTAAAAGGAATATTGGGATTTTTGCATTAGAACGCATCTTGGATAGAAGTTACGAGGTAAGGTTTTTTTTTTTTTTTTTTCGTTATAGAAATGCATGAAAATCGTTCCTTTATACATATACCAGCTAATTTGGTTAATGAAAGAAAATGAAATAGTTTTTTAGAAACAAATTTTAAGTTTTACTCATCAAAAGCTATGCCCCTGAGAAAATTTACCTTATTTTTGAAAATAGAGATAGAAACAAAAAATTATGTATATACTTACAAATTCTAACTGGACTTCTATATCTGAACTCCTTGGCAAAACTTGAGGGGGGTTAAGGCCACAATCTTCAGTAGGTGGAGCTGAGGCATTATATAAGGCAGTCCACTCCCTTTTCAAGTTCCTTCCAGCTGATATGGAGCTAACACGGGGGTCAGAGGTCCCTGTCATTAAAAGATTCGCAGGCATTGGCTGGTCTTGTGTAGTTCTAGTAGCGAATTTGATAACTGAAGGTCTTGTAGCTTGCATTAGTATACCTTCGCTATATCGTGCCCTCTTTTCAGAAGGGGGGGTATTGCATGTGTCCACTTCCTTGAAAAAAAAAATGCATTTTAGGTTTGGGAAAATAATTCAGTTTATGTTAGGCATTTAAAGTACTGCAAAACATTTTAAACTGATCATGATAAAAATCACACCGTAAATGCAGACTGGTCAGGAAATATTTTCAAAAAAAACATCCCTAAAAAACCACTGATCGTGATAAAAAAAATCACACTGTAATAAAAAAGGAAGCTTTTGTAACAATTAATACATTAAAAGAATCAACATTTTATTCTAATCCCAATTTACCGATCGAAAGCTAAGCACTTTTTTTTTTCAAAAACATCCTTAAAAAGGCCGCTGATCTTGATAAAAAAATCACACCATAAATGCAGACTGGCCTGGAAGTATTTTCAAAAACATCCCTAAAAAAAAAAAAACACTGATCTTGATAAAAAAAAGCCACTGATCTTGATAAAAAAGGAAGCTTTTGTAACAATTAATACATTAAAAAATCAACATTTTATTCTAATCCCAAATTACCGATCGAAAAGCTAAGCACTTTTTTTCAAAAAAAAACATCTAAAAGACCCATTGATCCCGATAAAAAAAAAATCACACCGTAAATGCAGACTGGCCTGGAAGTATTTTCAAAAACATTCCTAGAAAAAAAAAAACCACTGTTCTTGATAAAAAAGGAAACTTTTGTAACAATTAATACATTAAAAAATCAACATTTTATTCTAATCCCAAATTACCGATCGAAAAGCTAAGCACTTTTTTTTTTCAAAAAAACATCTAAAAGACCACTGATCTTGATAAAAAATCACACCGTAAATTTCAACCTATAAGAGAATTAGAGGTTTTTTTTTCAGCTCCTAAAAACAACAGGCTTCTAAGTGTATAAGTATCCCTTAGTTCTAGTGTAAGGAAAGAATTTCTTCCTTAACTTAATGACAATTTCTTTTTAATAATGCGAATATTTTTTACTCACCAGAAAAAGGTTAGAATTATCCATTTTTTATATGTAATTACAAAAAATGCTATCTCGAATATAAACGATTCGAAACTGATGGAGAATCAAATATGGAACCTGATTATATACAAAAAATAATAGGCGAGTAAAAAAGAAGAGACACCGGTTTTTTGAACTAAAAAAAAAGACATTGAACTTTGAAATTGCGTCGTTCCTAGAGTGTAAAGACCTATAGACCTGTTTGTACGCAAATGACCCTGGTAACCGTCCAATGCATTGAAAACTTACACACATATCTATGCCTTCAGGCGTAAGTTTGAATGTAAGTTTTTAATCAGCACCTCTCTTACTACTAGCGACCCGGCTCAATGGTAACCGAAACTCTAGAAAATGGTATTTTGATACCAATAGATACATCAAAAGAGTCAGATTTTAATGCTGATTTCAAATATATAAATTTCATCAAGTTTAGTCCTACCCATCAAAAGTTACGCGCCTGAGAAAATTTGGATGATTTTCGAAAAAGGGCGAAAGACCCCCTGAAAGCTATAGAACCTTAATGAAAATCACACCATCATATTCAGCGTATCACAGAACCCTACTGTAGAGGTTTCAAGCTCCTATCTACAAAAATGTGGAATTTTGCATTTTTTGCCAGAAGAAAGATCACGGATGCGTGTTTATTTATATATATTTTTTTTTCCCAGGGGTGATCGTATCGACCCAGTGGTCCTAGAATATCGTGGGAGGGCTCATTGGAATAGAAGTTAAAAGTTCTAATGCCCTTTTTAAGTGACCAAAAAAATGGAGGGCAACTAGGCCCCCTCCCACGCTCATTTTTTTCCCAAAGTAATCAGATCAAAATTTTAAGATAGCCATTTTGTTCAGCATGTTCGAAAATATGATAAGTATGTCTTTTAGGATGACTTAATCCCCCGAAGTTCCTGGGGGGGGGGGCTGAAATTTATGAACTTTACCCAATGTTAACATACAATATTGGTTATTGGGAAGTATACAGACGTTTTCAGGGGGATTTGTTCTGGTAGTGGGGGGGCTTGGGGGTTATGGGGGAGGATCTTTTCATTAAGGAAGTTTTCATGGGGGAAGGGACATTGCTATGAAGGGGACGCCGGATTTCCCAGCATTATTTTAAAAAGATCAGAAATTAAGTATAAAAAAACAAGTTTTTTCAACTGTAACAGCAGCAACATCAAAACTTAAAACGAACAGAAAATATTACATATATGATTGGGTTAACCCCCTAGTCAATACCTCGCTCTTTAAGCCAAAGATTTTTTAGTACTTTCATAAGAGCTATTTATTCTAATTAACGGCCTTTGTGATTAAGCGGTCATTTTTAAAGAATTGGAACAAAAATTCGAACTTTAGCTTAAACAGCAAGGTATTGACTAGGGGGCGAACCCCCTAATATACGTATTAAAAATATGTGAATATAGAAGTTCATTACGTAAGTTACGTATATTTATTACTAATAAAAACGTTTGTAAATAAAATTAAACAAGTTTCGAGAAAGCCATTTAACCAAATAAAAGTAAAATTAATGTGCAAATTTTGTTTTAATTATTCATGTACGGTGAGCCAAGATCAAAGCCTGCATTAATTCAAAAATGTTCAAAAATTAAATAAAAAAAAACAAGTTTTTTTTTTAACTGAAAGTAAGGATCGACGTTAAAACTTAAAACGAACTGAAATTATTCCGTATATGAAAGGGGCTGTCCCCTCCTCAAGCCTCGCTCTTTACGCTAAAGTTTGACTTTCTCACAACTCTTATTTTGTTAAACAATAAAAAACTTTAGCGTAGAGAGCGAGGCGTTGAGGAGGGGACAGCCCCTTTCATATACGGAATAATTTCTGTTCGTTTTAAGTTTTAACGTCCTTCCTTATTTTCAGTTAAAAAAAAAACTTGTTTTTTTTTTAATAAGTTATAAGACCGAAACTCAATCAAGCCTTTTGATACACAAACACAAAGAAAAAAAAAGAAGAAAACTACAAAATTGACCCAATCACAAAGTCATGTCTCTTGGGAAGCTATGAAATTATATAATAATTTGGTTTTCTATTTTGGTTATATCAATATTCCTCCTTGCTTCTGCCATTGTAAAAAAAGTACCTGCGTAATTATGATGCTCGTGCTGAAGAGGTATTCAAAATAGTTGCTTTATCCATTTAATAGTAAATATATCAGTTTAAAGAGCATGATATCCTCATAATGAAGCAGAATAACGTTTAACTCTATATAGCGTAAATTTCCCATTAACGTTTCGTGCTAACATGTCATTTGTGAGCGGGAATTTTTCTTGCCATAATGACTGTCCTGGTCACAATTATAATACTTAGGGCTTTCGCCGTAAAGGCGTGTGATGTGGCTGTTGAGGCTGAGGCTGCTGATTACTGAACTTGTACGACGCTCTACTCTGTATAAATGATATTATGCACACTCTTTTATGGTAAGCTGTAAACCTGAAACAAAAAGCAAAGATTATACCCGGGAATAGGAAGGTACCTCTGAGGGGTTCTTGACCCTTTAAAATGACCTGAAATATTAAATAGTACTATCTAGCGAATTTCACGTGCAGCCCATTAAAGTTTGGTCGTTTTAGCTGCAGCTGAACCTAACTGAGCAAAAATATAAGCAAGTTAGTGATAAAAAAAACTCAACAAAAAAACTACTTTTATTGTCTGAATGTTATTTTTATTCGATAAATTGAATAAAGTGTCAAAATTAGTTTATTGGGAAATCGGTTATAATCATTATAATGTTTAATTATTTATAACCCACGAATGAACATTAGTAAATGAATAGGAACAGTCCTGGTCAAGGGTAAAAATATAATAAAGTATAAAGTCAAAAATAACTATTGGAAATAACAGGTCCTGGGCTAAGTCAACAATACATCTATCCTTTTCTTCACTCATATCCTAGAGTGTACACAGGTCATTTGGGGGCTCATCAGTGCTGCTAATTAGGAATGCCAGTGAGTTGTACAACATTGGTGATTTGTAAACAAAAGACTTAGCATACTCAGAGGTAACTGGTATATTTTCTCTTGTTCTATGATATGCTATGGCATCTTTGATTTCAGATTTGAGCTGCTTCATGAAGCTTGAATTTTATTAAATTGGTGAAAGACTTGAGAGCCAAGCCATGGCTAGTTAGAATAAAGCAAAGACAGATAGTTTTTGCAAGAGGGATAGCTCTCATAACTTTTTTCAGAATTGTATAAAATGATTCATTTCACTTGTTGATAGATAGTCTATCATCCATCCTAGAGCAGAACTAAGGTAGATAGGCATAGAATAAGGATTATTCAAATTGATAATTCCCTTGATTTTCGAATTTGATCAACTTGGGGGAAGACTTGAGGGTCAAGCCATGGCTAATTAGAATAAATCCAAGACAGATAGTCTTTGTGAGATGGAAAGCTGGCATAACTTTTTCAGAATTGTATAAAAATGATTCATTTCACTTGTTGATAGAAAGTCTACCATCCATCCTAGGGCAGAACAAAAGGTAGATAGGCATAGAGTAAGGATAATTCAAATTGTCCATCAGTTCTGTGAGACATTTGAAGGCAATTTGCGCAATATTTTTAATGTTATTACTAGATCATGGTCTCATCGTAGCTTTCAGAAAGGTCACATTTCAAAGCACAAAGCAAGTCACACTTGCATATTCCTGCGCAGGAGTACTTTCCAATGCACATGTTTTTACATTTGCAGTGAACGACGATACGGCTTACAGAAATTGATCATTGTGACAATAATTTTGTCAGAGGAAATGAGGAATAACCCCAAAAGCGTTGCTGAATGCCCATACAAAATTTAGGGGGTTTTAAACTATTGGTTCACTTTCTGTTGCCTGTAAATTGATTCCCTGCTGATATACAACTCTAAGTTTGTGGTATTTAAAGTTGTTTCCAGTGGGCGGAAAGATTATATTCTAGGGCAGCTTTAACGAATGTCTTCTTACCCACAGGATATATAAAGCTCATCGTGTCAGTGCCACTAAGGCTATTCAGAAGTCCAATACTGTCAACAAAGTCCCTTGGAAGAGAAAAAGTCAGCTCATGCACAGGAACAATTTGGTCAGGAAATTGGAGGAATAGTTTGTTCTTTTTTTACCCTTCCGTAGCTAACAGCGTAAACAAGTGTTGCAAAAGTATCTTCAGAATATCGGTGTCATTGGCCCAAACAATTAAAAAAAATCTTCCATTTGTAAAGCTGGAAGCAGGTTGGACTGCAATACGAATGTCTGATTCTTCGTGTGTGATTCCAAGCCCAAGACTATGAAGAGGTAAAGGTTCTATGTATTCTTCTCTGGGCAATATCCCAACACGTCGACGATCAGGGAAACCTCCAGCTAATATTATGTTAAAGTTCCTACTAGTACTACCAAAATTGCTCCAAAACTCATAAATAAAGAGTTAGCTTTGGCAAAAGAACTTTCGAGGATTGATTGCCAGGAATCACTGAGTTTGATGTTTTCACTATGTGTCGTACTGACCTCCAAACTCTGCAGTTGGCATATATTTTCTGAGAGCTGATTAAAATCTTCTTTAAAACCTGATAATGTTTCATTCCTTGACGCAGTCATAGTCCCTAAGAGTGGCATAAAGTCCAGAATAAGTGAAAGCTTCGAATCGACATCCGAAACTGGCAAAGAGCAGGCTCTAAAATCTAGGCAAGACAACGCTTCTGTCAAGTTTATCAGATCAGACTTTTTTCCTGTTGTTAACCTGAATCCGTCGGATTGGGCTTCAAATAATGCCGGGAAATACTGGAGGAGTTCATGCTAAAGTATTTTTTTAGCATGTCGGTTGCTGAACCTGTATATTTTTAACCAACTATCAGCAGAACTTGTTTTAACTGCTTATAGTTCTTCTGGGGTTGGCAAAAGTACATCACCTTTCAGGTATGTTTCAAGCAGTTTTCCATGGTTTGATCCTTGATCTTTAAGAAAGCACTAGAATTGCTTCTTAGATATTTATCTATTTTATCCAATCCTATTTTCTCTGCTGAGACAATCCGTTCCGCTAATTGCCTGTATCAACAGTTTAAAAAACGATCATATTCATCAACGCTGGTTCATCATACCTAAAAGGATGCTCCATCATACCTAAATATATGCTCCGAGTTACACCTCTTAATCCACTTTTTTGCTTTGTTTCCAGATTTAGCGATGATTTTAGCGCATGGTCTGGTGCGACACAATTCATTGAGCCGCTTTTTTCAACCTTTATGTATCTTTCCCTATCAATCATAATTTTCATGAAGGTACCTCATATTCATAGCAATAAAAGTTGTTAAATTCTTTATTTCGGTTGTATTTCTGTAAGAACAATGATCAATCGTTTGACTAATTTGGAATTAGAAACATTAATGCTGAAAACAACGAGCCCCAATACAAGGCTAGTGAAATGGTCTCACTATTGCCCTTAAATAAAATTATGTATATTATTAGTGTATATTAATAGTGTGTTGCTGCAACACCCCAGACAGTTTATTTTATGAATATTTAATTACCTCATAATCTATTACTGAATAAATATACGCGACTTTGTGTAAAAGAAGAGCCCAGAAGCAGACCTCCTGCAAGGTAATATGCACACGTGATTATGGAAAATAAACGCAAGAAGAAGAAAAATCACGAAAGGACAGAAGTCCTAGTTGGGGATTTACTAATTACTTGTTGTAATTCAGTACTACCTAGTTTGTTTCTCCCTTTTTTAAAGCTAAGAACAGACATCTCGTGGTAATGTTGAATCCTATACTCAAATAACGCTTTTTTAACAAAACTGTGCCGAAAAAAAAGAAAGAAAAAAGAAGTTCTGTCTCCAACTCTTTCTTCCTAATGAAGTTAATGAATGTCGTTCAAGCGTCAAAGAAAAGAAAATGAGATTTTATCTGCTGGGGTGGTAAGGACCATCAATTGTCACGTACCAGCTAAAAGATGAAATTTTCTGTGGGAAGTGTTGCAGCTGAAATCTTAAAAACGTGAGTTTTGGCAAACGAGGCCATTCTCACCAAAATGTTGGCATGCTTCAATGTTGAATATGAATTTAATACTAACCTAAATACCAGGCATGCAGTGCTTTGAGCTTAGTAACTGCAGCGAATGTTCAATTTGTAACACTGTTGTGGGATCTGGTGTGGATTATGAATACAACATATTTGTGTAAATAAAATAAAAATATATCAAGATTACTCACGAAACTTGTAGATTACTCAGGAAAAAAGATCCGACATGGCTATTTAAAAATAGTTGCTAATCAAGGCAAATACAATCGGGTGACTATGCAAAATCTTCCACCTTTCCGAGTCGTTGCGAGTCAGAAATTATTCCGTATATGAAAGGGGCTGTCCCCTCCTCAATGCCTCACTCTTTACGCTAAATTTTTTTTATTGTTTTAAAAAAACAGAGTTTGTGAGAAAGTAACTTTGATGGGTAAGACTAATCTTGATAAAACATACATATTTGAAATCAGCATAAAAATCTGATTTTTTTATGTATCTATTGGTATCAAAATTACGTTTTTTAGAGTTTCGGTTACTATTGAGCCCGGTCGCTCCTTACTTACAGTTCGTTACCACGAACTGTTTGATTAGCTTAGTCTGAGCGAGATAAATTACTATGCAGACATATTTTAATTAAATATTTAGCATATAGAGTTGGTTTGGTTGGGTATTTAATATAATGCGGTGTGGGCGGCCTGCTTTCCATAATTCTCTGTTGTAGTTTCCGTAATTTAGTTACTAAAGTATTGTATTTTCATCATATTTTGGTATACTTCACTTCTTGAGTGTGGTCACTATAATACATAAGTACCAACTAGGGGCATACAACCAGCTGATTTAAGGCTCGGTCATGCACCAGCTGCTCGGTCATGTTGTTAGTTTGTGCTTATATTCGCTTATTATGTTATTGATTGCTTTATATGTTTTTTTTTTTTACTCCAGTGATTTACTAGTGTTTGTATAATGGGTCATTAAACAATGATTGTTATTATTAGGTCTCTTTCCCGTTAAGGCATGCTTAGACTTACGGCACGGCACGCGTAGACTTATGTCTATATACACGGCACGCGTAGACTTATCTTAAGGTCAGCCCAGTAGCCCATTCATCCCTTATGCTTAACCGCAATGAATATTCTTATGCTCGCTAATGAATGTAATGCCAGGTTAGGTATTTTTAAATCCTTCAAATTGTATATTTTTTAAGAATTTTTAGGTTTTTTTATGTTTTCGTCCATTTTATTAATTAAACTATTTCTTGAACTAAAATGTTAGTTATAGTGAGTGAGTGGAATTACAAGTAAAACAAGTAGTAATAAACCTTGGACGGAAAAGTTTCATTACTAATAATTAACTAGTACGACTCTCCTGCTGTATAGTTGCTCAGTCAGGGTTGCCATCAGGTGAGAAAAAATCACTAGATTTTAGTGATTTTTTGGTTGATTTAGTGATTTTCTTCAATAGTCTAGAGATTTATCTGCTGATTTGGTCATTTTTTTGCTTAGACTTTATAAAAATCATTAGAAATTTTTATAAATCACTAGTGGTGGCAACCCTGGCTTCAGTATACCCCTAGAATATCTGGGCTATAGGCCACATGACGTTTTGTAAATCCCCTCTTTATAGTAAAATTCATATTTTAGGAGCGCTGTATCAAATCTGGGTCTCTGACAGTCAACTATAACAAAGTAAATACCGACTATCGACTAAGACACAATGATTTATTGGCAAATCTTGTACACAGGTAAGGCTCATTTAATTCAAAGCTTTAAATGTCCGTTTGTTTTGCATAATGTGTACTATTTGACAACGGATTGTCACAGCAGACTTATAAAATAAAATAAAAAATGTTTCAGTTTCTGGCTTTTGCCACATCATTCTGTTGTATTGTAGCAATAGATGGTACTAACGGGCAAACTTTAATAAGAGCAATGAGTGTCTCAAGTCACTTAAAAATTTGAACGCCCGTGTATGATCATGCTGATTTGGTGGGATTCATACATAGCCTACTAAGTTGACTGTATCATGTAGGCTAGACAAGCTGATGGAATTAATTTAGAAAGAAAAACAGGGTCAACAATTGTGGTTATGGTATCAGTTGTCCGTGCGCGATCGAAACTTTGTGAGAGAAGAAGTGGGATTAATTTTTGAATAGTTTGCTTTTGATGATACTATTCAGAATCAATTTTTGGGTAGTATCGTCTATTCAGAATGAAAGTATCATTAATTTTCATCATAATTATCGTCTAGGCATAGACGATAATTATGATGGTTTTATGGATTTTGGTTTCAGCCTAGTGAGAAAGAGCTTGTTTGTGTAAAAGGTTAAAATTAATCGAACATATGTTAACCGCTTATTATATGAAGCTACGTACTTAAGTGTGAAAGCCACTTAACTTCAGATTGTAAAACAGTCTAATAGTGGTCAGCTAAAAATAAATCCACCAATCAAAAACAAGTTTACATACTAATCAGTCTTAAATAAACCAGTATGATGAACCTACTCAGCCAATATGAAACCTCTGTTACGCTGAATCCCGTTGCTATATTTTTTGAGAGACTAAAGATTCCTGGCACATTTTTTTCTGTCAGATAACTCGTAATCCTCACCAGAATCAGCGATATAATTTCTGTATCATTTTTACCTTTTTCCGATGAAAAGATGATTGGTTTTGATTTTGGAGGGCCGAAAAAATATTTTACTGTTACCTGCAATCTTGGGTTTCGATTAGTCGATGGCTGGAGCTTGCCCAGGTTCGACTGGCGGTGAAAACGGTGTGTGATTGCTTTTATCAACAAGAGAAAATGCCAAGTGACAGGTATCCAGCAAAATCGTGAATTTATATTGTTTTTGCACATTTCTTTGTCTTCATAGTTGCATCGTTAAACTTCGTTGCAAACAAACATCTGACATATATTAAATAGAAATGTTGCTCTTGCAGTATAATGGGAGTTTGAGTTATTCTTAGATTAACCAGCGCGTAAAGACTTTGCTCAGAATGTAGCTTTGAGAGCAATGCGCTGATAAAAGACATGTTCGCTATTTTTCAGTCACAACAGCTATCCAGGACTTTTAATTAAAAATCTTCCGAGAAATTATTTTGTTAGTCATATTTATTCTGTATAACTATATCCACTTTGCTATAGGAAAAACTGGATCAAAAGTAGGGTCGTATTCAGGATTTTTGTTCGGGAGGGGGGGGGGGTAAAAAGGGGATAATGATTATCAAGATTTATGTGTGGAAAGATTTGTTCATAAGTATTTTTGTTAGTTTTGTACGAGACAGATAAAAATTTCGGGGACGGTTCAAACCGGGCAACCCCCTGGATACAGCCCTAAACAAAAGAATCAGATTCTACCAGCCTAGTCACCTCTTTAAGTTTCAAGCAAATCAGCATAAATTCAAGTTTCTTATCCAAATTGTTGGTCCACAGAAAAGAGTTTTGGGATTACTGCTTCACAGTATAAAAAGATTGATAGATAGATCGTCTATTTCAAAAGCAACATATATCTGCAAAATTAGCTCAGATAAACTGACTCATGACATTTCCCCATATCTGTAGAATGCTGAAAAAACTAGAGCTTTACTGAAAACACGAAACCTAACTGGATATTCTCTTAGGAGTAGAAAAGGCATTGACTAATCAGCAGAAAATAAAAAACCTAATTTATCCGGCTCCCATTAATCTTTCCCCTGCCATAATATCGGTCACTTTTAGTTTACAATTTAAATTTTCTATAAAACTCAATTTAGCTCAGTTTTCAGTGAAGCGCTAAATTTTTAGATTTCTACAAATATAGGGAAATGTCATGGGTTTGTTTATTTGAGCTAGTTTTGCAGATGTGTTATGAATAGACTGCGAAAAAAAATATTTTTTGTTCGTTTTATTCTTCACCTTCGCTCTTTTCTTAGATCTTAAAAACTTTGTTGCTTCAAAAATTATTTATTTTTCACTTTTTGTGTTTTAAAATACACAATAAAACTTGCATAAGGACCTCTTTCTAACTTAGGAGATAATACCGTACTACAAAGTCAACATGAGTTTTTGCTATAATAAAGCATTGAATGCAAGTTTTTCTCTCTTCCTCTCTTAAACTTTCCTACAAAATTTGTGTAACTTTCTTATGTAGCTAAGGGTCTCGAGATATCTTCGTATATTATCACCGCTGTCTTTGAGAACTTGCATAACTGAAGAAATTTCAGTTTTTGTGAAGTATCGTCCTTTGGTACTAGTATATTTTTATGCAACAAACAAGGTTCACTCACTTCGTAAATAGTATCAAGAGAACTTTCGCAGAAAGCGCGCCTTTTTTTTGTTTGCGTTCTTGAATTCCTTCACAGACTTCCATCAGAATCACGTACTCTAGTTAAAAAAAAGAAGAAAAATGTATAATTGGGCTCTTTAGGGCTATGAGATAAGTCATTTATCAGACATTTACGCACATTTCGTTGGGAGGTAATTTGCGAAAGTGGCAAAAAGCAGGCATAGTTTATCAGAACAGCAAAAGAGAGAAAATAAATATCCCTTTTCTAACCGAGGACTTTTCTGACCATCTTTCTTCTATATTTGAAGAAGGTGGTAGAGCCATGTGTACGAAACTTTCTGAAATTAGCTCATGTATCACTTCCTGAAAATCTCTGAATGTTTCATCTACATAGCTCAGCTTCTAGGCACCTACAAATAGGATTTATTTTGAATAAGTTTTTTTTTATTAGTTTTTATCAGAGGACAATATTTTCCGACTTATCTTTCTTATTTGCGATGAAACGATTTATTATATTTAGGTTGGACATGAAACGGCGGATCAAGCGGATTGTTTTTTCTTTGTTGTCTTTATGGACCTTCGCCATCTTATACTGACCCCCCCCCCCTACCGAAGATTTGCTTTTGCAAATAAGTTAATACTAAAATAAATGAAATTTATGTAACTGGAGAATACATCAAGAGCATGAAGTTTGTCCAAGTTCCCCAAAGCTCTATGGGCTTCGGAGAGCGAAGGGGTGGTATATACTTCGGAAAAATAAAGCACGGTCGAGAAAAGTTACCTGGAGCACGTATGGTGACAAATTTTAGGAAAAACCACAAAAACAGCTTGAGATTTCAGGGGGAAGAGTTAGAGGTGGATATGTAAATTATCTATACAGCTGTTAAATAGTTTTCAGTCGATTCGCCATCTCAGAATATCTCACTTAGTGGCGTTATGACCCTATTTGGTCTGAATTACTGTTTTGTGGCAGCAAATGTCACTTTTTTGTGTTGTGATCTTTTCATGACTTAGAAAAGACGCTAGAAATATGCGTTTCTATCCGAGTGACCCCCCTTCTCCGATTATATTTGGTTTAGCTTGAACCTTTTATTCAGCAAGATCACCTCTGAGAGAAAAAAAAAACATAAAGAGGAGACATAATTGTTATACTACCTTTAATAATAATTAAATAAAAAAACAACGTTTTTTAAACTGAAAGTAAGGAGCGACATTAAAACTTAAAACGAACAGAAATTATTCCGTATATGAAAGGGACTGTCCCCTCCTCAACGCCTCGCTCTTTACGCTAAAGTTTTTTATTGTTTTAAAAAATAAAGTTGTGAGACAGAGTCAAACTTTAGCGTAAAGAGCGAGGCATTGAGGACGGGACAGTCCATTTCATATACAGAATAATTTCTGTTCGTTTTAAGTTTTAATGTCGCTCCTTACTTTCAGTTTAAAAAACTTGTTTGTTTATTTAATTTTTGAACGTTTTTGAATAAATACAGGTTTTGATCTTAGCTCACCGTACATGAATAATTAAAACAAAATTTTCATATTAATTTACTTTTATTTAGTTAAATGGCTTTCTCGAAACTTGTTTAATTTTATTTACGAACGTTTTTGTTAGTAATAAATATACGTAACTTACGAATTAACTTACGTAACGAACTTCTATATTCATATATTTTTAATACGTTTATTAGGGGGCTCGCCCCCTAGTCAATACCTTGCTCTTTAATCGAAAGTTCGAATTTTGTTCCAATTCTTTAAAAATGACCGCTTAATCACAAAGGCCGTTAATTAGAATAAATAGCTCTTATGAAAGTACTAAAAAATCTTTGGCTTAAAGAGCGAGGCATTGACTACGGGGTGAACCCAATCATATATGTAATATTTTCTGTTCGTTTAAAGTTTCGATGTTGCTGCTGTTGCAGTTGAAATACTTGTTTTTTTATATTAAATTTCTGATCTTTTTTTAAATAATGCTGGGAAGTCCGGCGTCCCCTTCATAGCAATGTCCCTTCCCCCATGAAAACTTCCTTCATGGAAAGATTCTCCCACATAACCCCCGACCCACCCACACCCCCCCCACTACCAGGAAAAATCTCCCCTGAAAACGTCTGTATACTTCCAAATAACCAATACTATATGTTAACATTGGGTAAAGTTCATAACTTTCAGCCCTTCCCCCGGGAACTTCGGGGGATTAAGTCATCCTATAAGACATACTTATAATATTTTCGAACATGCTGAACAAAATGGCTATCTCAAAATTTTGATCAGGTGACTTTGGGAAAAAATGAGCGTGGGAGGGGGCCTAGTTGCCCTCCATTTTTTTTGTCACTTAAAAAGGGCACTAGAACTTTTAATTTCCATTCCAATGAGCCCTCCCACGATATTCTAGGACAACTGGGTCGATACGATCACCCTTGGGAAAAAAAAAATAAATAAATAAACCCGCACCCGTGATCTTTCTTCTGGCAAAAAATGCAAAATTCCACATTTTTGTAGATGGGAGCTTGAAACCTCTACAGTAGGGTTCTCTGATACGCGGAATATGATGGTGTGATTTTCATTAAGGTTCTATAACTTTTAGGGGGTCTTCCCCCCTTTCTTCGAAAATCAGCCAAATTTTCTCAGGCGCCTAACTTTTGATGGGTAGGATTAAACTTGATGAAACTTATATATTTGAAATCAGCATTAAGATCTGATTCTTTTGATGTATCTATTTGTATCAAAATACCGTTTTCTAGAGTTTCGGTTAGCCTACCATTGAGCCGGGTCGCTCCTTACTTACAGTTCGTTACCACGAACTGTTTGATATGTGATTTCCCTCGATTTTCGCAAAAGTGAGCTTTAAATCTCCAGTTAAGGGGATTTAAACCATGACAATTCGAATAAATATCTTAGAATTAGCATTCCCCGGACTTTTGGACAAAAATAGACGTTTTGTGGCACAAGATGGCAGAAAATGGCACTTTGCTGATGCGATCTCTTTTGTTACTTAAAAATGCACTAGAAATCGAAATTTCTGTTCAAATGAGCCCTCTCCTAATATTTTACGACCGGTGTTTCAGCACGAGCACTCCTGGGGAAAAAGTGGAAAAAAAGGAAGTGCATCAGTGCTACTCACGTTTTTCTTGTTATTTAAAGTTAGAGACTTTAAGTTTCCAGCCTAGGGTTTTTGACAATGTTGATTTCATTTATGTACCTTTTCTATCGACCTGACATTATTTTGCAGAGCTTTCGGGGTCTTTTTAATACTAGAAAAATAAAATAATTAAAAGTCGCTATGTTGTTACATCTGAGTAATAATTAATATTTCTGAATCAGCGTTCATTGGAAAATGTTTCTCACCAGACATTTTCTTAGAATTTATGTTTATAAAATTTGGTTTGGCCGTGGTTTGCTGTTTACTAAATTGCTGCGACTGCTGCAACCACTGTGGCAACGCTCATATTGGTTTATCTCTCAATCCATGTTTCAACCATGGACCAAAGGAGAGGTCGTAGCCCGAGACTATCGTTATAAAAAAATTAAACATTTTGGAACGGTGTTTATATATATATATATATATATATATATATATATATATATATATATATATATATATATATATATATATATATAGGATATATATAGGATATATATAGGATATATATATATATATATATATATATATATATATATATATATATATATATATATATTATATATATATATATATATATATATATATATATATATATATATATATATAGGATATATATATATATATATATATATATATATATATATATATATATATATATATATATATATATATATCTTTCTCGCAAAAGCTATATAAAATTAAAGCTAGTAAAATTAGCCAGTTGGGACCTAGAAACCACCTGGGTTGGACTGGTCGAAATTTACTTCCTGTACCATCTTGATTCACGAAGCTTTAGTTTTTCTTGGATGAGCAAAGGGTCTTGCGGATAGGGGGGATTTCGGTTGTAGAATCATGTTGAATCTTTAAAACGTTGGATGTATATATGCAAAACCTATTTGGGTTCTAGGCATAGCGGCATCACGCGAGCAAAATTTGTCACAGTGGTATTGGAAGAAGATTTGGGTGGTACTGATGATGTTAACATTTTTTTTTTTTTTTGTTCGATTTGAATATTCAATGGAATTTTTAAAAGGCGTCTCCTGTAATGGAATGAAATAACTTTAAAATATATGTTGCCACAGAGATTTCCTGAAAATCCAATGTCTCAAATTAAATTTAGTTCTCAGAAACATGGAGGATTCTTCTAGTGATTTATCTACCGAATTAAATATTTCTTCTTTTTTGCTGCATACTTTAGAAATCCCAAGTTTTTTTTGTCGCTATTGCTTTTAGGATGATAACAGAGCGAAAACTATCAAGGAAAGTATGTAAAGCATCATTCCTGTCGTATCAGTTAAAAAAAAAAAAAATTTAAGCTGTATCAAATAATTTGAGAAATCCGCTGTCAGCTGTGGCTGGACAGAATTATAGAGCATAGAAGGAAGGTTGCCTTTCCAAGGTTTACTAGCTTACTCTAATGATAAACTTATAAGATGTTATCTGAATTGAACATTTATTCCACCATTATTTACCGCAAAAATGTTTAAAAATTCAATGTTCTAACCAAAAAAAATATACAGCGTGCACTAATTCAAGATCAACTTGCATGATGGGCGCTATAAGAAGCTCAATTCAGACTAATATTGTACAGTATGCTTGACATCTCATATTTTAGCTCTTCAAAGTTGAAGCCAGTTTGTTTCTGCTGAAGACAAAATGCGGTACTTGGAATTTTCCGATACATGAAAAATTTTCCGTCTTATGATGGAGACAAGTGAAGGGTGGAGGGTGGAGGGTGCTGACCTTGGGTCTGTCCCCAACTACCCATCTGTAATCTTGATAGCTTTACGATTGTTCTTTTCATTCTGGATGTTATTATCCTTATAGTTTACCTATATTTTTTTTATAGTTGTGCCACTACACACGTGCTAGAACTATGGTATTCGCAATTATTTTATCTTTCCCATCCTCTTCTTCAGACTTAGGAGGCCCAAACGAGTGGTGAATAGGGGTGAATCATATAGTTTAGATTGCTTAGATTTAGTTCCCCTCATGTCTAGAGGTGCCTAAGACAGCCAAGTAGTTTGCCACGTTGGCCTGTCCTGAGCATTCGACCAAAGTTGTATTTTACTGAATTTGGTCCCTCAAGAGCGGTTGTTCCGAAACGTGTTGAATCTGTCTTGCTCTCAGTTTGCATGGATATTGTTGCGTCTGAAACTGATGGGCATGATTTTAATATTTTCATAATCTTAATTGTGAGGAGAATGGCTAATCACGGGTACTTTTTTAGTTAAAAGATGAAAATGTGTATAAATAACAGTGTTGGTTTTAATTTGCACAATGATAATAGGTAGTCTGATCAGGGGTACGAAAAATCTTTTTGTCCCAACCATGGCGAGTCTTCCTTACTTTTCACAATGTGAATATGCCTATACTAATGCATCCAATGGATTAAGACTTGCTTTTCTAAGACTTGCTTGTCATAAGACGCACTGTTTTATTTTGGGAATACGTGTCAGAGGTTTTGCTTTTGTCGTGGCCTCTGGTTTTGGCTCGACTTAATTGTGAAGATGTTTCTGTATGCACCATTGTTGCATGTTTATGTGTCATAAAGGCAAGATCGTTCATATCAACGGGGAAGTTGTTCATGATTTTACTTTTTAAATCAAGGCCGATTTTGAGCGACAAAATTAGCATTTGGTGCTTTTTGAGGATGATAGGAGTTCTTTTGTTCTATATTGTTGACAGCAGATTGCTTCTATTGATCGAACGTATGAAATTGATGAAAATCAGATCTCTTGTGCCTCAACATGGCTCTTATGGGCACTAAAACTACTAGCACCATAGACAGTGAATTGTTATCGTCTGATGGAAAGAACAAAAAAAAACGAAACAAGAAAACTTGAAATTCTCACAACACCAGCACCTTAGCGTGATTGTAGAGCAAATTGAATTAGAGAAGTATCATTATGTAATTCGAGATGCTAAGATAATATTGACGGTTTTTCTCTCGGAGACCGATCCAATTTCTTAATGATTAAATAAAAAAAAAAACAAGTTTTTTTAACTGAAAGTAAGGAGCGATATTAGAACTTAAAACGAACAGAAATTATTCCGTATATGAAAGGGGCTGTCCCCTCCTCAACGCCTTGCTCTTTACGCTAAAGTTTGACTTTCTCACAACTCTATTTTTTTTAAACAATAAAAAACTTTAGCGTAAAGAGCAAGGCATTGAGGAGGGGACAGCCCCTTTCATATACGGAATAATTTCTGTTCGTTTTAAGTTTTAATGTCGCTCCTTACTTTCAGTTAAAAAAACTTGTTTTTTTTATTTAATTTTTGAACGTTTTTGAATAAATGCAGGTTTTGATCTTGGCTCACAGTACATGAATAATTAAAACACAATTTTCATATTAATTTACTTTTATTTGGTTAAATGGCTTTCTTGAAACTTGTTTCATTTTATTTACGAACGTTTTTATTAGTAATAAATATACGTAACTTACGAATTAACTTACGTAACGAACTTCTATATTCATATATTTTTAATACGTATATTAGGGGGTTCGCCCCCTAGTCAATACCTTGCTCTTTAAGCGAAAGTTCGAATTTTGTTCCCATTCTTTAAAAATGACCGCTTAATCACAAAGGCCGTTAATTAGAATAAATAGCTCTTATGAAAGTACTAAAAAATCTCTGGCTTGAAGAGTGAGGTATTGACTAGGGGGTGAACCCAATCATATATGTAATATTTTCTGTTCGTTTAAAGTTTTGATGTTGCTGCTGTTGCAGTTGAAAAACTTTTTTTTTATATTTAATTTCTGATCTTTTTTTAAATAATGCTGGGAAGTCCGGCGTCCCCTTCATAGCAATATCCCTTCCCCCATGAAAACTTCCTTCATGGAAAGATCCTCCTACATAACCCCCGACCCCAGGCACGTACGCAGGAATTTGTTTCGGGGGGTGGCAATTTGTTTTGGGGGGTCAAATCCTTCAAACCCATTATTCTGTGAGAAAAATCAGAAAATTATGGGAAAATGAAAAAAAATCGTAAGATTTAGGGGGGGGGGCAGGCCCGGAGGCCCCCCCCTGCATACGTCCCTGACTTTACCCCCCCCCCCCCCTACCAGGACAAGTCTTAGAAGGACAAGTCTTTGGACACGTCTGTACTGTATACTTCCCAATAACTAATACTATATGTTAACATTGGGTAAAGTTCATAACTTTCAGCCCTCCTCCCGGGAACTTCGGGGGATTAAGTCATCCTAAAAGACATACTTATAATATTTTCGAACATGCTGAACAAAATGGCTATCTCAAAATTTTGATCAGGTGACTTTGGGAAAACAATGAGCGTGGGAGGGGGCCTAGTTGCCCTCCATTTTTTTGGTCACTTAAAAAGGACACTAGAACTCTTAATTTCTATTCCAATGAGCCCTCCCACGATATTCTAGGACCACTGGGTCGATACGATCACCCCTGGGGAAAAAAATAAAAATAAACACGCACCCGTGATCTTTCTTCTGGCAAAAAATGCAAAATTCCACATTTTTGTAGATAGGAGCTTGAAACCTCTACAGTAGGGTTCTCTGATACGCGGAATATGATGGTGTGATTTTCATTAAGGTTCTATAACTTTTAGGGGGTCTTCAACCCTTTTTTCGAAAATCAGCCAAATTTTCTCAGGCGCGTAACTTTTAATGGGTAGAATTAAACTTGATGAAACTTATATATTTTAGATCAGCATTAAAATCCTATTCTTTTGATGTATCTATTTGTATCAAAATACCGTTTTCTAGAGTTTCGGTTACCATTGAGCCGGGTCCCAATAACCAATACTGTATGTTAACATTGGGTAAAGTTCATAACTTTCAGCCCTCCTCCTGGGGGCTTCGAGGGATTAAGTCATCCTAAAAGACCTATTTATAATATTTTCGACCATGCTGAACAAAATGGCTATCTCAAAATTTTGACCGGGTGACTTTGGGAAAAAAATGAGCGTGGGAGGGGGCCTAGTTGCCCTCCATTTTTTTTGGTACCTTAAAAAGGGCACTAGAACTTTTAATTTCCTTTCCAATGAGCCCTCCCACGATATTCTAGGACCACTGGGTCGATACGATCACCCCTGGGAAAAAAAAATAATAAAAAATAAATACGCACCCGATCTTTCTTCTGGCAAAAAATGGAAAATTCCACATTTTTGTAGATAGGAGCTTGAAACGTCTACAGTAGGGTTCTCTGATACGCTGAATATGATGGTGTGATTTTCATTAAGGTTCTATAACTTTTAGGGGGTCTTTCTCCCTTTTTTCGAAAATCAGCCAAATTTTCTCAGGCGCGTAACTTTTGATAGGTAAAATTAAACTTGATGAAACTTATATATTTGAAATCAGAATGAAATCTGATTCTTTTGATGTGTCTATTGGTATCAAAATTCCGTTTTTTAGAGTTTCGGTTACCATTGAGCCGGGTCGCTCCTCACTTACAGTTCGTTACCTCGAACTGTTTGAAAACTGATGAATTGTTTTTTTGACGACTGTAGAAGACGCTCCCAGACACAGGGTGACAATAAAATCACTAGATTTTAGTGATTTTCTGGTTGATTTACTGATTTTCTTCAATAATCTTGTGATTTATGTGTAAATTTAGTGATTTTTTTTTATTTAGACAATATAAAAAATTGTTAGAAATAGTGATAAATCACTTGAGGTGGTAACCCTGCTTAGTCACCGTGGAAAAATGTTTAACAAAACGACTTAAATGATAGATCCGTATCCTGAACACGTAATTAAGAAAATAGTAACCACTATTTTTTTTTTTCTTTTTGAGTAGTTAGTACTGGAAAATTGAGAAGTTGCTGTTACGGTTTTTAATATTTGAGAAAGTTTAACATGTACTTTTAACTAGGTGGCCATTTGTTGGCAAAGCTCAACTACACATTGGTTCGAGTCTGAAAGGATGGGTGTCTTAGGATCTTCTTTTGGGTGAGGGGGGGGCCTAAAACATAAAGAAAGTTTTTCAGTTTTCCAAAATATTACAAAATCATGTGTCCCTCTGACTGTTCTGAAGAGTGAGTTGTCCCCAACCGCCTATTCCATCTCCTTTTTGCAATTCCCTCGGATTTTCACTAGCTCGTGTACAATATAGTGTAGTTGGACATAGATCATTTAAGAGAAGTTAAATTTATGTTTCTGTGTGTGTTCATAAACCGCAAAAAAGCTTCTTTTTTTGCTTGAATTCTATAATTATCTATTGGGTTATGTAATATGTTATATAAATATCGAAAATTTAAAACTACCCTGAATTTTTTTTCTGTACTTTGTGTTTCATAGTTTTTTTCCAATATTTCCGGGATTCTTTGCCATATTCTTGTCTACCAAGTTTTTGGCGCTTGCAATTTCTGGTCTCTCTTGTTTCCGATTCAGAATCGTGCCAACATTTGATAAATACGTAGAAAAACGAATATACTAACATTCAGGAAGCTTAGAGTGATTTTATTAGATTGACCTAATTTATGGCCTTGAGTATGTTTATCTTAATTGAAATTTTAATACTTTCTGGCATGTTGATCGACACTTAAATGCAAAGTTTCGACACTGTCGAGACACTGAAAATGCTGAAAGGTTTCACTAAACCTAATGTTGATAAGCAAAAGTTAGTTTTGTAGAAGACTTAAACATAATTTTTGCTACACATTGGTCTCTGTTTTAAAGAATGGCTGTCACAGGTTTTTCCCAAAGGGCAAAAATACAAGAAATTACATGTTTGGATCAAAATTTTACATTTCCGGGAGGGGGAGGGTACATTGACTAGATATGAATGTGTAATTCTTGTTTTTTAGGGCGAGGGTTGTAAAGACGGCAAAATAAGGTGTTTGGCAAAGAAATTACAAAGGGTTGTGTAAAACATAATGGACTGCGAGATTTAGGTGAACCTGGGCTCTGAGCCCCTGTTCCATTACTTAAGAAATATTTGCTTTAATAACTCAACATCAGTGTCTTAAAAGGTGTAAAGCATACATTTTATGTATTTCTTATTGCACAGTGTATCAAGTTAGCGATAATTGTCAGTTACAGCCTCGAGGCGTGGTCAATTTGAAAAGTTGAAGGAAATGTGATGGATGTTCTTTAGTGGAATTGTTTAGAAACTCAGGTACTTGTCTGTTATATAAAACGGTACTTGTCTATTATATAAAACACGTCTCAAGAAGTGAAGTTTGGTTAATGCTAAGGAAAAAACATATGATGAAAATAGAATACTTCATTAGCAAAATTGTGAAAGCTACAGCTTGGAAATATGCTCCCAGAACGCATAAATGTCCTCAAGAATCGCGTTAAAATGAACTCGGCCTTCTGCCTTTACTGCCACCCGCCACATCTTCTCTACTAAGTATGAATGTAAATGATGACGGGATGTACCTCGGTGCCGTTTGTTCCTCGACTTTTGTTGAACCCCACGTTCTCTCTACTTTTTGGGTAGAGGCGCCGATTTCTGGGTCGACAAAATTGTTTTTGTGTTCTCTTTCAAATGAATGAAACCCGCTTGTTCCAGCTCAGTTGTTTTGTAGCTCTTCCAACAATCTGGAATGATTCTTGATCCTGGCTCTATGTTAAGCTTAATTTGTTGGAGTAAGTTTCTGCTCCTCGGTCGGGGTCTTCCACTAAAAATCTTTCACGGGTTTCCCTGCATACTCCACCAAGCACCCACTGTTCCGGTAAGATTATTCCTGCATTATTTTTCCTTTTTGTAAACAAGGATTCTATTTCCACTATATGACCAATTCCTCCAATTTTCCCACATTTTTTCTGTTGCACAGAAAACACGCACACTTCACGGAGTTAGTTTTTCCAATCGACAACCGTTTGTTTAGAAATGCCTAGCTCTTGCTGACAACAAGCCACAGACGACAATTCGTTAACCCGGAAATAAATGAAACGAACTACAGTAACAAATAGTATTTTATTTTTAGAAAAGTACGTATTGACACGCAAATTGACGGCTTTCAAGCATGACCTAGTGTTACACTTCCAAAAATGTTGCTTCTCGTAAGAGTACAAATTCATGGTGTGTCCATTGACGCAGTGTTTTGTTTTGGGCGACAACCCCTTATCCTGGAAAAATATAATTGCCTGTTCTTTGGTCCTTGGGACATCCCAAATCTTAATTTGAACATCCATGGTGAGACACTATATTCTATCACTAGTCAGAGCAAACTAACCGGTGTCCTCAAGAATCGCGTTAATAATGAACTTTTCTTTGTCTTTGAGACTGGCAGCCGACGCCGAAGCTGCCAATTTAATAATTCACAAATGACCTTTGCAATTTTGCTCATAGAGTATTCTATTTTCATCATATTTAATTGTCAGCAAACTTCATTTCTTGAGTCTGTTTTATATAATAGACAAGTACCAAAACTCACTTCGAGTGAGTGCACATGAAACAAGAATCTGTGCGGAAAATGTTCCCCCCACTGTCTGGGGTATAATCTAAGAAATATTAGAATGAGGTGTACTTTTTGGAAAATAACCCGCACGTACGTATCTTTGGTCATTGCTGAAGATAATACTATTTGACTTCTCGGTAATGTGTATACCTCTGAGTCATTTTATGACATTTTGTATCTAAACTGATTAAATTAAAAAAAAAACAAGTTTGTTTTAACTGAAAGTAAGGAGCGACATTAAAACTTAAAACGAACAGAAATTATTCTGTATATGAAAGGGGCTGTCCCCTCCTCAACGCCTCGCTCTACGCTAAAGTTAGACTCTTTCTCACAACTCTATTTTGTAAAACAATAAAAAACTTTTATTAAAAAATGTCATAGCAACGTTGTTTCTAAATTAAATTTTAATCAAAAACGAGTATATTTTAATTTGAAAAACAAAGTTTTTCCGAGAGATTAAAGACCGAAGTTGAAAATTAAAGCGAACAAAAATTGTTACTTCACATCGTATCTAATATACATCAATAAAACTAATGCAAATTAATCAACTGGTGATATTTCCCTATGTTTGTAGGATTACAGAAAACTAGCGCTTTACTGAAAACACAAAAGCCAAGTATAAAAACAAGAATATTGATTTAGGAGTCAAAAGTAAATACGTAGCCTCACAACAATAAACTAATCTATAACGCTTTTCATAGTCCTACAGGAGCTGTGATATCAGTGACTTTCAGTATAAAATTAAAATTATTTTAAAAACTTAGGCATAAAAACAATAAGTTTAAAGTCATTAAACAGCGTATAAAACAATGGATAGATTTAATAGGTAACATCTTGGTCTCACCTAGTATCATGGTTGCAGCGGTAGCTGCAACCTAGTAAAGAGCGAACCACAGCCCATAGTAACCAAAAGTTTAAAAACGCGTTTTGACAAAAACTACCTAGTGAAAAAAATTGCCATGTAACACTGATTCAGGAATGGTAGCTAATGCTTCGGTTTGTCTTAAAATCAAAAGTTTATTGTGAAAAGATATTTATGGCGATTTCACAAAAAGCCTGAAACCCCTCGAAAATGACGGCAGATCAAAATGAAAGTTGTACCCTTGGAATCAGCATGGTTGAAAACCTTTTATAGGGAAAGTACAGTCCTCCTGCTTGAACAACAAGGAAAATCACTTTTTTGCATGGGTAGCACTGATCTGTCTCCTTTTTTTTCTTTCTTTTTTTTCATGCAGGCCTAGGGGTAATCAGAAAATTATAGAGAGGTGTGTAATAGCTCATTCAAACGGGAATTAAATTTGCTAGTGTCCTTTTTAAGTGACCAAAAAGATTGGGGGGGGGGGGCAACTAGCCCCCCTCCCTAATGGATCCCTCCCCCCAAAGTCATCCAACCACAATTTTGAAATAGCCGTTTTTTCAACATAATTCAAAGTTCAATCATCTTTGGTTTTGGTTATGATATGACCCTCCATAGTCCTGGGGAAAGGGCTGCACACTTTATCGGTATCGGACGTATTTATGTCACGCGTATCGGTATGCGCGTATTGTTATTGGGCGTGTTGGTATACCAGGTATCTAGACAGATTTTAATAGCTCATATAATATATATTTCTCATATTTACGTCCAGTGGTATAAGTTCGTCAAAATCCGGGGGGGGGGGCAAAGTTGGAGCCAATTTTCTCAAATAAAGTGAAAATGATAATGAAAATTGAAAAATGAGCCATATATTACCATAGAGGCAAGGATATACTAATGAAAACTGACCTGTTTCTCTGGATACTTGAATTATGCAGGCTTATCTTACTTAGTTTTGACAAGATAACAAATTGCGCCCTTTCAACGTCCTTCCTATAAACTCCATAATCAGCAAGTTTCAAATGACACTAAAAACGGCTCTTTTGGTGCCATGTCTCAAGTGGAAAAGCTGGGGCTACCAGTAATTTTTAGAGTGACATTTAATGGCTCATTTGAGGGCTATTTTTCATATATATGTGATGTTTATGTATACTACCATCCGTAAGTGTGATATAGCACTAAAATAACACTTTTGATGTCACTTCTTAAGTAGAAAAGCTTGGAAGCATAAAACGATATCATCATTGTAATAATTATGGTTCAAAACCTTTAACCGGAGGTTTTCAAGAACACCTCACGGATGTTCCTCATCCAGTCCCCCTTAAAAGCTACGCAATTAAGGTTCGAGCACTAATATATCAAATTAGATTATTAGAGGTGTGGTTCTGTTGGTAAAGCCTTCGACTTCGAATTATAGTTGCTTGCGTTCCATTCCTGCTTGTTTTTTTTTTTCAATCATGATTTTCTCCCTTCTGTACGATCATTTTCAGATAATTTCACTGTTTTGTAAATGTAATACACTTATTTTTTAACGCATGTCCCAGGAAGGTATTTGATCAAGCATTTTGATTCAAAAAAGAATAAAGGTCAAAAGCCCATGGTTTTCAACGATATTCTGAGTAGATCACTAAATCCATACCCCAACGAGTGTCGTAATTTTGTCAAGATCCTGTGGGGGGGGGGGGGGGTTAACGTCGGAGGCCCTTTTCCCAAATAAAGTGAAAATGACAGAGAAAACTGATAAACGAGCCGTAGGCTATAGTAATAAAAAAGGTAAAGATGTACTAAAGAAAAATTACCTGTTTCAGTGGATGCTTGAATTATGCAGGCTTATCTTAGTTTTGACAACTTTTTTGGAGAAACTACATTTAGGTTGGGAGGGGAGGGGGGTAAACTGGGGTGCGGAGGAAGACTGAGGTCTGGGAGGGGAAGTTTGCCCCTCTGTTCCATAGAAAATTACGCCCCTGACCCCAACCCCCTACCACTTAGTAGTTGGAAAAGTGTAGGCATGCGGTTCTGGAACCACTCAAAGTTGTATAATAAAAGAAGGATTACTTATTGTTATACTTACTTATTCAAATTATTTACTTGACAATTCTACCGTAATATTCTCTCCATACGTAAGATTTTACATCCAAAGAGGAAGAAAGACAAATGCAAATAGTTCTGTAAGATAATTCATGTGATTCGCCCCAAAATTTTTGAAATGAAAATAAACATAGTTTATAATACCATATATCGTACCTACACAAGAAATGATATTTTTTGAAATTTCCATTCATTTCTGAGTAATGAGTGGCTTTTTATTAAGGGACAGGTCAAATAAATCCCACATTTCCAGGGTTCGTAAAGCCCGTTTCTGTTGAGCTAGCAAAATTTTCCGCAATTGTGTCGATACATAAACCTGTCCGCTCAGTTAACCTTTTGTGTCGTAGCTAATCGCCTGAAGCTACTTTCTTAATTGCTGCTAAATTTAATTTTTTAGCTACGACAATTATTTTTTAATTTCTTTCAAACAGTTCGTGGTAACGAACTGTAAGTAAGGAGCGACCCGGCTCAATGGTAACCGAAACTCTAGAAAACGGGTTTTTGATACCAATAGATATATCAAAAGAATCAGATTTTAATGCTGATTTCAAATATATATCAAGTTTAGTGCTACCCATCAAAAGTTACGCGCCTGAGAAAATTTGGCTGATTTTCAAAAAAATGGGGAAAGACCCCCTAAAAGTTACGCGCCTGAGAAAATTTGGCTGATTTTCAAAAAAATGGGGAAAGACCCCCTAAAAGTTATAGAACCTTAATGAAAATCACACCATCATATTCAGCGTATCAGAGAACCCTACTGTTGAGGTTTCAAGCTCCTATCTACAAAAATGTGGAATTTTACATTTTTTGCCAGAAGAAAGATCACGGATGCGTGTTTATTTGTTTGTTTGTTTGTTTTTTTTTTGTTTTTTTTCCCCAGGGGTGAACGCATCGACCCAGTGGTCCTAGAATATCGTGGGAGGGCTCATTGGAATGGAAATTAAAAGTTCTAGTGCCCTTTTTAAGTGACCAAAAAAAATGGAGGGCAACTAGGCCCCCTCCCGCGTTTATTTTTTTCCCAAAGTCACCCGATCAAAATTTTGAGGTAGCCATTTTGTTCAGCATGGTCGAAAATATGATAAATATGTCTTTTAGGATGACTTAATCCCCCGAAGTTCCCAGAGGGAGGGCTAAAAGTTATGAACTTTACCCAATGTTAACATATAGTATTGGTTATTGGGAAGTATACAGAAGTTTTCAGGAGGTTTTTTTTCTGGTAGTGGGAGGGAAGGGTGGGTCGGTGGTTATGTTGGAGGATCTGTTCATGAAGGAAGTTTTCATGGGGGAAAGGAAATTGCCATGAAGGGGGCGCCGGACTTGCCAGCATTATTTATTGGTTATTGGGAAGTATACAACCATTTTCAGGAAGGATTTTTTCTGGAGGGAGGGGGGGCTAGACGAGGGGGTTAATCTGGAGAATATTTCCGTGGAGGATGTTTCTTTGGGGTAAGGGACATTTCTATGAAGGGGGCGCCGGATTTCCAAGCATTATTTAAAAAACAATCAGAAATTAAATAAAAAAAAAACAAGTTTTTTCAACTGAAATGTAAGAAGGAATATTAGAACTTAAAACGAACAGAAATTATAACGTATGTGAGGGGTTTCTCCCCCAAGTCAATACCTCGCTCTTTACGCTACAGTTTTTTTTTAGTGCTTTCAATAGAGCTATCTATTCTAATTAAACGGCCTTTGTGATTCAGGGGTTTGTGAATAAATTTTTTTTTTTTAACTTTTAACGTAAAGAGCGTGGTATTGACTAAGGGGAGAACCCCCTCATATACGTAATAACATATACGTAATAAAAAAAAAAAATAAAAAAAACAAGCGATACGGCTCAATAGTAATCGAAACTTTTAAAAACGGAATTTTGATGTCAATAAATGTATCAAAAGAATGGGTTTATAATGCTGATTCTAAATATATAAATTTTATTAAGTTTAGTATTATTCATCAAAGGCTACGAGCCTGAGAAAATTTACTCGATTTTTTAAAGAGGGGGGAAACATCCCCTGCATTAACTAAAAAACGATCAGAAATTAAATAAAAAAAACAAGTTTTTTAAACTGAAAGTAAGGAGCGACATTAAAACTTAAAACGAACAGAAATTATTCCGTATATGAAAGGGGCTGTCCCCTCCTCAACGCTTCGCTCTTTACGCTAAAGTTTTTTATTGTTTTAAAAAATAAAGTTGTGAGACAGAGTCAAACTTTAGCGTAAAGAGCGAGGCGTTGAGGAGGGGACAGCCCCTTTCATATACGGAATAATTTCTGTTCGTTTTAAGTTTTAATGTCGCTCCTTACTTTCAGTTTAAAAAACTTGTTTTTTTTTTATTTAATTACAAAAGAAACGACACTATGTTTGGATTTTTTTTTCACTGTAAACTTATTTTTTCCTTCAATTCTTGGGCGGCTTCTTAGTTCTGCTCCTGGGTTGAGATGTCTTATCTTACCTAGATTGGAGGTGATTAGAATTATATATTAAAAAAAAAATGAGTTTTCAACTGAAAGTAAGGACCAACATTAAAACTTAAAACGAACAGAAATTATTCCGTATAAATAAAAAGGTCATAGCAGTGTTGTTTCTAAATTAAATTTTAATCAAGAACGAGCATAGATTAATTTAAAAAAAACGAAGTTTTTCCGAAGAAAGTAAAGAGCGAAGTTGAAACTTAAAACGAACAAAAATCATTACTTCTTAGCCTGTCAAACATACATCAATAAAACTAATGCAAATAAATCAACTGGTGATATTTCCCTATGTTTGTAACATTACAGAAAACTAGCGCTTTACTGAAAACACAAAACAATATAGGAGTTTGGTACTGTAAAAGTTAACTTCTTAAGGGCACTTTTAACAGCATAAAAGTAAAGCATTTTTAGAATGTTGCTTTATTTATTTTTTTCGTTTAATTTGGCATTACTTCTGCACAATGAGTTCAGTTCAATGATTAACTTTCGTTTTGGATCTGAGAAGGACATTTCATGATTATTTTGTAGACAAGTTCGAAGTGTTACTACAGACTCGCTTTAGAATTTGTATCGCAACTTAAAATTCTCTGTTTTATGGAGAGAAACAACTGGATTTCCAGAGTTCACATTACGGTTGATATGTTCTTCATTTCGAGTAATATTAGGCGAGACCAAGGTATAACCTGATAAATCAGTCCAATATTTTATATGCTGTGTAATGACTTTAAACTTATTATTTTCCTGCCTAAGTTTTTAAGATAATTTTAATTGTATATTGAAAGTTACTGATATCACAGCTTCTGTAGGACTATGAAAAGCGTTATACATTAGTTTGCTGTTGTGAGGCTACGTATTTACTTTTGACTCTTAAATCAATATTCTTGTTTTTTATACTTGGCTTTTGTGTTTTCAGTAAAGCGCTAGTTTTATGTAATGTTAAAAACATAGGGAAATATCACCAGTTGATTTATTTGCATTAGTTTTATTGATATAAAACTTATTGATTGTTTTTTTGAATTAATTACTTGAAAAGAACATATTAACCGTAATATAAACTCTGGAAATCCGGTTATTTCTCTCTATAAAACGGAGGATTTTAAGTTGTGATACAAATGCTAAAGCGAGTTTGTAGTCCTAATGCTAATAAGATTCCTTCACTTCGAACTTGTCTAAAAATAATGATGAAATGTCCTTTTCAGGTCCCAAATGACAGTCAATCATTGAACTGAGCTCATTGTGCAGAAGTGATGCCAAATTAAACGAAAAAAAATAAAAAATAAAACAACAATCCAAAAATGCTTTACTTTTATGCTGTTAAAAGTGTCCTTAAAAGGTTTACTTTTACCGTACCAAAACTCCTATATTGTTTTGTGTTTTCAGTAAAGCGCTAGTTTTCTGTAATCATACAAACATAGGGAAATATCACCAGTTGATTTATTTGCATTAGCTTTATTGATATATATTAGATAGGCTGAAGCTCATGGTTTTCAAAACCATCTTTGCCTTAATTGAGTGGTTGAGGATTCTGCCTTGTGCAAATCGATATATATTTTTTAACAATCAAAAAGCTTAAGTTCATTTTCTCACGTTTGTGTAAAATTTGTTAATGTAGCATACCACTTTTAGATTTAGAGTTATTGAACTTGTTTTGGGGTGGAGAACCTGCAAATGGGGCTTTCTGTTCCATGTTTTATCCAACATATCGAACCACTAATTAGGTATGTTTTCAAATAATTTTCTTTTTCGTGCATTTTCAATTTTGCCCCCTCAACGTTAAAAGAAATCCTATATAACAGTACGGCAATCGATATATATATATATATATATATATATATATATATATATATATATATATATATATATATATATATATTTATATATATATATATATATATTATATATATATATATATATATATATATATATATATATATATATATATATATATATATATATATATATATATATATATTTATATATATATATATATATATATATATATATATATATATATATATATATATATATATATATATATATATTTATATATATATATATATATATATATATATATATTATATATATATATATTTATATATATATATATATATATATATATATATATATATATATATATATATATATATATATATATATATATATATATATATATATATATAATATATATATATATATATATATATATATATATATATATATATATATATATCGTCTTTTTTTATAGACATCATTTATAACCTAGCTCTAAGGAACTTCGAGTTTTACTGTTATAAAAATGAATTGAAAGCTATTTTGACCTTCGAGTACTCAACAATCTAGAAACTTTCTGGAAGTGAAGATAAAAAGTTTAGTCAACAACTTGTAAATAGATTTTTGACAGTTGAGTGAAACTTTGCAGTCTCGGAGCTTGAGGACAAAATATAAGATATACTCAACATTGACAGGTGAATATTTTGAAAGGGAACTGTTGACGTTTTCGTGCAATGATGGAAAGCTGGTTCTCTGTTTCTAATTCCAATGCAATTTAATTTTAAATTCGAAAGTATAAATTGCCTTTATACTAATACACCGCCAACATTTAAAAGAAAGCGGGTCTGTCGTGGAATGTTTCTTGTGTGGACTGTATTTTAAAAAAAAATACTTTTAGGTGCAAACAGCTTAAATCTGTCAGTGTTTAACTTTTTCTTCGAGTATTCTTCTGGGTGAGTCCGTGCGCCGTGAGTACAACCAAAATATCACTGCTTAACGTTTTCTTCGAGTCTTCTTTTGGTAGAGCCCGTACGCCGTGAGTACAGCCGCGTGCCCTTTTTAGGGTTGAGGAGTCTAGCTACGAAAAATGCTCTTATATAGGAATGAAACCTATATAATGGAATGCAGGTCGGTCTCGGGTGCCTTTTCTGGGTGACTGAACGACACACTGAGTTTGCCGTAGTAACTTAAAATTTTCTTGCTTTTAACTTTCTTCGAATTCTGATTACTAAGCGAAATGTTATTATCTTAGGGAAATCTTCTCTTTTGATATTAATACAAAGAACGATGTTCGGGCATTTTTACAGATTTAAGCGCTGTTCCGGAAAAATCAAATGTTATTTCTTAGTTCCTGCTAATTTTGTTTAAAGCCAGGTTTTCCCGAAGGAAGTAAAAAGTGAAGTTGAAACTTAGAGCGTGCTAAAATGGTTGCTTCGCAGCTTATGCAACACATATCTACAAAATTACCTCAAATACACAGACTCGTGATATTTACCTATTTCATAAAGATTGGAATAACTAGCACTTTGCTGAAAATATAGGCAGGAATAACAGCATTACTTTTCATTTGAATCCGAATGAAAAAATACCATTTTAAAAATACTTTTACATGGAAAATTTTGGTCAATTGACAGTTCCTCTCAAAACCCCGTTTACTAATTTTGGCTATTATGGGCCGTGGTTCGCCCTTCAATACTTTGTTGCTACTGTTGCAACCGTGAATTGTCTTTCTTGGGCGAATGTATATAGGGCCGTTCTTTTGCGCTAAGATCTTACATCTAAGATCTAACATCTTTCTGCTAAGATTTCTGTTCTTTTGTTCATCTTTGTTCTAAGATCTTACAGCTCGCTGATGTTAGCAAAAAGTGTGAAAGACGCCATCTTTCTGCCACACAGAACAATAATGAGAGAACTTTGATGATATACTCATCATTGTCCTTAGACCGCAGATCAGAGCAGAATGATGAAAGACGTTTGCAAAAGAACACTGTAAGATCTTAGTGCTAAGATTTCACTTTTAAGCGTTCTTTGTCAAAAGATGTAAGGTCTTAGCACAGAGATGAGTAAAAGAACGGCTCTTACGATAAAATTGATCTAAATGGCCCTTAAAAATATACCTTCTTTGAATTTGGTTATTACGCTCAGATAGTTTTCTTTCTATTTGAGTTTTACGCTGACCTGTAGGGTAACTTGTATATTACAATTTGCAAAAAATTAAATATTTTTCTTCAAATCTGAAAAAAAATTATCTCAGTTTCATATCAAAGTGAAGTCATGTTATTAGCAAAACACTGAGATCTTTGCAGATTTTTTTTTTTAGTTTAAATCATTAAATAAAAAACCGTACCTACGAAAAGCATTAAAATATATTTTTTATGCTGCCAAAAAATTACGAAAACGTATTTTGGGTGCTGCAATATGTAAGTGGTGTATCCACATCATCATTTTCATTAAGTGTTCCCAAAATCCATAATAGAGCTTGAAAATCCAAAAAGCTATTTCATCCAATAGCTGGTTCGCTGCTGCTCTTCTTAAAATTTAGTAATCCTCATTAAGGATCCCCCTTGCCCCCTGAGAGAGTTAAAATGCTAGCAAGGGGATGATAACATGCTCAAGAGTAGGGATTGATACTTCGAGGTCATCTTAATTTCATAACTCCCCTGGAGACGAATATCCAACTAATGAGAATAAGCACATTTTTCATGTTTGACAAGGCCCGGCTAGAAACCTTTTCATGTGTGAAATAAAGTTCCTTGTCGTAAGAAGAGTAATATTAGAAAACCGTTCATCATGATTCCCCGTGGGCAATTAGTAATGCTTCGGTAATAGTAGGTATTAATCTCTGTTAACCTAAGCTAGATTAATTATAATTTTTTCCCTAATTATGGTTAGATTTTGTTACTTTAATTTATTGTTTATTCTTTCGTCTTTTTTATAATCTTCTGTATTGGATGAAAGATAGGCCGAAGCAGAAGTATTTTTGTTTATTGGCGGTCTTCGGTCGACTGTTAAGAGACAACAATGTATGAATGAAGTGATGCATAAAAGATGTTCTGTCCGCCAACTTATGTTTTGAGAAATGTAGAGGAAACAACTGTCCAAATTCTGTAGCTGTAAATTTTTTCAAATAACAGATTAATGATAGAAGCGCTCACTCCCATTCTAGTTCTGCCGGGTGTTTTTGGACTTTGTAAAAGGAATTTGCAAAAGGGAAGGTGACCACAATGATTAAAGTGCATTCACTAAACTTCTGATGGGACTAAGAGTCGTAAACTTGGAGATTGTCAGTAACCACTTCAGGTAATTTTTCTCCCCGAAAATACATTTTAGGATGCCGGGAGGTCCGGGACCGAGGACCCGTTGGTACATCCTTGATTCATTCCGTATGTAACATGACAGATAAGGCGAACAAATTTGAAGATTAAACCATTTACTCTCGTATAAAAGCGCGAGATGGTAGTAACTGTTTTCCTGATTAAATGAGTCAAATTTCTTCAGTGCGACCGAAATTGGCTACAGACGTTAGTCCGTTACTTTGAATGACCCAAGCTCGTTCTTCTGGACTGATATGTACAATTGTTCTCCTTTTCTTGGTTCTTAGGCATGAAGAAGAAGATGAGCTATGTATGCCGTATCAATATGACTGGAGCACACGCTTAAAAAAGCAGCCCTTTAGGCGGAACCAGGGTTTGCTTCATGTATTTTCCTGAATGCACAGCATTCACACGTATGCCTAGTTAGGCTTAAATTTCTAGATACGTGTTTATCCAGACCTCAGTATCCAGGCAGTTTCAGTTTACACATAAAGTTCGGTACTTGACTCCAACAATATACAGTTAAGCATCTAGTTCTAGAGTCACGGACTCTGCGCCTGGGATTTCAACTACTACCAATCAGAAAGCTTCTTTTGTTACTACAGTCGACTCTCGATAATTCAACCCTCGATAACTTTGATAACTCGAATCATTAATCGGGTCTGAGTTTGATTTTGTTTAAAAAAATACAATACGTTCATTTTAGTTATTGATTCATAAAATAAAGAAAACTCCGCGAGCGCTGCTAAATTTTGTGGCACTAAACTGAGTAAAAATGTGAGAACAGTTGGTTTGCGTAAAGTTTACTCCATTTTGTTCGCTATCCTAGCTAGTGCCACTGCTCCGCTTCACCTCTACTTTCTTCTCCAGTTGTGAAAATACCGAATAAGGCACTCCTGGAATCAGTCGAAGTTGCTACGGTAGCTTTTTATCAAATGCTAAATTCAGTCAAAATAGTGATTAATTAAGCAATGTTACTCGGCCGTAAAGTTGATAAGCAAAGAGAATTACAAGAAAGCTTTGATCTAGTTCACAGTGAAATATAAAGCCTAGTAACTTTCAGTGACAGAAAAAGAATTATGGCTTTCGGGGACTTAGAAGCGATGAATATTCATTTTTCTATCTGTAATGAAGAATCCATGCATAACGAAAGGCCGAATTTTTAAATTTAAGCTATCATTTTTTCATTGCTAAATGAGTTTCCAAAATCTTTCATAAAATTATTTACAAGAGCTTTTATGACTTTTTTTACTCATAGTATTTTTGCTGATCTAACTGCCATCTATTGAATTTACGTTGGAACTAGAAACTCTTAAGTTTTAGTCTCACACGCGAGGAAACCTAAGAAGAAAAAAACTGGCCGTAAAAAAAAAATGTATATCCATTCTTGAAAAGACATTGAAAAATTCAATCAACTGATTTTCTATTCCAAAACTGAAGAAACTTGGGAAAATTAGCAGTGTAAAATTCAAGAAGCCAAACTGATACAGTCAATTTTTCATATTTATTGACGGTGACAAACAAATTGTGTACCGTCGAGCAAATTGATGGTTTTAATAAGGCAAGATGACTAAGTTTATCATTAGTTGTGCTTAGAAGTATTCTTCATCTCAAGTGTACTAGTAAATACCAGAGATTCCTGATCATTTTAATTGCAGCCAAGGCCGTATCTAGGATTTTTGTTCGAAAGGGGTTACAATTTTTGTAATTGTATAAAAAATTTGTTTATGTGAATTTTTGCTACATTTTTACCATTTTATTTTTTTTTCGGGGGGGGGGGGGGCAAACACTTTAGGCCCCCCCCCCCCTCTCCTGGATACGGCCTTGATTGCAGCTAGCTGTAAATTTTCTTTTCGAATTCTTTAATCGAATCAATTGGACTCTCAACGCTCCGTTGCTCCATATGGCCTTCGATTCAATTGCAGTAAAACACAAGTTCATGATCCAGAGGACGAGATACAAAAAAAAAAAAAAAAAAAAAGAACGGATGGTATCTAAAGGGTACCAAGTGGGACGGACATCTACATACGAGTCTCCATCGACTTCCTTAATATCTTTCTTTAGCTGAAATTTGCTATTATTTAGAACTATAAAACAGGTTTTCTTCGTCCTTCCTATATAGTCGAATATAAATATGAAATAACCAAGAAAAATTTGCCTCGTTTTCGAAAGATGGGAACACACTCCTAAAAGGCGAGGGGTCTTTATTAAAATCAGACTAGAGAATTTCCCCCTGAAACTTTCCTCCTCACGGAAAAAAACCCCCTTCCCCGCAGGAAATGTCCCCTAAAATTTTCCGACCTATAGCTTGGGCGCCAGACCTCTATAATGTGACAACTAGGTGATCAAAAAGACACAGTCAGTTTGACAATAGTTTCCGACTATATCGACCACGCTGAATCTGAATATGGGTGGTGGCAAAGCTGGAGATGACGGCTTGACCTTCTAAAATCCAAAAAACACCCTTTTTTGGCCTATAAAATGTGTACATACTGTTTATTTTTTTTTTAAGGTTGTACCACTCCAATTTAGTTTGCATGGCATCTCATATTATTCCTAATATGGTCGTCTCTTAGAAAATGTTTTGTTTTTTTCCGATACCTTGTATAGTCCCGGAGCTATAGGCTAATATTTAATAATTTTCCCTGAAAATCTCAAAATTCAAATGTTTATTTCAAGGTAAAGCACGTATCTCGTAACTTAATATATTTTTAGGATTTTTCATCTTTTACCAGAATTTACCTTGGATATTGAGCTTCACATTGCCGAACATTTCCAAGCTCCAGCTGTTTGTTGAAGCTGCACAGAATTTTATTTTAAGTATAAGCCAAAAATGTATGTGAAAATGTATCTTTGCCAAATAGTCATATGACACAATATTCTACGCTAGAATTTAGCGTAGATTCCAAATATCAACGTTAATTTTCAACCCAATATTAAGTTCGTTTGTTATAGGCTAATTACTTATTTGTAGGCCTATTTTTTTTTTTTAAATGGTACAGCGAGACATGTTTATATGCTAAATTTTGACGCCGAGTCTAACGGTAGTGTTGACTTGGTCATCGTGTTTCAACTTTAGGTGCTATATACTATTTAATTTGCTATAAGCTCTGATTTTCTTGAAGTACTGTACATCTATATAAAAATACTTGTATTTTTATTAAAATACTTGTATAAAAATACTATTGGGTTGAAATTAATTGAGTAAAAATACGAGTAAAGCCTGTCAAAATACAGTTCCCACGTATCCCAACGGTTTTCCCCCAACGTACGAAAAAAATCCCGCTAATCCTCGTCTGAATCGTCGCTGTCGTTACCACATCGCCCACCACATGCGCAAAGAATGTCGCATGGCTTTATCTCCAAAACAAGGGCACTTTTTACTGCACACAGTTTTACAGTAACAAAAGGTCGAAGCCTTGTTGACAGTTAGAGGCCAGGGGTTAACTTCTTACTCCGAGTCTTATGGTACAGATAGACACCTAATGCTGAATGCTTGGGTGTGTCAATTTTTCCAATCTGGAACAGGATATCCTGAGCCAAATTTACCACTTTTTCTTCTACATCAGCAGATACACTATACCTGGTATTCAGGTCAGTTGGTGGCTCCCCAATATCACTGAACAGGAATGCTAATGTGTTGAACAACATAGGGGGAACCATCGAATTTGCAAACTCGAACGACAATTCGGTGTCAGATTCCCGCTTCCTACACTGACTGACTTTTTCAAAAATCTGAGTTTTTAGTCTCTTCATTACATAGTAAAAGCCTCTCCTATCATCCTGGTCATACACACTAGAAGCTCGGCTTGATCCTGATCTCTGTCGGCTCCTTCCGCACCTGCTATTGTTAAGTTCGAACTCATCATTGATAGGGAGCATAGTAAGCAGTTCATCCTCAATATTGTCTGCTTCATGACTTCCCATTTCGACATCCAGACTTTCAATTAAGTCGAAACTCAGACCATCTACGTCACCCTCACTGTTGTCAATATCACTAAGATCAGCACTGGAACCTGAAATGCTCTCACTTTCAGTCGAGTCAGATTCAATCAGCACTGAAGACTCATTAACACTTTCAATTAGCTCGGCAATCTGTCTGGTCATTTCTCCAGCATTTACTGAGTCTTTCAGGTAAAAGAAGTTGTGTCTACCAGATTTGCGATTCACCCTCAAATCCCTGCCAAATCTGTCCTTCAATTTTCTCTTAAGTAGCAACATATCCCTATCTTCCCATTCTAAACCAGACCTTTTCAGATAATCACCAAAAAGCACTGTTAAGTCCGTAGTGGCATAGATCCTGCCACTTAGAAGCTTTGGACAGATGTCTTCCAACATCTCACTGCAAATGGCAGCTCTAATACGGAATGCCCCATCACTGTCTGGTTTACTACTCAGAAATTTTAACATACACCGTTGGTGGTATTTGGCTTCAAGAGCAATAAGGTCTTTATCTTTACACCTGGCAAGAAATTCAGGATTTTGTTGCCATAGTTCTTCTGCTTGTCGACGCACTTTGTTCTGTCTATCAAGAGTCCGAATTTGATACACATTCAGTTTCTTATTGTTAGTACTTCCCTTCATACTACAGAATAAGCAGCAGGTTTTATAGTCAAATTCAACATCCCCAGCTTGGGATTGAGTCCTGCCTGGCAATGCTGGTGGAATTTGAATGCTTTCTTCAGTAGCTGATGCTTGATCAGCAGTTTTATTGTGGTGCTTACAACGGAGGAACTTTTTGCAACAGGCTTTGTGCCACTTGTGCTCCTTCTCATGAAAATCTGGTTCATAAGATTGTTTTTTTAATGCTCTGTAAGCTAAATTGCACTTGCACCTGACTTGAAGGACACTCACAACTCGACGTATGTCTGTAAGCTTATACAATTTCTCATTCTTTGTCTTGTTCTGGCAAATAATGCACAAAGAGAAATTAATCGTTGTTTTATTTTGGGGGCTAAGCATGAAGCGCAGATGTTTTCCCTTCAGCTTTTCCATTGTTGACCTAGAAAGAAAAACATCAGAAATTGTCTTTAAAGTCCACTTTTTACAAACTTTACACAAAAATCATTTCATATTGCTTTTTTTTCATTGCTGACCATGCCAGTAGTCTTCATATTTACCAAATCGAGCAGAATATCATTGCAGTTTAACTAAGCTAAGTACAGGAGGCTTACTTTAGTGTCCCAGTTCACTTTCAAGCCATGCTCGCTCAACTGGCAAACAATTTATTGTAAATATTTTAAGTTGTTGATAGGCATCGACTAGATTAGGCATAGGCTAGCAGTCAGGGATATTAATTATTTTATGTATAACCATCAATATAATGTACTACTTCAACACTGTAGTAGTACACCACAGGATCTGTACCTCAAAATTTGAGACCTATGTCTAACCAACAGTGTACTACTCCAGGTATAGCATAATAGGACCTACACCATGTTTAATGTAGTACTGATGGTGGGGTGTAGTACTCAAATTCTGAGGTACAGATCCCATGGTGTACTACTGCAGGGGTGAAGTAGTACATTATGTTGATGGTAGTACATAAGACAAGTAATATCCCTAACTGTAGGCTAGGGTAGGCTGCGCCAAATGTTAGATATACCCAGCATTGGCGTAGGGTATCCAAAATATTGGATTTGTGGTAGATTGGTTTAAGGTGGTCTCAGCAACATCAAGACTAACATACCCTAAAAAATGTCTGATCTAACTTAGCCTAATTACAGTATAGGCCAAGTCTACATAGAAATGTCACAAAATGTCTATCAAACAGTTTGAGATAAAAACTCATTCTTAATTCCAACCTGGTCTTGAGTTTTCATCTTGAAGCCTAATACTCAGTTTCTGTTCACTCATTTCCAGCAATCTGAAAGTTATTTAGCCTACCTGTCCATGACATTACACAGTTACATAAGGCAGGCATTAGGCGTCGTTCAGTTCCTATTCTTAGCTCTAACCACTAACAGTACAGCTTCTCAATCATACTACCAACCTCAAGTTTAATCAGCAACAGAGTTCACAAGATTGTTTCTTTCACGAAAGCTCTTTTTATCATTTTCGTCTTCTTCTTCCTACAAAATGCGTACCTGGGAAATTTGATCTCAAGGTGGAGTAGTAAAACAATTAGCCTATAACAACTGAAGTTGATATTTGGTTGAAAAGTAAAGTTCATATTCAGATTTGGCGTTAAATTCTAGCATAAAAGATGTGTCATATCATCATTTTGGAAAAATGTATTTTTGCATATACATTTTGACGTATACTTTTTCAAAAAATTCTAGACGGCTTCACCGAACAGTTGAAGCTTTGAACTTTACGGCAATGTGAAGCTAAATACTCAAGGTAAATTCTGGAAAAGGATGAAATATCCAAAAATTATAGAAAGGTCCAAGATACGTGGTTTAGCGGAAAATGAACCTTTGAATTTTGAGATTTTCGGGGAAAATCAATAAATATTAGCCTATAGCTCCTGGGCTATACGAGATATCGGAAAAAATCGAACATATTCTATGAGAGGACTATGTCAGGAACAAAATGAGATGTCACGCCACTACATCGGAGTGGTACAACCTTAGAAAAAAAATAAACAGTCTGTACACGTTTTATAGGCCTAAAAAGAGTGTTTTTTTGCTTTTACAAGGTCAAGCCGTGATCTCCAGCTTTGCCACCACCCATATTCAGATTCAGCGTGGTCGATATAGTCGGAAACTGTTGTCAAACTGACTGTGTTTTTCTGATCACCTCAACTCAGAAATAAGCGAGATACGCTTTAGTGGCGCCCGGACTACTACCTATTTTTGAAAAATTTGAAAAAGCATTCTCAGTCTTCAAAATTCTACTCCACAAGCGGTATATGCTGGTCAGTCTCACCCTAGCTCTCTTTTTAAATGATAAATTCCTAGAAAAAGATGTTTCCTGGAATCTATTCTGGTTATTACTGATGAGCGTTGTCAAATGCTGAACTCAGTCAAAGGAAAATTAATCAAGACGTTTTATTGAACCGGAAAGCTGATAAGTCAAGTGAATTACTAAAAAAAAATCTTTGAACTTGTTCGTGATGAAATTTAAAGTCCAGGGACTAACATTGACAGAAAAATATTGATGGCTTTTGGGGGTTTAATCTTAAGAAGCCTGTATAAAGATTATTTTTGGCTTTTTACTGAAGAAACACTATAAGATGAAATTTCAATTTTTTTTAAGCTTGGATTATTAATTTTCAACACTAATTGGATTCCTGCAAGATGATATGTGAAAAATTGAATCGCAGTTCAATTCTTAATACTTTGCTTTCGAGGCTCAGTCTTTCAAATGAAACATGTTGCGTGCATTTCCTTATGATTCAGAATTTCATCCACCATTTACTGCTCTTAGCTGTGCCGTGTCGATTCTTGCAGGTCTGTGTAAGCTTTAATTCTTTTTTATTTAAAACTCAACATATAGTCTATCGTTGTTTTCATTGTATGTCCCAGTCTCGGAGGCGTCTTCTGATGTACGCCCCAGTCTCGGAGGCGTCTTCTGATTTACGCCCCAGTCTCGGAGGCGTCTTCTGATGTACGCCCCAGTCTCGGATGAATGGGACGCATTCTTCGATGCGTCCCATTCATCCCTAAATATAATGCGGTCCATACAAATTGGTTTTACAGTAATGTATAGTTGTACAGCAACTACTAGGGGCGAAATTATAGATTTTTTTTAAGGGCTCTGGGCTCTGAAGCCTAAGTCCACAGTTTCAAAGTTCCAATGAGAGATCCTGCAAATGAATATTTAGTGGATTATCCCCTAAGCTCTCTTCATTAAAAAAATATATCTGGAATGAGTTTGCAGTTCGGGATCTGAGGGGTGAGAGCTCCCATCAGATTGCGGAAAGGGTGGTCTATAAGGGAAATTGATTGTACTTAATAGTCAGACCATTGTGAGATAAAAGCTGAACTGAAGCGTAAAAAATGGGCATCGGGATAGGTGTTAGGCCTGTCATAATCAGGGTAACTGAATATAGTATTGAAAACAAGCATAATTTAAAGAGAAATAAATTCTTTCATCGCAATACTTTGATGAAAGGCTCGTTTGCTAGCATTTTCTGTAAACAATAAGATTTTTTTCTTCGAAGGTTTTGGAATTCTGTCAATAAATAACACACTTACAATTAACGACTTTTTATATTTGTTCAAGTCTGAAATGCGTTTAGAAAAAAACTAATCAAACTTAACATTAAGGGCATAGGGTTGAGATGGTGGCAGGCCTCCTCCAATAATGGATAATTCTTGGCCAAAGCAACGTCGACTGTGCTTACACTTTCATTTGAAAATGTTCGTCTTCTTTTCTGTTTTTTCTACAGTGACTCCAGCTTCAACTGAGCAGTAATTGGCAATTATTACAAGAGGGGCGTGAAGCCCATAAAACATGACGTTTAACACTATTGAAATCGCCATTGTCAAAACCCTGTGACCGAAGGTTTATAGTCTACCGCATCTTGAAAGAAAAAGAAAATCATATTTTTGCATGGGAAGCACTAAGCCGCTGGGGTTCTGTCGTTTTTCTCTTTTTTTCTAGGGATGATTATATTGAACCAATGGTCACAGAATATTAGGATTGGGCTCATTCGATCTGAAACAAATCTTTTTCCTGCCCTTTTTAAGTCAGGAAAGAGATTTTGCGGAGAAAAGTGCCATTTTCTGTCGGGAAGCAGCAGTTTTGGCTCAAATAGGGCTAAGATGCTAGTAAGGAAAAAAAAAATCTAAGATAGTCAATCGATTGTTTATTAACCCTTAACCCGAGGGCTTGCAGTCCCCCACTTTTTAAACCAAGTAAAAGCGCTTTTTAGCAAGTATCACTACCAAGGAATGATTCGTATCGAAACAGTAGTCGTAGAATGGTGGAAGAGGGCTCGTCTAGTGAATATTTAAAGTACCTTTTTTGAGAAACAAAAGAGATCACAATACGCCAAAGTGTTTGAATTTTGCCATTCTGTTCCATAAAACTGCAAAACCCAAATGAAAAAAAAGAATATCTGAGTTAGCCAATTGATTTACCATTGTCGAAATTTATAGTATTAATATCACCATGCAACCATGAAACGTAAAGGAATAGCTTAGTTGGTAGACTACGTACTTACAACTCGATTGCTACTGGTATGGGTCCCCCCCCATACCAATTTATTTCAAAGAGAATGTTGTCATATTTACGTCCCATTTTAATTCATAATGAGGAACACATACCATAAGTACGCAAGATTTTTTTTTTTTTTTTTTTTGGGGGGGGGGTTCTGGGGGATATTTTGTCAAATAGGTAAGTAAATATGGAAACAATATATTGATAAATCATAAAATATCGGGAAGAGGCCTTACAGACAATCCTCCCTACCAAACCATTTGGCACATTTCTGTATTGAATATGAAGGGCATTCACAGAGGAGGGAAAGGGGAACTTGGCCCTCCGACAGGCCTAAATATGTGGAAAATTTACCAGCTTTTGCATTATTGAAAGTCAACGCTTTTTTTCGGCAGCAGCAGTTTTTACCTCAAGCCCAAACCCTCCCTATAAATATTGTAGAAAATGCTCAGTCTACTCATCTCTTGGAAAATTTCTATGGAAGCCAGTGCTATATAGCTTAGAAATCAAGTCAAAAGAAATTCTTCATGCAGTTCTACATTTTAATAACCGTCTTGATACTATCTAATTTACATGCATTTGAAAGTAAAATCAATTAGTAGGGGATACATAGTAGCTATATTTGTGTTTACGTTTTTTCTTGCGGGTTTTCTGGTCAAGTTGTGTACCTACACAATTTGTTTTGTCATTTTTATGCTTTTGAGCATATCTGAAATTTTAAATCAATGAAGCCCTGTGCCCTTCTACTTGACAAACAAAAATACAGAACTTTTTTGCTCAGGTGATTTTTCCCCTATACTAGCCAAGGAGTCCATAGCCTCTCCTTGTAGATATGCTTTTTTGTTGTTGTTGTTTTTTTTTTTTTTTTTTTTTTTACTTACAGTGGTAAGCTGACTGGGACGCGTTCAAATTGTCAAAAGAAAAGTATAAACGAAAAGTATTCAAAAGAAAAGTATAAACGAAACATGAAATTAGAGGCTGAGTTCAGTGAAGTTTGACATAAAGGAGATGTTATATTCTCTGAAAAAAAAAAAAAAAATCACAAAGCACTTTTAAAAACGAAGTTTTAGTAATGAAAGAAAAGAGTTAACTTGAACCCTAACGAGAAAAAAGGTGTCGCTTCTGGACGTATGCAACATTGTATCTATGAAATTAGTGTGGATGAGCTAACTTTTGATGTTTCATTGCATTTGTAGAATTAGGCGAAAGAAACTAGGCGAAAAGGCTAAAACAAAAACTCACGCAAAAAACAGGTATGTTGCTTTTGGAGCCAAAGAATAGTTAAGTCGCATTCAGACAATAAGGGACCAACCTATAAGGTCCTCAATAGTCTTTCTTTCGCAATGATATCAGTAATTTTTAGCTTACAATTTAAAGTCTCTTAAAAACCTAAGCAAAAAAAGAAATACTATTCTAGTAACCGGCAGTACAAATGGCCAATAGCATGAAACATAAAATGTAAGAACACTATTTAAAGGTTAAGTTCCGTATTTAGAAACTTTTTATTAGTTTGTTCTATGTGTAAGTTCTTTATTCGAATAAAGAAATTTTAGTCCATAATAAATTCCAGATATCCAGTTATTTCTGTATATAGTGTGGAAAATTGCAACTTATGATGTAAATTTCTGAAAAGAGACTGTAATCTATGAACTACCCATTTCAACCAAAGTAAGAACAGTTCGTTGGGTTGGGCTCATTTTGTAGAAGTTACACCAAATTAAGTGAATCCAAACCGCGAAAATATCCTAAAATCTTTTATTTCTCTCTATTAATGATAATATCAAAGTGCTTATATTTGTACAATCCTAAACCCCAAAGTGTACAACCCCAAAGTGCTAGTTTTGTACAATCCTAAAAATATAAGAAAATATCAGCGGTCAGTTTATTTATGGCAATTTCATAGACATACTATCCAAAGAGCCTGTCGGACGACAGGGAAAAGAAAGAAAAAATATGTACCTCATACTCTTTTGTAAAGACTAGAGATAAAAATTTGACTCCCTTTCCCGAAATACAAAATCCCCCTCCCCGAAAAAAGATACTTTTCTTGAAAGTTTCAACTTGGTCCCCCAACCGTAAAAAAAAAAAGCTAAACAGAATTTAATTACTAAAACCACGCATAAAATTCTTCACCTCTTTGTGAACTTGTACACAATCTTTATAATGAGAAGCCCTCTCTTGCTTTAAAAATGTGTACTCTCTTGTGAAGGTAAAAAAAACCTTCTGATTTTCATTGTAAAATGGAGAAGTACCTGTAGTGTAACGTCACGGGATTGTTTCCAGATTTGGGATTGGCTGTGAGCTATATACACTTACCAATTATATATTATAAGATTTTTAATTTAATTTTTTTTGTTAGTTATGCAACATTGTCCAACCCATGACTAGTCACGTGACCTGTGAACTCCAGGCAATACACCTAAGTCTACTTCAACGCGTGCTTCATCCATTATTCACACTTTTTGCAACCATTTTTTTTTTATTAGATTATGTATCACTTTGTTCGTACCTCTGATCAAATAGGGACTATCTCTTTCCCATGTTCAGTCAATAATCCCTATTCCATAATGAAATTCCGCGCCATTCTTTGAATTGTATGATTTACCAACAGTTCCCCTACCTTTTGCATTGGATTATATTAAGGACAAATCAATAGACACAATGCTTTTATTAGCAAATCATGAAACCTACGGCTTCCATCTAAGGAAGGGATTAGTCAGAACGCCTTGATTTTTATTAATTGAATTTTTAGGATATAAATTTATCTTTACTGTCGTGTATTGGAAAAACGTATGTTGTTACTTTGTTAAAAAAGTTCTACTGCGTATTTTGTTTACTATAACGACTTGAATCGTTCTAATCGTCACGCTGATTTCGTAGAGTAGATATCTACTTCCTCATAGCAATTGTTGTTATCTAGATCTTGAAACTAAGAACCTAAGGTTCTAAATAATAAAGTCTTCACAGTTCTGCTTTTTTGTAAGTTTTTTTTTTGTAGTATGTTAAAGAATATTTGTGTGTTACTTCAAGATACTAGTGATGCATGATGAAACATCTTGAATCAGGACCTTACAGGGGTACTATGTATAGAATTTATGTAAGGGGGATTTGGTACATGGCCCAAAACCTTTGTTTCCATGGATAACTGTAAAAATATCCGCTATCAATAAGTTGGTGTAGGGGTCTCTTATTTAATACCCACGTGCTACTTGGTTCGTTTTTTTGATTGTATAAGGCTTAGTTCAAGGTTTGGTTCAAAGTTTGGCTGCCTCACAAGATAGTAACCATACTGGGGCATGCATGGGGCAATGCTGGGATTCTTTTTTCAATTGGAATGTCGTTCTTTGTCAATGAATGTGTTGAGGCTATCAATCCACCGGGAGTTTGCCCTTGACCGTGGACGTCTCTTGCCTTCGGTTTCGTCGAACAACATACTGATCGGGGTTTTGTCTGAATTTTGTCGGAGATGTTCCTATCAACAAGAGTCCGGCGTTTAAATGGACAAGAAAAGACGAATTGGAAATTAACGTATTGGGAACGCTTTTGTCAAGGTCCTTCGGAGACATTCGGCTTGGGCTATAATATGAAGCTTCGACAATCTAGCTAATGTTCAAAATTTATTAAATGATCATTAACTAGAAATATTATTGACGTAAAACATTATAGTTCTTATCCTTTGTGCAGCTGGAATGGTAAATTTTAACTTTCTGTGACTGTGCCATTTTGCAAACTCGACGAAGTTGTCGGATTCGCTCTGGATTGCTGCACTTGTGGGTCAGCTTTGCACTCCACATCGGCCTACAGACGCCCTGGAGTTGTTCAAGATCATCAGAGGCCTTTGCCGCATGGATAAGAACTTTGGCAAATGGATGAATTCGAACAAACAACGGAGAAATATTCTTGTCACGCAAGCAGGTATTAGGAGAGTTGGAAACCTAACTATTGGATGTTGTGATGATAATTATACAGTGCATAAACTAGTTTCTTAGTATAGAAGGATTAAAAAATATGCCCTGTTACGTCGCAATGTGTGGGAGGCTTATTGAGGTATGGTCGTTGTCTACCGATAAAAGCACTAGAACTCCAAGTCTTTGGTCGAATGAACCATCTCCTGATTTCTCATAACCGCTGGTTCAATACAATCGCTCTTGAAAAAGACTGGAGGAAAATGTATTCTTAGGCGTCGATCTCACCGGAAATATGGATCTTATATTCTGGAGAGAGGGCTCAAATCTTTTGAAGTCACCAGACATGCTGAATTTGCCATCGTTTTCAGGGGTTAGTTCTTCTTCTTTTTACATTATGCAACTATTTCGGATACTAACAACTTTTAGGCTTTAATTGTAAACTCTGGATAACTTTGTAAACTTTGGAATAAGAATATAAAATAGATTATTTTCATGTGTAGACTATATTACTTTTGATCCTCCGTTTTAAAAATTTCACTTACTATGAACAAGATGGCTCTTTAGATACCGTTCATTTTTAGATCAGTTTGATTACATATGTTATATTGCTTAAATTTAAAGCTATTTTTCTAAAGAGGGCATGGGTCCATACCTGC
>CM051267.1:32904391-33081891 GCA_027921565.1 Artemia sinica
AGCCTATTGTTTGAAATACGGTCAGTCAGCCGGGTACCCAGAACAATCCTTAAGCAATTTCTCTGGAAAACATCTAGCAAATCTTCATCCGCTTTTCGGAGCGTCCATGCTTCAGAGCCATATTTGACCACTGTCATCACTGTAGCTTCTAAGATTCTAATCTTGGTTTGCAGACTTATCTTCCTATTCTTCCAGACTTTTTTTAACTGTGAAAAAACTTTTTTTAACTTTTTTTAACTTTCTGGTCTATTGCAATGTGATATTTAAGCAAAAGACATCCGATGGAAAATTTGAGATAGCCATTCTATACAAAATAGTCGAAAGGTTCAAAAAATAGGTCTGGGGATGACTTAATCCCCAATGGTCCTGAGGCAAGGAATGTTGAGGGGAATGTTGGACTAAATGAAAAGACATTATATGCCTCCAGGTTGTAAAAAGAGTGTATCTGAAATGTCTTAGGATTAAAAGGCATCGGGTATTAATTTGAAACTTACAAAATATGCTGAGGAAGATGTTGAGCTAAATCAAACGGCAATATGTGCATCTAGGTTGTCAAAAAGGTGTATCTGCAATATTTTAGGAACGACGCAGTATTAAGTTGAAATCTTCGGGGAATATCTTTTGACTTAGTTCAAATATTTCCCTCAACATTGCCTGGAACTTTCAGATGAATACCCTTAGCCATTCTGAGATATTTCAAACACGGCCTTTTGGCAACATGGATGCACACGGCGTCTTCCATGGTGTCCTTAGAACGTATAGAAATTTTATTATTTTAGGGCGCTGTTGCTTCCTAAGCTCATGCTTTTCAGGAACATTTTGTTATTATTTACATTAGGGACTGGCACTCCCTAAATCTTTGCTTCTACTTATGACTAAGCCCAATCTTCTGCAGCTATTGGTAATTAGAATTAGAATGTACTAATCACAGATCTGATGAGAACCCTAGCAAATAATCAAAAAACAGTAGCAAAATAGGACTTAAGCTTTTCAATTAAAGTTTTAACTTGTTAAATTTGATTCTTAAAAGAAAACGCGATCGCCTTTCTGTTGATATGGGGAACCTTGACTCATGGATTTGCCGATTACTGGCTTAAATTATGTAGGCATGTATACACTTGCTTTTTTGTGGTTTTTTCGTGTTCTAAATCTTGATGTAAATTTTAAATTATCCAAAGACTTCAAGAACATCCTGTACTTAGTTTTATTTAATGTTTTCAGCGGTTGTATTTTCAATTGTGTCAACACTGCAATTTTTATGAAATAAAACACATTTCCTCTTTCTCATTTGTCTTACTCGAATTTATTCATTGAATTTCCCAGAGGCGATAAAACATTTCCATTATTCAAGAAAGCCGAAGAATAACTTTTCCAAAGCCTTTTAGCTGCACTTAAACGAATCTTTGGTTGCGATATTGGCCTTCAAACACTTGAGATTGTTCTAGATTATGCCAAAACGTTGTGTAGATCGGACAGGTAATTTGTCAGCTTTAATGTAGGGGTTCGGTTGTAAGGGGAGAAAACGAGCTAGTAAGGGACGGAGCTTCACAAATTTATCACGAAACCTTTCTTCTGGGTTCAGCCCCCTTTTCTATTTGCTTGCCAAATTACAGATGAGATTATGTGTGGGATACTACTAGAATGACTTCGAACAGAGTTGCCAACTCAACATTATTTTTATCTTGAAAACATTTTCTAAATACCCTTTTTTTAGTTTTAGATGCACTTTATTGTCTAAAAGAAAAGAAAACAATTAAGTAGAATTTGTTTTTCTGCTAAAACTCGTCGCAACACGCCAGTGAGCAGTTCTCTCTGTCCTACTTAGTTTAAGTTCATGTTCCCTGTGCAAGTTTTTGGCATGTTAATATGCTGCAGTTCTGTGGTTTTAATGTTTCAATGCAAGACAATTTTGTCATCGTTCTGTAGCTGACAATCACTTTTACCTCTCTCTCTCTCTTTCTCTCTCTCTCTCTCTCTCTCTCTCTCTCTCTCTCTCTCTCTCTCTCTATATATATATATATATATATATATGTATATATATATATATATATATATATATATATATATATATATATATATATATATATATATATATATATATATATATATATATATATATATATATATATATATTTAAGGTGACAAGTAAGTTGTAAAACATTTTTCAGAAGTGGGAAAAATTTTCCTCTTCCTATGCAAGCTGGGATGCCAAATGGACACTTTCAGTGGCTTTTGGACACTTTTTCACTCTGAGGGACACCGGGACACTATTGGGTCAAAAAAGGCAGCTTTTTGAAAAAAAGGACACTTTTTGGACATTTTTTCCAAATCAAAAACCGAATGTCTTTATTTTCTTCATTTTTTTTATAAATACGACTGCTTTTAGTTTGTACTTTACTTTTAAGCTTTGGTAACGTCTTGGGGATTTTTCTTAGATGTTTTTGCGCCCTGCGTGAACACTATTTATCAACTGAATAGGAATAGGACCTAAAGTCTTAACCAATGTGGTATGCTAGAACTATCGAATCCATCTTTTTCTTCTATCTTACGGTTGACGTTTGTCATCATGTCGGTCAACTTCAAGGACCAACCTACTGCTGGTTGCAGAGTCACCAAGGCCGCTGAGAAGGCTGGAAAGAAGAAGTGAATGGCCATTCCCTGCTGGCGCGTACCGCGTAAATCCCTGTGGCGTGTAGCCGTGTGCACCTGGATATTATTACACTGCTGTCATAGAAAGAAAGGATTTTTTCAGAAAAGCTGTGTGCGGCTCAATTTTATTTATAGCCGCTAGCGAATGTTTCTGTTTTATATTCTATACTTTCAGCTGTGATTTTTTGTCAAACGCTGGTTGCCAGTTTCTATCGAGTATAACTCAAGCGAATTTATTTCAGTCGGCTTCTCACTTTTCTTCTCAATTTTTTAGTTCTCGAAAATGTCATTTTTGCTCAGGGTTACTTCTAAACAGGGTTGCCACCTTGGCCTGGGAGAATTTACTAAATCTCAGAGGAAAAATTTACTAAATCGCATCTGTTTTTACTAAATGATCAAAAAAAATTTCTGACTGAGTTCTGACTGAAGGGATCTACTTGTTTCCATTTCTTGATAGCCCTAGTCAAATCGCTGGGGATCGCCCAGTCATGTACTCCACTTGACGACCTGAGAACAAGTGCTTCGTTTTCATCAGAAACGAAACACTCGAGACATTTAACCTATTCCAGTTTTTAGTTTTGATGACCGATAAAATCAAGAACTGTCTTTCTGCTCCAGCACTTGAATGGGGCAAGCTGCAGAGAGTCAGAAAGAACTTGGGCAAGTATGGAAAAAGTTCGTTTCCAACAGCGTCTTTAAAGGGACAAAGCTAACTAACAAACGTAACAGCTGTTATGAGAGTCTGGGAAAATTTTCTGAAAACAAATTAAGCTGGAATACCAGTCCTGATTTTAAATAGTTTGCCTTTCAAAGCAAGTATCATGAAGAAGCCTAGAGAAAAGTAGATATTTTTAAGCGCTAGGGTTGACGCGAAACCGAAAAATGAGAGGAATAGTAGCCATAATATCTAACATAATCGAAATCAGATTTTATAATGAATGGAGCCTAATTGTTTTACTGAATTCATGGAAAATAGCAAAATTTTTGTTTCCTACAAATCATGACTTTTTACTAGATTTCGGGAAATTTACTAGATCCTCTAAATTTACTAGATTTTTTTTTATTTTACTAGATCTAGTAAAATCCTACTGACGATGGCAACTCTGCTTCTAAATGTTCAGAAAACGGCAAGATAGAGGAGTTGTTAAACGATTTTAACCACTTGAACAATTAGTTGGCTGAGTGGTTAGGGTGATCGACGTCTTTTGTTTAACTTTAAAACCATGTAGGTCAAAATAGAAATTTCGTTGCTACAGCCATTCGGACCTTGTCGCACACAAAGATCCTTAATAGCTACAGAAGATCAAAGACTCGCATCTTTTTCGCATAACTTATGAAAATGCCGAAGTGAAAATGAATCTCTATGGTTGGTTCTTTCCTTCTCGACTAAGATAGGTAGTGGTGTCGATAATCGATATAACATTTCGCTCTGTTGACATTCTCATGACGATTTTTTTCTGCCATCTTTTCAAATTGAACTAGCACTAAACTTAATTTATAGGTAGTGTTAATGTCAAAGCTGGAAATACCTGCAGATATCATGCAAGTAACAGACCGCTAGGTAGCAAAACTAAGAAGGACGAATTTCACAGGTTTTTCGGCACTTTCTTTACAGGTTTTGAAAATTCATAGTGGCAACCCTGTATTTTGGCTATTTATCTAGAGGGACACTAAAAGTGTCCTTTTTTGGCTGATTTGGACACTTTTGTCCCTTAAAAGTTTTGGCAACCCTGTATGCAAGTTATGACCATTCTTAACAAAAAGTGCCTTCTGAGTCGGTAAACCCGAAACTAGTGAATTCAATGCTATAAGCATCTTTTCCTTTCGGTGCAAATTACAGTTGTAGGCTCGTTGCAAATATTAGCCGTATGTTTCACAGGGAAGATAAATCTTAAAACTTGCTTTTCCCACGTCTCATATATTTAAAGTAGTTTCTTTTAAGTATCATACCAGTCTAATCTGAAGTGTCCAGTCTTTCTCTCGCACCTTTACGAGCTGTTCTCTTGTAGAACTATTTTAATAATTATGTCCGTCCAGTGGGCATGTTCAAGTCGTACAAATAGCATGGTGAACACGCTGAGTGGGGTTTAACCACTTCGTCCATAAAGAGTCTCGTTTGGCATGCCATAACCGCCAGGCTTCAGGCCAGAAATTGTGTTTATGGAATTTCTCAGAAAAAGTCAGGCATATTTTCCTCATCTTTCACTAGTGTCCACGCTTCTGCATCCTAATTAGTCAGCCGCATTACGATTGTAACGAATACCTAAGTTTTGATCTCACTTGAATCCTTCTGGTCTTCCCTACTTTCTAAAGTTGATTGACTACATCTTTTGCTCTTCATGTTCTAATTTCCAAACATTTCCTGCAACCTCCAGCCTATGTCACAACACTGTAAAAGTCTTAAATGAGGGTCTTAAGTATTTGTGAGCTCCTTGCCCACACTTTTGTATCATCCCTGGAATGTAGACAGGGCTGTATACATTATTTTTTTTTTTGGGGGGGGGGGGGGGTACAAAAGAATTTTTCAGGGGGAGAGGGGATTCACAAAAAAAAACTTTGAGAAACGCATCAAAAATTTGTTTATATTCATTTTTGTTACGTTTTTACGAGTCGGATAAACATTTTGGTGGGGGGGGGGTCTCAAACCCCCTAACCCTCCTGGATACGGCCTTGCATGTAGATGAGTTTCCTTGTGCACTTTTGTATCCAAAGCTAAAAACGGTGCGTAGTAGGCTACTGTTTTTTTTTTTTTTTTCCAAACATCGTAATGTCAGTTTGTGTTTTCATAATTGATTTGGTCTTAATTTGTCTTTCAAGCATTAGGCGTGTCAACTGACGGAAGCTAATAATCATGCTTCCGAATGACAGGTAGGAATATTAATTAGCTAATGTAATTCGAGAATTTTTTCTAGAAATCGTGAAAACAGTTTTCTAAAATGTGTAAGGGCCAATTAAGTAGTATACTAAGATATAATAGTAAGCTGTTATCTTTAATACTGACAAAAAATATATATAGATAAAAATAAATAAATGAAAATGGCAAAAAAATCGTTTAGCTTGTTTTACTAGAAAAAGCAACAAAAGATATCGGCCAAATTGACTCGAACATCTGCCTTTAGAAAATTCTTTGAAGCACATCATAATTCTTCACATATTTTTTTTTAAGTTATGTAATTAGTGATTACTGAATTAGCTGCGCAAGCGAAAATTTCTTCAGTTCATTTGTGAGTTTAGCATCCAATTTTGATGGAACTTCAACTTGGTGGGCGAGTCCACCGGCCAAAAGTATCATTACAATTAGTTGTAGCGTTGCAGTTGTAGCTTAGTAGTTGCCTCCCCCTTGATTTTTTTCTGGATTTTATTTCATCCCTTTCTTATGACTTAAATGTGGTTTCTGTCCTTCATAAATAGGCATAGAGAGTTGGCACATTATGCAAATTAGGCAAACACTTTCGGACATTTTTTAATTGTGTAATTTTGTTTTGTTTTGACGTCTGATCCTCAGTGTCTGACATGTCTGACATTGCAAATATTTTGAGGTGTTGATGGTCCACAACAGTGTCATTTACTTTTTAATTATTCTCTTTATTTAGTTGGCCAAAAGTTTATGTCCATCACCTTCCAATTAATATGGTCTTTTTTAAATTGTATGTAGCATACAAAAACTTGTGTAGATGGCTTAATATCACAGGCATCACTGTTAAAGGTATCCAGTCAATAGAAATATTTTTGTTGAAGATATTGTCTTTATTTTCAAAAAAAAAGTTTTGCTATTTCTTATAAAGACAAAAGTACTAACCAGTAACATGTTCATCAAGGTTTGAAAAACAAAATCTATTAAGAAAAATCAGTACTGTTCATTTTTAAAAAGATTTTGCTTGCTACTCGTCACTACAATTCAGGTAACTAGAAGTATCGAAGTCCTTTCGTTCAATAATAATAATAATTTAAAAAAAGAAAGAAAGAACACCAACAGGTTCACAGTGGGAATTTCTAAGATGGAAAAATTGAACTACCAGAGTACCCACAATTCAATTTTATATAGAGTGGGGTGCCCAAACAGTTTGACATAGGAATATTTGGTGTCACCAGTTTCTTGGTCATCGCCAAAAGTGTTGTTGCAAAATGCAGTCCAGCGCCTCCCTTCCTAATACCTTGATATATCAATAGGCTATATGCAAAAGTTTGCTGGTTTAGTGTTTTTTTCTAAATTACCACTATAGAATCACAAGGAGACTTTGCGGGATATAGTACTATATACTTACTGAACTTTTTACTTATTTTATTATTTGGCAATAAGAAAATCTTGCACAAAGATTACCAATTTTATATTCGTTTTCAGCTTAATTGCATCCCAGATCCCGCTCCCAATGATGGATATAGCTGCACACGCTACACCTCCTCCCCCAATGTATTTGAAGCTTCACTCTTTACCCTTTTCCTGCCATTTAGTTCCAGTTTCTTTTAAATCATTTCTTATCGCCTCTTCTAAAGAAAGAAAAAGTCTAAAACTACTGCGTCATTGTCGCTTTACTGAAAACTACTGCGTCATTGTCGCTTATATTACAAATATTTTCTTTCGTACTTATTACAACATTGAAAATAAAACAAAAATTACAAAATAAAATTACATTTTGAACTGATGAGCTTTCAACAATTAATATCATTATATATCAAATTCAGTTTGATTTTATTAGTTCTTTCCAAGACTGTTCAAGACATAAATAGTTTTCAGTAAAGCGTCAATGACGCAGTAGGTTTTAGACTTTTACGGGTACGGAAGGAGGCAATACCCAAACTCTTGTTGGGATTTTTGTTCGTTTTAAGCTTGATTTACATATTCAATTTTAAGTGTTACTCGTTTTAAGATTTGTTTTTTGATGTATATTAGTATCTGTTGTATGTTTGTTTGCTATGATTGTTTATTTAATTTCTGCTCGTTTTGGGTTTCATTTGTGCTTCAATACTAATAGATTTTTGTTCGTTTTAAGCTTTATTTGCATATTCAATTTAAGCTTTACTCGTTTTAAGATTTATTTATTCATATATGCTAGTACCTGATGTATGTTTTTTTGCTATGATTGTTTATTGAATTTTTGTTCGTTTTGGGTTTCATTTATTCTTTAATAGAACTTTCTGGTCGTTTTGAATTTGAATTAATATAGGTTTTTATTTCTTCTGATTTTAAGTTTAATATGGCTTTTACTTTTCTTTGAAAAACTTCTTTTTCGGAAAGTTTGTTTTAATTAATTCAATAAAATGTCCAGTAACGTAAGCTTTCTTTGCTTAAGAGCTTTACAAATATAAATTGAATATTCTGTTTGTCTTTGAAACACGATTGAACGGCCGTTATATTGCGGAGATTGATATATTCGGCAGCAAAAGGCATTCACTGTATAACTGTGGTCCTATAGACGACTCTGGGCGTGTGAATGTGATTTTTATCCTTTCACTCAAAGCAGCTGATTGCATCATTGACTATGAACCCATATTTGAACGTATTTTTCATGCGAGATACAGAGCCCTGTTTGCAAATATCATTATCGTTTCAGTCTACGTCCTAAGAAGAGAAGCACCCAGAGGAAGTCAAATCGGATTTCCAGGCTTTGTTGTTCAGAGAATATCACGGAAAGATGTTTTCATCATAGGTGGCGACTTCAATGCCAGAATTGGTTGGAATTTGGACTGTTCTGGGTTCTCTATTGGAACCTGTGAGTATGGCGACCGATACCCCAGTGGTGCAGCGCTGCTTACTTGTGGTGTGCAGAATAACCTCACAGTAGCAAACACTTATTTCCAGCGCAAACCCATATATACTAAAATATGGAGTTCAAGGTATGGACGAGCGAACGTTTTGCTAGATCCTAATATCGAGGTGATGGATATCAATGGTATTAAACTCCCGCTTTTTCAGAGGTGTGAACACGGGCTGTAAATCCGGCTCCAATGATCTAATCCATCCTTAAAACTTCCTTGAAACTAGGGCTCTTGGCTACGGCCTTGTTGGAGTCGACGTCTCAAAGCTTGAGTCTAAGGATGTTGCCACGTCATTTGGATTAGTTCTAGCAAACCGTTTTGTTTCCTTTGTCAACCTTGATCATGATGAACTACCGTCCAGGATGATTTAACGTCGCCCCAAAAATAGACTTCTACAGGAATCATCGCCCTCCGTATCGAAAAGGCTCCATGACGGACAAGACATCGTCAACCTATAAGGAACTGCGCAATGTATGTCCCTTTTTGCGAAAATAGGTAAGAGAACATTTCGGGATGGGATACCAACAGAAACCGAAAAGGCCGTGACGGGAAATGATACTCCAGAGCTGTATCAACTACTCGTTGAAGTCACTAGGGAATAAGCAAGCACAGTACCCCGCTTTGAAAGTCATAAATGGGAAAGTTGATTTATTGTTGATAAAGCGTTGAGAACTGAACAATGATGAACCCATTTGAAGTCTTTGTTTTATCCCCCCCCCCCCTAACTGGATCTTTCTGAACCTCTTGCATCACCTCCTACCTTCATCCTGTCACCTAGCCACTCCAGCTCTTCAAAAACCTATAAAAAAGTGAATATGGATGTTCCAACGATCGGAAAGATAAGCACAATCATACGACTCCTAAAGAACAATATCTCACCAGGTAAAGGCTCAGTCCTACCTTCAATCTACTACGTTCTTCCTCCCTCAGCAGACCAGGAGCTTCATCAGTTTATATGCGATGTCTGGGAGAAGGAATGTGTACATCTTGACTGCAGGAAGTCTGTTATCTTACCAGAATTTCAAAAAGGAGACAAGGTGGACTGCAAAAACTACAGATGAATTTCCCTAATTGATATAGCTGCAAAAATCTTTGCCACTGTACTGCTAAATAGGTTCGGCAGAGCCCGTGACAGGAGAATGGAACCTAACCAGGGAGGTTTCAGGTCTGGGATGGACTACTTTGACCAGATTTTCATCTTTAGATATTTTCTATAACGTCGATTTAAACATCAGCAAGAGACGACCCATGTGCTCATTGACTTCATTGCTGGTTTTGACTGAGTGACGCACGATGCCAAATGGGCCACCATGAGGGAAGACGGCGTGCTTGACTATCTGATTTGCCTAATCCACGCATACTGTACTGGTACAAGAGCTCAAATTGGAGCGTATGGAAGCCTATCCTCCCTTTTTGACTTTGAGTGGGGAATGAGACGAAGATGCGTGATGTTGCTACATTTTTTTACTTTGTAACAGACTGGATCTTAAAACCAATTGAGTGATGTCAAGGAATTTTCATAAACCCTTTTCGGTCAATAACCTAGATTATGCCGACGATTTTGGTGATCTGCGAGAGTTATCAACGATACCATCTGTAAGGGCAAATCCGTAAGGCCTTCATTTAAATCAGTATAAAATAAAGGTGATGAGGATAAGCGGCTATGGAGACGCACCCGTTCGGCTTGATGGAATGCCATTGAAGATGTTAACTCTTTCAAATACCTTGGATCAAATACCATACTGCAGTGCACCAGAGGAAATCCAAGCTCGTGTTTCTTCGGCCTGGGCTGTTTTCCTCCGTCTGAAGAAATCCCTGTGGAATAGGAACCAAGTTACACTGAAGACAAAACTGCAGATATTTGATGTTGGTACTGCTATATGACTGCGAGACCTGGCCCTAAAAAACCTCAAAAGTCCAGGATCTTGATGTCTTCTATCATAAATGCCATCGGTATGCACTGAAGGTTAGGTGATCTGCGAGAGTTATCAACGATACCATCTGCAGTAAAATGTGAAACTGGCTTTTCAGATCATTTGTTATCAAATATAGATGCCTCCAGTGGTTCGGCCCCGAATTATGACGTCCTGACGATGCTATATCGAAGCAATGCCTGAAATGTCTCCCGTTGACGTTGTCAAAGAAGCATATCGGCGGTCTAAAAAACCTAGCCATCCACCACCAAGTTTGACCTGGAAGCGCTTGGCCGGTTCAAGGAATACAACAGACGCTGGGATAAAGAGTGGTCGTTTGTCGTCATGCTGTCAACTTTGGACTGACCTTCCAGGAGCCAAACATATCGCCGGATATCAAATGCCACGGTGAGCCAAGGGCTTACAACCTAAAACAAGTACAAGTACTGTCATGGCCCAAGCTTAAAACATTCTAATCTGAATAAGTAGACTTGTCTTCTTGTTCTTCTAAGTTTTTTTCAACTGTGAAAAAACACCCTGCTTCTTGGCTATTCTGCTTTTTATGTCTTTATTGCATGCACCATTTTAATAATAATTTTACCAAGGCAAATAAAGTTATCCACTTGATCGATTTTCTCGTTACCTAACATCACCTCTTGACTCTCATTTATTCCTAGTCGAAGCGACTACCATACCAATTAAAAGGCCCCCAGTAATGAAATACACGGTGTGCAAAAGTGATTTTATTGAAGAAGGAAAAGCATTTTCGAAAATGAGCCTCAGTTAGTTTGTAGAATTGCGATAATTTGTTTATATTATGATTGTTTTTTTTTTATATTTGTCTTTAAAAATATAAAAAGGCTTCTATAAATCTTCACATTTAGTTCAGTGATCTTATTACAATAATGTTCTGTTCAATTGAAAATTGAAATGGTTTTGGTAAATTTTCCAAATATCGGAGATTTTATGTACGGCTAGTTTTGGGAGAGCTTGTATGTCATAAAAAATGCAAGCCTTGAAATTCACCAGTGTGTAGTTTTGCTCTTGATGCTTAAATAGAATTCGGAAATGCTAGTCCCTTGATGCTTCGTTATGCATTTTTAGGTGGTGAAATATAATTGGATGCATTATCAACGGTGACTTTTTGTCGGTTGGTTTCACTGTCATCTCCATTCTTTATTTTTTGTATCTTTACGCATGAAAGGCTATGGAAATTGACAGTTCTATTGCTTGAACTGCATATATGTCGAATTCACCCGTTGTTTACGTTTCCCTGGAAGTCGCCTAGACGATGTTATTTGCCTTTCTTGGATAGACAATTGGTAAAATAATTTCACAGAATATAGAAAAAATATGAATAGGTTATGAAATGCTGTAATATCCATTTGTGAATGTTTTCTTTGAAGTTCCTGAACAATGTTGTTTGCCTTTTCGCAGATAGAGAAACAATCAGGTGGACCTAATAGTACAATTCTGGCTCATCCCATCAAGGTGATAATTGATTGGTCATCGAAATTGGCAGAATCAGCTCCGTTTTCCGTTGATAATATAGCTTCGAATATTGCTTGAACTGCATATATGTACGGCTAATTGTACTAATAGTACAATTCTGGCTCATCCCATCAAGGTGATAATTGATTGGTCATCGATATTGGCAGAATCTGCTCCGATTCATCTGAGAAAACGTAACTGAATACGTGGAATGTCGCTTAGGCTTTTAAGATGGACTTTGTTCTCTAGAGCATGGTTGCAGTGGAAGCTGCAACCTAGTAAAGAGCAAACCACGGCCCATAGTCCATAGTCAGCTCATAACCAAAAGTCTAAAGACACATTTTGAAACAAAAAGAAACAATTCGTTCTAGTGAAAAACAAATTGTCATTTGTTGCTGATTCAGGAAAGGTAGCTATTGTTTCGATCAAGCTTAATAGAAAAAATTGATTACGAAAACAAATGTGTAGGAATTACGAGCTTGAAACCTCTTAAATAGCTGCATCGGATCAAAATGAACAAGGTACTATTAGAATTGCTATAGTTGAAAACTCTATGTAGGAAGATTACAGCAACCCGCTCTGAAAAACAAGGAAAATCACTTTGTTGCATGGTAAGCATGATGTTTCATTTCCAAGGGGGGGGGGCGTGTCGAACCAGTATTCGTAGAATACTGAAAAAAGAGTTTATTTGAAAAAGAGAATTGCCATATCTTGCGCCCTTTTAAATAATATAAGAAATCGTTCCACAGCAAAGTGGTGTTTTTTACCATTTTGTGCCAACAAACATCAATTTTTGCCCAAAGACGTTCAAGATGCCGAAAAATGGAAATTTTAAGGTAACCAATCGATTTTTCGTGGTTTAAAGCCCCGAAGAAGACGTATGAGCAACCCAATTTGGCAAACAATATCAAATTTGTGTTTTCACGAATTCTTGGCACAAACATCAATATTCGCCCAAAAAGGGACAAAATGCTGAGAAACGCAAATTATAATACAGCCAATCGATCTCTCATGACACTAAACCTTATTTGGCAGTTTTGATCCCCCAATCTTGACAAACCACGACAAAGTGGCGTTTTCTGCCATTTTTTGTTACAAAATTTTTTTCCCAAAGAGATCAACATGCCGGAGAATACAATTTCAAATAGAGCCAATCGATCTTCATGATCTAGCATCTTAAACAGAAGGTTTTCAGCCCCCCCCCCCCCCGTCTTGAAAAACGGCTCTAAAGTATGATGTGAATGCCACGGCGAGCTTCGTTTTTGTTCGTAAATCGTCCGTTGATAATAATATGAATCATGCTGTGATTACCAAGCTTTTTGTAAAATGACAGCAGATAGGAATCTTTATCGGTAACAAAATAAATCATGACATAGCAAGGTAGTGTTTTCTGCCTTTTGTTTTCCACAAAATATCAATTTTTGTCCAAAGAGGGTTAAAATACCCGGAAAAAAATTCTAAGATAGGCAATCGATCTGTTATGATCTAAAATCTCCAACTGGATGTTTGAGCACCTTAGGGTGTAAAAGAAGGAAAATCGCTTTTTTATGGTTAGCATGCATATCATTATTTATTTCTGCTTTTTTTCTGCATATTACAAGGTCACCGAGAAATGTTTAATGGCTCGTTTAAAAGCTACTGCCTCTCTCTACGTGCCTCTTGTATGCTCGTTCAATGAATCCATCGTAAAGTATCATAGTGTGCCTTCTGAAGTGGAAAGGCACCAGAATGGTATTTGATGGTATCATTATTATCTCCACAGTCGAAAATCATTGACTGGGGGTGCAAAATCCCTCTCTTTTACACTCATTTTCCCAAACCCCTTAGTAAGCAAAAACTAAAATATGTGTTATGAAAAAAAAAACGGGCTAGTCAAAACAAATGTAGTTTATTTATTTTCATAAAAAAAAAATTTTGATGGGCAAATTTTGAAAGGTCTTGGTGATAAAACCCTTCTCGGACTCTTTAGTTATGTGGCAAAGCTGCACACACCTTGTGGAAAATCTTAAGAGGTTGGAAATAAGACCTATATTTATCGTCGACTTCTTCATATTGTCTATATCAGAGACAACGCCCTTGTGTTGCCTATAGGAAAAAGCCATGAGCTCTTTTTTGGTCATTTCTTTTCATAGGCTTAGTCGTAGACGCTTAGGAGGGAGCTCATTGGATTGGAAATTGAAAGTTCTGTTTCAATTTTCAAGGATTTTAAGTGCTTTTTGGGCAAACCTCTCATACTCGTTTATGCTAGTCGACCCCCCAGTAACCCCCCATAATTTCAGATGAATTTTGAGATAACTATTTTATGCAGAATAGTCAAAAGATCCAATAAATATGCCTCAAGGGATGTCATATCAGTTGAGGCCTTAGGACAAAGGCTGTAAATTGTGCAAAACGTCAGTTATTTGCTGATAGGTTTTATAGTGGAATGAGGCGGGTATGTGTGATCTTTGGTGTCCGTTTGGCTAAAAAAATTCGTAGATAATTCTCTGGGCAAAGCCTAACACGTTTTCTGATGAGAGAGGGAGGGTATTATAGCACCCAGAAGTAGGTCAAAAGACTCTCATAGATCAGTTCGTAACTTACAGGCGCAAGTCCTAGGGTCAAGACGAAGCTCATGCAGAAAAATAAAAGCTATGGGGGCGACATTTGTAAAAAATGAGATTCCAAAAAAGGCCAAAAGACTTCTCATGGTCGTGAAAGTTATGTGCTCATGTCGTCTAAGGAACCCCAATGTAGAAGGGAAAATAATAATATTAGTTCTCTCGAAAACAGAACCGGACAAAAGCCAAAAACTTTTTCTGAACGGCTTGAGAATTTCAATAATAAGTTTTTTGGCCGAAGGATAACTATTGCATAATGAAAATACGGGGCAGGTTGGTATATTGTTTCGCCTGGAAATGGGGCACAAAAACCAAAAACTTGTTATTTTTTGTATGGCTTGAAACTTATAACTGCAAGTCCTTGAGCCATGGAGACCTAAATGCACAAGAACAAATTGAAAAGAAAACTGGGGTCTTGTTAAAATGGGACCCTAAAAGGGGAATAATATCTTTTTTTATCGGAGCAGGGGCTCCCCAAAAGTAGGTTCCTAAAATGGTCTAAAAACTGTTTTTTATCGATTTTTTTGTAATAATGGAGATCTTTATTACATAACTAATATGTACAAAAAAAGCACGAGGGCCAGTATTCTTTGCTTGTATGGCTACTCCTAGAATACTCTGCATTACATATATGTATCGGGTTACCGCACCTAGATAATTTCTTAAACCACATTGGCCTGACATAACATAAAGAAAGAAAAACGAGCAAAAATGGGGTTTTTAAAGGCCAAATGAAAATACTGAAAAAACACAACAAAGCGAATGGGAGACCAAGATAAACTGAATTTTCCCTTTGATTTGTGTTTTCTGTGTAACTATCTGATAATCTTTTAATGTGTTTTGCAATTACAGAATTTGTTAAACTAATTGGATAACCATTCCAATTCACTTCTCTAGTTGATAGAGCATTGAAAGTTCATTCAACACGCTTCTTGGATTTAGAGCTCAACCACCTTAGAGATATTTTATTTGGGAATGGTTATCCAATTAGTTTAATAAATTCTGTAATTGCAAAACACATTAAAAGATTATCAGATAGTTACACAGAAAACACAAATCAAAGGGAAAATTCAGTTTATCGTGATCTCCCATACGTTAAAGGGATTTCAGACCATATTTCAAAAAATCTAAGAAAAAATAACATTTACACTTACTATAGACCCAGAAAAACTATCAGGTCCCAAATTTATTAAGGTAAAGACCCTATCCCGATAGGTGAAAACTCTGGTGTCTACAGAATTTCTTGTTCGTGTGGTCTTTGATATATCGGAAGAACTGATCAGCGACTCACGGATAGATTAACTCAGCACTCTAGTTCAATTAATAATACACTTAAAAAGCGGAAAAAAACTGAAAATTTGGACTCTGCCGTTGCAGAGTACATTTTTGAAAACCCAGACCATACTATTTTGTTTAATCAAGCTAGCCTAATTTCGCTTGACAAAGGTATTGTCCCGTACTACAGACAAGCTGTTGAAATTTATAAATACCAACATTTAGGTCTAGCTTTAAACAGAGATTCCGGTGATTTAAGAATAAACGAGTCATATTTCGGTTTTCTCAAAAGAGAAGCCGATACTTTAGTAATCCCTAAAATAAACCTTGAACCACTTTCCCAGTCATATAATAAAACACGTGAACAACCCCTTAGGTCTCAAAGCGTGTCTGCAAGAAATGCAATAATTAAAATCCGAAATCAGATTACATAGTTCTCCAACTTATTTAATTGCTGGTTCGTTTTGTTTTTGAGTGAATGAATTGTTTTCTTTTCTTTTATTCCTCAGTTGTTCGCTAGTATCCGTCGATGGCAGTTCATAATTTTTTGGATTTTGGGCAAATTGCGGATATTGACGAATATTGAATTTTATTCATTTTTTAAGATTTTGGGTTTTTCTTTGGTTTTTTGGTTCTTTTCACATTGACTCCGCGTTTGTTTTTTGTTGTTCTTTTTTTTTTTCTTCGGCACTTTCCTTGGATACATTATTTCGTTTCGCGCTGAAGAAGAGAGGCGTTTGTCCTCTCGAAATATTCGCTTTGTTATGTTTTTTCAGTATTTTCATTTGGCCTTTAAAAACCCCATTTTTGCTCGCCATTTTCTTTATGTTACCATACCTTCCATCTATCAACATACCAACACAGTATTATAATTATAAGTCTGTCCCAGAGAGAGAGAGAGAGAGAAAAAAAAAAGGATTAGCCTTGAAATTCTCTGGATCGCTCCTGTCTAGAAGTCCCGTGCATTTTGTATGAAGAGGGAGAATCTCGGGTGACTTGAAATTGGCGAAAAACTTTGTTTTCCCAGATCAATGTTAAACTTCAAGCCGTAAGCCCCAATGCCAAGACGAATCTAATCATAAAAGGTAGACTGAGTGTACCCCCCTCCTCCCCCCCCCCCCCGAAAAAAAAAACTGAATACGGCAAAAGCTTTTTTTTTCAGTTCAGCTTAAAATTTATGCACTCAAATGCTTGTGTCAAGATATCCCCATAGCAAAATAAAGAATAGGCAAAGAATGGCTCCCCTAAAAAAGGGCCAAAAACTTCTTTCTCCAAACGGCTTGGGACTTACAATCGTAATTTCCTGGATCAAGAGAATCCTCATTAAAAAAAAAAAAAAACTAAATTCGGATATGGGCCCAAACCCTCTAAATTTGGGGTCTGAATCCTTTTCAATTGGCTTGAATCTTAATCCGAAAAGCCTTAGGTCAAGGGATCTCTATTCACAGAATAAATTGGAAAAGAATATTGGTTTGGCTGAAGATGGGGCTCGGAATAGAACCAAGCAGCATTTTTTCTGAACGGTTCATGATTTAAAACCGTAAGTACCCGGTCAAGTAGACCCTAATGTAAAAGAAAAAAAATTACCTTGATTTGAAATTTTAGCTTTCGATATTTTGGCCCTCTAAAAAATAATCGAAAACTTTTTCTCTGATTCGCTTGAAACTTTCAAGGTTCCCTAGAGGGGACCACACATTTTTGTAGGGGGGGTTGTTGAGGAGTCGGGGAACGAACCAAAACCGTTCTGTTTCTGATCAGTCTTACACTTGAAGTCGTCAGTCCCCAAACCAAAAGGAACCCAAAATAGAAAATAATTTAATTTAGGCGAGGATTCTTCCCTAAAGTGAGGCCAGAAAAGGACAAAAAATTATTTTGCTGACCAGTTCAAAACTTGTATCTCTAAGTCTTTGATCCAACAGAACTCCAATGAAAAGGAAAAATAGAAAGAATAATATTGGATGCTCCGAAAAAAGGTTGGAAATAGGCCCGTTTTTTGTTAATGGCTTACAATCATAAGTTCCTTGGTCAAGGGAACCTTAATGTACAAAAATGTATTCGGATTGGGGACACTGGTTCCCTACATATAGGCTAAAAATCTAATTTTTCAATTGGTATGAAACGTAAATTTGAAATTCCTTGTGCCAGAGACACATAAACTTGCAAAACAAAAAAAATGTTGGTTCTCCAGAGAATTGGATTCAGAAAAGGGTCAACAGAATCATTTTCAAACAGTTCGTGGTAACGAACTGTAAGTAAGGAGAGACTTGTAAGTAACCGAAACCCTCAAAAACGGAATTTTGATGCCAATATAAATTTTGATACATCAAAAGAATCATTATTTTATGCTGATTTCAAATATATAAGTTTCATCAAGTTTAATCTTACCCATCAAAAGTTACGCGCCTGAGAAAACTTGCCTTATTTTCGAAAAAGGGGGAACCCCTTAAAAGTCACAGAACTCTGATGAAAATCACACCATCAGATTCAGCGTATCAGAGAACCCTACGATCGAAGTTTCAAGGTTCTATATGCAAAAATGCGGAATTTTATTTATTATTATTTTTTTTTTTTTTTTTTTTGCCAGAAGAAAGATCAGGGATGCTTGTTTATTTGTTTTTTTTGTTGTTTTTTTCCAGTGGTGATCGTATCGACGACCCAGTGGTCCTATAATATCGCGGGAGGGCTATAACTATGTGCAGTAAAGTGCAAAAACTATGTTTTTGAGGATGACTTAATCCCCCACAGTCCCAGGGGGAAGGTCTGCATGTTATGAACTTTGCCCAATCTTTACACATAGTATTGGGGATTGGGAAGCATACAGAAGTTTTCAGGGGGGATTTTTTGGTAGTTGGAGGAAGGGGGAGGTGGGGAGGGGTCGGGGGTTACGTGGGATGATCTTTCCATGGAGGAAGTTTTCATGGGGGAAGGAACATTGTTATGAAGGGGGTGCCGGATTTTCAGCATTATTTAAAAAACGACTAGAAATTAAATAAAAAACAACAATTTTTTCAACTGAAAGTAAGCAGCAACATCAAAACTTTAAATGCACAGAAATTATTACGTATATGATTGGGTTCGCCCCCTAGTCATTACCTCGCTCTTTACGATAAAGTTTTTGTGTAGGTTCATCATAGTTAATTAACGGCCTTTGGGATTAAGCAGTCATTCTTAAAGAATTGGAACAAAATTTGAACTTTAACGTAAAGAGCGAGGTATTGACTAGGGTGCGAACCCCCCTAATATACGTAATAAAAATATTCGAATATAGAAGTTCGTTACGGAAGTTAATTCATAAGCTACGTCAGATAAAAAATTCGAGAAAGCCGTTTAGCCAAAGAAAAAAGGAAAATTAATATCCAAATTTCGTTTTATTCATTTACAGTGAGCCAAGATCGAAGCTGCATTAATTCAAAAACATTCAGAAATTAAATAAAAAAAACAAGCTTTTTTAACTGAAAGTAAGGAGCGACATTATACATACTGAACCGAGAAGCAATCGACGAAAATGACAAGGTTAGCTTATTAGTTTTAAACGATCAAAAAAAAACTTTGTTGGCAATCTAAGATAAGCCTGCATTATAGCACAGCAGATAAATTACCATTAGAAGTTTACCATCGGTGGGCTTACACATGGCAGGATCAATACAAGATACTAGGCTATATAGAAATGCTATTATTGATGTTAAAAGTAAATATCACCATCTAGTAGTGTCTAGGGTTAATTTCAGGCTGAAATTTCGAAAGGATAACTACTTCCCGGGAAGTTATGATGTTGGTAGACTTCAGGATGAGAATTTGAGAGAAATTTTCCAGGAACGGTTGAATACTAAACTTGGGAGTTTAAAATTTGACAATGTGGAAGATGGTTTGACTAATTTTAGAAAAATAATTTGTGATTTTGCTGATGGTGTCTAAATGAAGAAATTTAAGACTGCAGCTAGGAACATCAGTGAAATAGCTTAATGTTTAATAGAGAGAAGGGGTTTGTACAAGAATTATCTGAGTGATAGATCATATGAAAACAAAAGGAATGTAAAGAAAGTGGAGAAAGCATTAAAATGTGAAGTGGAGGTCATGGATAAAATTGCAGCGGATCTGGAAGATGCAGCTTGACGGCATAATAGTAAAATATTGTACTGGTATGTTAACAAATTGAGAGGGAGTAGTCAATCCGGACTTGTCCCAGTTAATGATAGGAACGGGGCCTCAATTAGTTATAAGGAAAGAGTTAAAAAGAGATGGACAGAACATTTTGAGAATGAGTTAAACCGAGATAGAGTTGCAGGAAAAGATATAGAGGAAAATGAAAAAGTTCTTGATACCTTGGATGTGAAAGAAGATTTGTTTTGTGAGGAAGAATTAGTAACAGTGCTAAAAGGATTAAAAAATAATAAGGTTCCACATGCTGATAGTGTGGTAAATGAGTTTCTTAAATATGGCGGCTCTGAGGTTAGAAATAAGTTACTGAAGATCATAAATATAATTTTTGAAAAAGGGGAAGTACCTAACGATTTTAGGAAAACCTTAATTAAATCACTGTATAAGAAAGGTGATAAGAGTGAGTGTCGTAATCATCGAGGCATTAGTCTGGTCTCTGTAGGTAGCAAATTACTTAGTAATACGAAATTTTTCAGAGTAATAGATGCTGTAGACACAGTTTTAAGAGAAGAACAGTACGGTTATAGAAAAGGTAGAGGACATGTCGACCGAATTTTCACTCTCAGGTTAACAATTGAGAAGTGCCTTAGTTGTCAAACAGCTTTGGTCCTCAGTTTTATAGATTATGAGCAAGCGTTCGATTCTGTTGATAGAAGAACTTTAGCAAAGGTCTTATCCTTGCATGGTAGAGAGAAGGGGTTTGTACAAGAATTATCTGAGTGATAGATCATATGAAAACAAAAGGAATGTAAAGAAAGTGGAGAAAGCATTAAAGTGTGAAGTGGAGGTCATGGATAAAATTGCAGCGGATCTGGAAAATGCAGCTAGACGGCATAATAGTAAAATATTGTACTGGTATGTTAACAAATTGAGAGGGAGTTGTCAATCCGGACTTGTCCCAGTTTATGATAGGAACGGGGCCTCAATTAGTTATAAGGAAAGAGTTAAAGAGAGATGGACAGAACATTTTGAGAATGTGTTAAACCGAGATAGAGTTGCAGGAAAAGATATAGAGGAAAATGAAAAAGTTCTTGATACCTTGGATGTGAAAGAAGATTTTTTTTGTGAGGAAGAATTAGTAACAGTGCTAAAAGGATTAAAAAATAATAAGGTTCCAGATGCTGATAGTATGGTAAATGAGTTTCTTAAATATGGCGGCTCTGAGGTTAGAAATAAGTTACTGAAGATTATAAATATAATTTTTGAAAAAGGGGAAGTACCTAACGATTTTAGGAAAACCTTAATTAAATCACTGTATAAGAAAGGTGATAAGAGTGAGTGTCGTAATCATCGAGGCATTAGTCTGGTCTCTGTAGGTAGCAAATTGCTTAGTAATATGAAATTTTTCAGACTAATAGATGCTGTAGACACAGTTTTAAGACAAGAACAGTACGGTTATAGAAAAGGTTGAGGACGTGTCGACCGAATTTTCACTCTCAGGTTAACAATTGAGAAGTGCCTTAGTTGTCAAACAGCTTTGGTCCTCAGTTTTATAGATTATGAGCAAGCGTTTGATTCTGTTGATAGAAGAACTTTAGCAAAGGTTTTATCCTTGTATGATATACCAAAGAAATGCATTAAAGTGACTAGTGCTATGTACGAGAATAACACTGCTGTGGTTAAGATAGGAAATGGGGTTAGTAGTTGGTTTTGTATTAAATTAGGTGTTAAGCAGGGTTGCGTTCTGTCCCCCTTTATATCGATCATTTTGATGGACTTGGTCTTAAAGAGCGCAGAAAAGGCAATGAAAGACCATGGAATCAAATGGGGAGGAAAAAATCTCTTGGACTTAGATTATGCCGATGATTTATGCATCCTAGATGAAAGTGTGAGCGAAATGAATGAAATTTTAGAGGTTTTACGAGTTCAGGGTGCTAGAATAGGTTTGAAAATTAATGTTACGAAGACTAAGTCACTAAGGCTAGTAATAAATGAAGATGAAAAAAAGACGTTGGGTAACGAAAATGTTGATCAGGTGGGTAGCTTCCCTCACCTTGGTAGTATTATTAGTAAAGACGATGGGAGCAGTGAAGATGTTAAAAGTAGAACAGCCAAGGCTCAGGGTGTTTTTTTTTTTTTTTCACATTTAAAAAAAGTTTGGAAGAATAGGAAGATAAGTCTGCAAACCAAGATTAGAATATTGGAAGGTACAGTCATGACAGTGGTAAAATATGGCTCTGAAGCATGGGCACAGTCATGACAGTGGTAAAATATGGCTCTGAAGCATGGGCGCTCCGAAAAGCGGATGAAGATTTACTAGATGTTTTCCAGAGAAAGTGCCTACGGATGGTTCTGGGTACCGGGCTGACTGACCGTATTTAAAACTATAGGCTGTACGAAAAATGTGTTTCAATGCCGCTTTCTAGGGCTATAATGAAAGAAAGGTTGAGATGGATAGGGCACGTTCTGCGGATGAAGGATGACAGATTGCCGAAGATGGTCCTTTTAGTTCAACCGTCTAGGGCTAAACGGAAAGCAGGTCGTCCTCGTCTGGGGTGGGAGGATAACATAAACAAAGATTTAAAGGAAATTGGAACTGTGTTGGAGGGTGTAAAGAGGGGGGCTTTGAATAGATTGGGGTGGAGGAGGAGCGTGCGTAGCTGTGTTGGCCTCAGGTGGCTTGGTGTTGCGGTGAGTTTTTAGTAGTAGTAGTAGTATAAAAATATTATACAACATAAATACAACCTGGATTGGATAGGCGTTGCACAAAAAATATTCAATTTGTACAAAAAATAAAGCTTACTTCTTCATACGACAAAGTCCTGACGTTATATCGATTTTTTTTTTTTTTTTTTTTTTTTTTTTTTTTTTTTTTTTTTTTTTTTTTTTTTTTTTTTTTTTTTTTTTTTTTAGTTAGAACTGTGTATCGTCTCTCTAAGGCTTTCAAGTTTCTATGAATAGCTCCAACATTAAGTTGTTTTTTTATTATTCAAAATATCTGAAATTTGAACTGTTTTTTCTCTTTCTAATGGCGTCAATGCTACTGTTAAACTTTTTAAATTCTTATCTTTTATGGTCTACCGTTATTATCAGTGAACACACTCGCAAACACTTCAGTGTACATATATATATAGATAAATTAATTAATGGGTGTGGTAAATTGATTTAATAAATTTCCATCGCTAAAATTGGCTGCTCATAAAGATACGTGCTTTATGCTTAGTGCAGCAGTATGGGCGTGGCCCACTTTATTGACGGAAAATGGGCGAGGCTGTTACCGGTTGTGAAAATGATCGTCCCTTAGGATTATATTACAAGGGGGAATAAAATCATGTCTCCTTGGCTTCATTTTGAGTATCAAAATTGCTCTCGTCCTTTATTTTAGAAGCTTCTGGAATCCCACCGTCATATAAATTGACTCCCAATTAGACGGTATTTTTTTTGTATATTAGGAGAATTGTATTTCTATCTGATATTTGTAACACGCCCTTACTTCATCTAGGGCTATTAATTCTCTAAGCAGACCATAACTATAAGTTTATATTTCGTAGGAGAGTTAAACACGTCAATATGACTGTCAACTTTGTTGATTATCATTAATGGGAACAAAAGATAAATGTGATTGCTTACCTAGCGTATTTCTTTGGAGGGGGGAGGGGGTACTGTGTGCAGTGTTGCAATGTCAAAATTTTTATTTGTACCAAACAAAGCTCTAAAATGTACTTTCCTGGTAAAAAATGTACCAGACACCAAAACTTTCAGCGTCTCCCTTCGAACGGTACACCAAGGTGGTACATATAAAAGGTAGTGATGTGGTACATAAAGGTGGTGAATTGGGTCCATCATTCTCATGGTAGTTTTAAAGGTGGAACACAAACGAGTTTTTCTGTCTTGGACCTCAAGCGCGCTTGATTCAAAATGTAATTTCCCCAGAAGTAATTATTTAATTTCGAAAGAACATAAAAAGGCATCAAGTCATGCAATTTTTTTCATAGTAGCTAAATTATGTGAAAGTTAAAATATTTACCGCAAATCTATCTGAATAAATTTTATTGAAGTGTTTACATGAATAAAGCTTTCACAAATCTATCTATTTGCAGCCCAAAATTGTGTCTGGGATGGTCTCTATACATCTCTAAATTTTTGGATTTTTTTTTTTTTTTTTTTGCTTGGCTCCGTTTTTGTCTCCCCAAAGCGGGATAAAAAGTCTCCCTTTTTGGGGCTGTAGGCCAAGGTAAAAGGGTTCTCAAGTTTTAACATGGGTTGTTTTCGTTTTTTGTGCCGAATTTGAATTTTCGTTTTAATTTAAGATTAATTATTCTTAGGTTTCTATAACCTTACAGATAAGGCAGAAATGGAAACCTGGGGCTGAAACCCCTTTATCGGCACTTACTTTCGACTGTGTATTTGTTTCTAAAAGTTTGATTCACATAGTACATCATATTCTCAGTTCATGAAGATTTTATGTCATAGAGGAGGGAGGCAGTCGATTTGAGAACTCTCGAATGAACTTTGTTTTACACATCATTTAATTGTTACTGCATATCAAGCAGTTCTTGGCACCGAACTGTAAGTAAGAAGTGACTCGACCCAGTAGTAACCGAAACTCTAAACGAAATTTTTATTACAATAGATGCATAGGCTTTTTATGCTGATTCTAATTATATGAAATTAACTAAGTTTGATGCTACCCATCAAAGGCTTTGGGCCTGAGAAATTTACCTAATTTTCAAAAAAAGGAAAAAACACCCCCAAAAACAATGTTAATGAAAATCACACTATCATATTCACAATATCGGAGAACCGTATTGTAGAAGTTTCAAACTCATATCTACAAAACGTCGAATTTTGTATTTTTGCCAGAAGAAAAATTACAGATGCGTATTTATTTGTTGTTTTTTTTTTTTTTTTTTTTTTCAGGGACGATCGTATAAAACAAATAGTCCTAAAAGATTGGGAGATGGCTGATTTGAACGGAGATCGAAAGTTCTAGTGCCCTTTTTAAGTGACCGAAAGGATTGGAGGACAACATGCTCCCCTCCTTTTACGCCCCTTTTGTCCCAAAGACATCCAGTCAAAATTTTGAAATAGTCATTTGATTCAGTACAGTTATAAGGCCCCCTGGTCTTTAAGTGAAAGGTAGATTTTTTGTCACAATTATTTAAGGAAGATTGCTCGAACACAAGGACCGTTGAATTTGAATGAGAAGTATTCTTAAAGAACTTTAAAATTTTAGCGTAAAGAGCGAAGTATGAGGAAGGGGTAGCCCCCCTCATATGCGGAATAATTTCTGTTTGTTTAAATTTTTGATGTTGCTCCTTACTTGAAGAAACTTTTTTTTATTTAATTACAGTTCTAGCGTGCACATCCTCGTGCGTTGAAAAATGTTAACCTTTCAGGGTAAGACAAAACGATGTTCAACATTTTCTCCCAGTCATGAATTTAAATAATATGTAGGACAAAAACTGAGGAAATGGTCATGAATATGTCAATGTAACCGTTAAAATAAAGAACTAGGGGATTTCGTTGTGAATTTAGTGTTGTTTTTAGATTTACAAAGACAAATATACGAGGTAGTTCTTTGGATAATGAAATTTTTACAAAAGCTTGAAAATTTTTATGAATGCATCATTGAACGTGGCTTCAAAAGTTCACACTGAAATACTTCCAGTTCAGTTTTGCCACAATTGGCAAAGAGATATGTACGTGACGATCACGTCATGGTAAAGACATTAATTCGCAAAAATTCCACGATCATTGCAAAAAAATGAACCAAAAAGGACAAGAAGCAAAGTAATAAATATCTGAAATGAATTTCAACCACATAAGGGAAAATTCATCCTACAGTGTCTTAATATACCAGCCAGATTACTCCCATTCCTCGTCTCAAAATATTGATTCTTTATCTCGGGTAATCCCACTATGTTCACAAATAAACTTTTAAATGGGGATAAGTCCATTTATTTAGACAGGGAAAACAGGTACAAAAGTCTAGATATTTCGATCACATATACAGCGATCGTCATCAGTAGAAATGTCAAAGTATTAAAATTAAAACTAACATATTTATACAAAGAAAATAATTAACTTCCGGTTCCTTCACTAGAGTTTTTAAGGGAGTTCACTGACAGAGTTCATTCAAAGTCCTGATCTGTAAATTTTCTTCGTTAATACTGCCTAAATTTAAAATGAATTTCCAATGAAGGTGGCAAAGTCTTCACTATCTTCTAATTGTAAAAGAAATGTTGAATTTATAGTTGTATAATTGACTGGTCTCATCTCCCCATATATACAACACATTTTCGACGTAATACTTTAAATTAGGTATCCTTTTCCCAGACCACACTGCCTTTCTATGATGAAACAAATGCCCTTCGTCATAGAAAGGCAGTGTGGTCTGGGAAAGGGATACCTAATTTAAGATATTGCGTCGAAAAGGCATTTGCAAAAAATTATGTGTATCCTTGTTTCCCATAGTAAGGCTTATTTGAAAGGTAGCCTATTGTTTTTGTTGCAAATATCGCTCCTATATGAACATCTGTGTGAACCTAGAGCAGTTGCGGATTCAGGGGGCGAGGGGGGCGCCCCACCCTAGTGTAGTCTAAGGTAGTGTAATTTACTTAATTAGCTCAAGTTTGCGTTAATTTAACTTGCTTCTAACGCAAGTTTTTTGGATCAGCCTTTTTTGACCCCCCCCCCTAAAAAAATCCTGGATCCGCCCCTGACCTAGAGTTACTTCTGCCTTTTCGCTTACATACGTGTTTCTTTTCTTTTTGTCTGGTCATAAAATCAAATAGCTTGTTTATTCGAATACTCAGTTTTACCATAAGTTCACATAGAAAAATCACTGGACTGGAGTCGGTAATACTTATGAATGAAATCAATGAGCAATTTTACTTGCCGTTGTGTTCGCACAGAGTTGTCTCCTCCGTGACTGTTGCTGTTGTTTAGAAAAAATCAAACGGTCAAGCTACAGCAGTTACTGTTGTTTAGAAAAAGATCGCCTAGATGCCCGATAAAAGTTCAATTGTTCAACTCAATAAATTGCTTGACTAAGCAACTAAACTGCCTAATTTGGAAAGCCAATTACCGTGACAAACAAATGTCGCTCCTATATGAACATCCGTGTAAATCTGGATTTACCGCTACTACTTTTTACTTAGAGTCTTTTAATAATGTCATTTTTCTTCTTTTTTTTTCTTCTATTCTTAAAATCAGAAAGCTTATTAATTTGTACTTTTTTAATTCTACACTGGACCAAGAAGGATTTTTTTTTCTACTCCTGCTCTTGTTTTTTCTTCTTTTTTTTATCACTGTTTGTGAAAATCACTGTCTATTAAAATGATTTGATCCTTATTTGAACTTTTATTTATTTATAGATGGATGGATGATAGACTATCTATCAACAAGCGAAATGACATGATTTTTATATAATTCTGAAAAGGGCTTATGCCAACTTTGCCTTTCACTCTGACTATCTGTCTTGGATTTTTCTCCAATTAGCCATGGCTCTTAACTTTTTCATCACAGTCCACCAGCTTGATTTTAATTCAAGAATCAGCGCACTCAACGGGCTTAATTGAATTACCTTTATTAATTTGTATTTTTTAATTCTACACTGGATCAAAAAGGTTTTTTCTACTTTTGCTACTACTGATTTTTCTGACTCTGAAAAGAATTTGTGAGCTGGTCACGTTTTGTTGCAATTATTTATGTTAGAAAAGCTGATTTTCCTTTAACTTATTTGACGGAATTCAAGGAAATCAGATACGCTCGAGCTGTGAATGAAATTGAGAGACACGGATTTTATTAGAAACAGCATCTCATGTTGTCTTTTTATTTCTCTATTTGTTTTGATTCTCATAATTACCATTGCATTACAAACTAATCTTTGGGAATTCCGTGGGCAATGGCCAAAGAAGAATCTTTCAACAGGGTCACAGTAGACAGAATATACCAGTATGATCATTCTCTATCTCACCCATTATAAAAACCCGGACTGGGGTGCGAGTGCTCCGGAGAACGTTTTTGCAGATATAAACATAGGCGAAGTCAGATTAGCGGGAATGCAGGTTAGTCTGTTTCCGTCTGTTTCCATCAAAGTGCATTGAAACAATCGAAACAGACGGAAACAGACTAACCCGCATTCCCGCTAATGCAGAAATAAGTGGGAGGAGCTTTTTGTGAACGAAGACCAGAAATGATCTGCGATAAGCTTACTGGTATATTCTGTCTACTGTGAACAGGGTCAAGTAGTTCTAAATCATGATTGGATTCATTTAGAGGTTAGAATCTTGTTACTACAAATCACAGTAGACAGAATATACCAGTAAGCTTATCGCAGATCATTTCTGGTCTTCGTTCACAAAAAGCTCCTCCTACTTATTTCTGCATTAGCGGGAATGCGGGTTAGTCTGTTTCCGTCTGTTTCGATTGTTTCAATGCACTTTGATGGAAACAGACTAACCTGCATTCCCGCTAATCTGACTTCGCCTATGTTTATATCTGCAAAAACGTTCTCCGGAGCACTCGCACCCCGGTCCGGGTTTTTATAATGGGTGAGAAAGAGAATGATCATACTGGTATATTCTGTCTACTGTGCTACAAATCAAGCAAAACTTGTTGGTTTGCAAAATGCAGACAAAAAAATTGTCTTAGCGAATAAGATTTCCATTTCTGCCTGCACTTTAAACCACGAGCAAGATAGTAGAAAATTCAAGTACCAGGAAAGCAAAATGTAAATACACAAATTGCTGATTAGACATGTGAACACCACACTCGTAGAGGATTTTATGATTACGCCCCTCATCATGAGTCTACCCTTCGAAGCTGCAGAAAATTCTTTTGTTGGGAACGGCAGATACAGCTTAGTTGGAAAGAGGATTCGATTAGTGGACGACTTAGCTTGTTTAAAAAGTTGACTCCTGCTTTTTTGAGGTCATGTAAGTTGATATGTGTCCTGAGGGGGCTATGAGTCATCGTATTGTGGAGCGACATTGCTGCCTTCTCTAATTTGTTTTTTATCTTAATCAGTGGTCTCTTGCGGCTCTATAGCGTAACTACAAGAGATGAAAATACAAAACTTTCCATATTATGGGGACTATGAAATGGAGTAGAAAAATTTTGCGATGTTTGAAAAATGTCTGGTAATTTTCCAGAAAAGCTGAAAACTGCTAAAACACCTACCAAAAGAGTTTGTTGGATTGAGAAATCCTGAAATCAGGTAACCGCTGACACAACTAATGGCTACATGGTTGCCATTCGCACCCATCAAATCGCAGTTAAGAGCGGTAGCCATTAGTAACCAAGATTTTAGTTGAGCCCCCAATCGAATAGCTTACAGAGTATTTGTTCCTAGAAGAACTGCCCTGTGAGCTATATACCTTGTCTATCTTTTCATGAAGATAGCTTAAATTTTCATGAAGATAGGTTAAATTTTATTGCTTTCGCACCATTTTATTACAGTCTAATAATTACAGTCTGTTTCGACGACAGGAATTCGCTTATAGTAATATTTTTTTTTTTTTTTTTTTTTTTTTTTTTTTTTTTTTTTTTTTTGAGTCTATTTAATATAATTAATTAATTTAGTTTATTTATTCTAATTTATTCTATAGTTTCTATTTTATTTATATTTTCTTTTCTTCTCCTTCATATGTGAGTAAGTGATCATTTTAAATTTTCTTTCGTTTTTTATCCTTGAGTATGTAATTCATATGTCTTCCCTCTTTGTACAGGCCAATGAGCCTTTGAGGGATTTATAACATCTAATATTGTATGTGTATTTAATGAAGAATAAAACTTATCTTATCTTATCATTGTTTGGTTAAGATGTGTTCTCGCGTGCATAAATCGAACGTATTGTACACGATATCTACAATCATGAAATCGCTCACTCCCTTGCATATAATATCAAATAGGAATGGTACTTGTCGGTTAAAATAAAAAAAACAAGTTTTTTAACTGAAAGTAAGAAGCGACATTAAAACTTAAAACGAACAGAAATTATTCCGTATATGAAATTGGCTGTCCCCTCCTCAACGCCTTGCTCTTTACGCTAAAGTTTTTTATTGTTTAAAAAAATAGAGTTGTGAGAAAGTCAAACTTTAGCGTAAAGAGAAAGGCGTTGAGGAGGGGACAGCCACTTTCATATACGGAATAATTTCTGTTGGTTTTAAGTTTTAATGTCGCTCCTTACTTTCAGTTAAAAAAACTTGTTTTTTTCATTTAATTTTTGAACGTTTTTGAATAAATGCAGGTTTGATTTTGGCTCACAGTACATGAATAATTAAAACTAAATTTTCATATTAATTTACTTTTATTTGGTTAAATGGCTTTCTCGAAACTTGTTTCATTTTATTTACGAACGTTTTTATTAGTAATAAATATACGTAACTTACGAATTAACTTACGTAACGAACTTCTATATTCATATACTTTTAATACGTATATTAGGGGGTTCGCCCCCTAGTCAATACCTTGCTCTTTAAGCGAAAGTTCGAATTTTGTTCCAATTCTTTAAAAATGACCGCTTAATCACAAAGGCCGTTAATTAGAATAAATAGCTCTTATGAAAGTACTAAAAAATCTCTGGCTTAAAGAGTGAGGTATTGACTAGGGGGTGAACCCAATCATATATGTAATATTTTCTGTTCGTTTAAAGTTTTGATGTTGCTGCTGTTGCAGTTGAAAAACTTGTTTTTTTTATATTTAATTTCTGATCTTTTTTTAAATAATGCTGGGAAGTCCGGCATCCCCTTCATAGCAATGTCCCTTCCCCCATGAAAACTTCCTTCATGGAAAGATCCTCCTACATAACCCCCCACCCCAGGCACGTACGCAGGAATTTGTTTCGGGGGGGGGCAATTTGTTTCGGGGGGGGGGCAAATCCTTCAAACCCATTATTCTGTGAGAAAAATCAGAAAATTATGGGAAAATGAAAGAAATCGTGAGATTTCGGGGGGCCCGGGCCCGGAGGCCCCCCTCCCTGCGTACGTCCCTGCCCGACCCCCCCCCTCACTACCAGGAAAAATCTCCCCTGAAAACGTCTGTACTGTATACTTCCCAATAACCAATACTATATGTTAACATTGGGTAAAGTTCAGAACTTTCAGCCCTCCTCCCGGGAACTTCGGGGGATTAAGTCATCCTAAAAGATATACTTATAATATTTTCGAACATGCTGAACAAAATGGCTATCTCAAAATTTTGATCAGGTGACTTTGGGAAAACAATGAGCGTGGGAGGGGGCCTAGTTGCCCTCCATTTTTTTGGTCATTTAAAAAGGGCACTAGAACTTTTAATTTCCATTCAAATGAGCCCTGCCACGATATTCTAGGACCACTGGGTCGATACGATATTTCATTAAGGTTCTATAACTTTTAGGGTGTCTTTCCCCCTTTTTTCGAAAATCAGCCAAATTTTCTCTGGCGCGTAACTTTTGATAGGTAGGATTAAACTCGATGAAACTTATACATTTGAAATCAGCATTAAAATCCGATTCTTTTGATGTATCTATTTGTATCAAAATACCGTTTTCTAGAGTTTCGGTTACCATTGAGCCGGGTCCCAATAACCAATACTATATGTTAACATTGGGTAAAGTTCATAACTTTCAGCCCTCCTCCTGGGGGCTTCGAGGGATTAAGTCATCCTAAAATACATAGTTATAATATTTTCGACCATGCTGAACAAAATGGCTATCTCAAAATTTTGATCGGGTGACTTTGGGAAAAAAATGAGCGTGGGAGGGGGCCTAGTTGCCCTCCATTTTTTGGTCACTTAAAAAGGGCACTAGAACTTTTAATTTCCGTTCCAATGAGCCCTCCCACGATATTCTAGGACCACTGGGTCAATACGATCACCCCTGGGAAAAAAAAAAACAAATAAACACGCATCCGTGATCTTTCTTCTGGCAAAAAATGGAAAATTCCACATTTTTGTAGATAGGAGCTTGAAACCACTACAGTAGGGTTCTCTGATACGCTGAATATGATGGTGTGATTTTCATTAAGGTTCTATAACTTTTAGGGGGTCTTTCCCCCTTTTTTCGAAAATCAGCCAAATTTATTCAGGCGCGTAACTTTTGATAGGTAAAATTAAACTTGATGAAACTTATATATTTGAAATCAGAATTAAAATCTGATTCTTTTTATGTATGTATTGGTATCAAAATTCCGTTTTTTAGAGTTTCGGTTACCATTGAGCCGGGTCGCTCCTTACTTACAGTTCGTTACCACGAAGTGTTTGATTGGAAACACATTCAGGAATTACGCTTAGGTTACTTCTCAGAAAACCGGTTTCATAGCTACAAAAACAAGTGAGGGATGATACAAAGCATTGGACGTGTATAATTTGGGCTATATATTTGCAAATTAGGGGCAGGGGTGGGGTTAGGTTACGTTAGATTGGGTTGGGTTGGGATAGGTTGGGTTCTCATAATTGTGTTTCTGAAGTATTATTTTTTCATCATGTCTTGTTATTTTTCATTAGAATTAACCTAACTTCACTTTTTGGGTGTGTTTCCAATAACCGACAAGTACCTCAGGAACTTTGCAGATATAGAGGTATCTAGGAACTAGTTTTCGGTGTTGGGCTTTATTGCTTCTTCGTGAACATACAACTTAATGTCTTAAGTTGTCTCATTTCATGGCAAACAACAAAGATGAAACAGAAGAAAATGTTTACACGGTAGACGTAGTCATACTTCTTCATCAGCAACTATAACACATGGGCAATAGTTGTTGCAACACTTTATGGGGCTTTGGAACTGAAAGGCTTAGTTTGACTTGTGTTTAGGAAGGAAATTGCGGTGGGAGCTTTGTTTGTTAAGATATACAGTTCAAGTTACTTTACCGCATTTTTGTCTAAGTGAAGGGAGCTTCTATGATGCTAACCTTGCTTTATACGTTTGTCTCTTGAAGTTTTTTCTTAGTTTAGTTAAACACAACCCAATATCCTGAGAATTGCTAAATTTAAAGCTGTGTACTCACCATAGATATCTTGCTAGTGACTTCATTGTTCAGAATAGAAGTGGCACCAGGGCCGGCTTCCATACTAGATTTTTAGGACCTAATGTGTGGAACTCTGCTCCTGAGAGCATTAGGGTGGCTGAGCACTTGGGTTTATTTAAAATAAATTGAAAAAATATTTGTTTGGGCAAGTTTTTTTTTTATTATTATTATTATTATTATTTGTTCCTTTGTTTATAGTTAATTATTATTTAGTATATGAGTTGTATGTATTCTCTCTTTGGTCAAGTTTTTTTTTTATTATTATTATTATTATTATTATTTGTTCCTTTGTTTATAGTTAATTATTAGTTAGTATATGAGTTGTATGTAACCTCTCAGTTGCAAGTGCTTTTTTGTATCTTTCTTGGGGCGGGTATTGGAACATTAGTTAAATGTATTTTTGATATTAAATAAAATGAACTGAACTGAACTGAACTTCTTGAGTTTCTCTTCTTCTTTTTTTTTTCTTTGTGGATAATAGAAAATTATTATTATTGCTTCCACCTTAAGCCTGGCATGTGCATCATAGAATTTTGCTACTTCTATATGTGCTAAGAGATGGTAATGCACCAGAAACAGCATTTATTTTGTATTCTTGGAGCTGCAGATTAACGGTGATGGATTTCCTAGATCTGCCTCAATTTCTGTGTTTTTGGTTGGCTTAAGCGTCCAAACAGTCAATGATTCATAGTAATATGTATCTCATGTAAAATAGAGAACATTAGGCTTACTTAAGCTTAATCAGTTAGACTCTTGGGGTTTAACTGATTAAGTGGGGTTTAACAGTTAGACTCTTGGGGTTTAACTCTAACGAGCTTGTAGTAGTTGTACTGATCAAGACTTTTTGAAACTTCTGCTTTGGCCGACCACCAGGATGCTTCACCACCAGAGATCAGAACGCATTAAACAGACCTTTCGTGGCTTATTAAGATGCTTAACCACCAGAGATCAAAATGCATTAAACAAACCTTTCGTGGCTTTAATGATATCGACTAGTAATATGTGAAGAAAGAGTTTAAGGTTTGCGTATATTTTGTCTTGATTCAAAACACAAATGTGCTTGTGATGGATAATAGTGCCTACCTTCTTTCATGAACTATAAATATCACATTTCTCTTTCTTGGTGTATTTCTGATTCAGTTAATTGTTTTTCAGTGTTTTCCAACAATTGTATTTTGTCTTGATAAGCTGAATAAGCAGAATTAACTGCTGCTTTCCAACTTCTGTATATAAATTACTGGCTTGTCTTGTAGAGAAGCGTGCAGCGTAAGATCTTCATGGCGTCGTTGTTGTCACAGGTGGAAAAAAAAAACTAGAAAATAAGGCTCTTACACTTTGAACGTTTCATACTTGTTCGAAGAGGATTTTCTAGTACTTGTATGATAAACGCCCTAGCACTCAAGTTGTTCACTCACTGACGCATTATACAACCGTTTTTTTCGTTAGTTTCTTTCAGCTTAGCGTGAGACAAGACAAAGAGAAGTGACAGAATAGATGGAAAATATATAATTTGGGCTATAAATTTGCACATTAAGGGGTGGGGGTGGGGTAAAGTATTTGAACAGTATGAAGTTAGAAATTAATTCTTACCACATAATATGCAGAATAATTGTACCTAACACATTAGGCATGCAGACCTGCTATACTTTACCCCCCCCCCCTAATGTGCAAATATATAGCCCAAGTTTATTTCTAAAGTATTATATTTTTATCTTATTTCATCTTAATCTATTTTAATTTTATCTTAATTTCATTAGATTGAGCGTCAGAGATGAATATTAGAAGAACATATAGGTAGGGCGTACATCATACAAGTACCGATCTTTTATATTGCGCTCATCTATGTTATCCGATTATATCCATCAGTTTATCTGGGGAAATGTTAATTTTCTTTAAATGGGATGGGGGCTAGGAATATGCTTCTTATTAATACATGTGATAGTGTAAATGCAATTTTTCATTTTGAAGTCAGAAATGTAAATTCCGTGAATGTTTTTTTTTTATGTTTAGTTCATATTCGTACCCGATATATGAGAATACGTTTCATTAGTAATTCTGTGTACGTTTCTGGATTCCATGTACGTTTCAATTAAAACGCATATACGATTTATGTGATCAGCTTTAACATTCTTTAGAGCCAATTTTATACTGGTATTGAAATACCTTACGATGACTAATACACAAGTATATTACTGTATACCTTAGGGCACATTCCTCGTGCAAGTGTCTTCTTTGTAAACTAGTAAATTAAAACTGCATTTGCTAAAAAATGGTCCCCTTACAATGTTTGATTTATGTAGCTTAATTAGATAAAAAAAAACAAGTTTTTTCAACTAAAAGTAAGCATCAACATTAAAACTTAGAACGAACAGAAATTATTACTTATATGAAGGGATTGCTCCCTCCCCAAAACCTCGCTCTTTACGCTATAGTTTTTTAGTACTTCTAAAAAAGCTTCTTTATGTTTCAGTTAAACGACCCTTGCGTTTCAGGAGTCGTTCTTAAAGAATTGGGACAGATGTAAACTTTTGAGTGTAAGTCTTGGAACAGGAAACATGAAACCTAATTTTAGTACAATGTGGGTCAATATCTTTAAAAATTTATATTGGATTCTAGAAACCATAAGCAGAACACGGGTTTATAGAATTTATGATGTTTTGTCTTGTGGAAATGGGAATCAGAAAAACTAGATTTATAATACCAGAAAGTGGAACTCCAACAATTTTAATATAGTAGAACGTGTTTCTATGAACCTTGGAAATCATTTTATATACAGATTTCTGTGAAGTGTTACAAGTAGTTCCTCTCGTGCAGTACTTCTATAAAGATCTTCTCTTGTGTTTGTTTTCAAACCATGTATATAAACTTATTAGAATAAATGAATTGTTTATAATAAAGAGACTCTTCTTCTATCTCCTCCCACGTGAACCCTTAGCTCTGAAAGATTCGGCTACACGCTTACCAGTACACGCATGCCAATATTAGATGATTATCAATGTAAACCCAGACATCACCAGAAAGGAGTAGTAAAAGGCTTACACAAAATTCAAACTTTAGCTTAAAGAGTGAGGTGTTGAGGAGGGGGTAATTCCCTTCATATACGTGATAATTTCTGTTCGTTTTAAGTTTTTTTCAGTCGAAAAAACTTGATTTTCTTATTTAATTTCTGATCGTTTTTTAAATAATGCCAGGAAATCTGGCCCCACCTCCACGGAGAAATCCCCCTCCCCACGAAAATATTCTCTAGACAGTTCAATCCCGGTGAAAATTTAACCCTGACAATTACCCTTAACAACTCCATGCGGAAGATTGAGACGGAAAAAAGAATGCAAGACATATAAAAAGCATTTTGTTTAGAAATTCTGACAAATTCCCCCAGTGTATATTTTCCCCTGACAAGTTCACCCCCTGTAAACTTCCCTCTCCATGAAAAACTCCATCGTGGAAAAAACCCCAGCAGAAAATTCGTTCCCTCCCCATACGAGAATGTATACATATTTCCCAATAACAAATTCTATGCGTAAACAATGGGGAAATTTTTTTAACTTAAACCATCTTTTTCCTAGGGCTGTGGAGAGGTCATATTACATCCAAAGGCATCGTTATTGGGCCTTTTTATTAGAATAAACAAAATGGTTATCTCAAAATTTTGGTCGGACGATTTTGGGAAAAAAAGGCGGGGATGGGGCCTAGTTTCCCTCCAATCTTTTTGGTCATTTAGAAAGGGCACTAGAACTTTTAATTTCCGTTTGAATGATCCCTCTCACGAAATTTTAGGACCACTGGGTCGATACCATCACCCCTGGGGAAATAAAAAAAAAAAAAAAAAAAAACAAATAAACACGCATCCGTGATCTTTCTTCTGGCAAAAAAAAAATCCACGTTTTTTTTTAGATAGAAGCTTGAAACCTCTACAGTAGGGTTTTCTGATACACTGAATCTGATGGTATGATTTTCATTGAGATTCCATATGGGGTGTTTCCCCTTTTTTTGAAAATCAGACAAATATTCTCAGGCTCCTAGCCTTTAATAGGTAAGACTAAACCTTATGAAACTTGTATATTTGAAATCAGCATAATAAGCCGATTCTTTTGATATACCTATTGGTATCAAAACTCCGTTTTTTAGAGTTTCGATGAGTATTTGAGCCGTGCCGCTCCTTAATTACAGTTCGCTACCACGACCTGTTTGATTAAGGTTGTTTAGAACACAAAACCAATACATATGCACTAGAATGTAATGTGATTAGTCTATTTTAGCGGTATTGGTAGACCATTCGAACGAATAAACTGAGCTGATAGTGCTTTGTGTTAGACCTGGAGAAAAAAGGAGACACAACAGTCATGCTAAAATTCTACGATGCTAAAATTCCTTAGTTTTCAAGAGGGAGGACTGTAAGCCTCTGTTCAAGAGTTTTAGATAATATAAAACCAATTGTAAATTTCATAATATTAATTTTTGACGTGTTAGAGTTGTTAGACGACAGCTTAGTTTTTGCGGCAGAAAATCGCAGAAAAAGGCACTTTGTTGTGCCTGGATCAATTTCATCACTTAAAAAACGCACTAAATATTTCTATTTTCAACTGGTTCGATACGATCAACCCTCAAAAACAAGAAGAAAAAAGAGATGGCTACCTAAGCAAAACTGTCATTCTTTTTGTTGCTCAAAACTGCCATTCTCTTTGGGCCCTTTGACCTCCAGTCGAAGGGTTTGAAAATAGCAATTTCACTGGTTATTTTTATTTCGATTCGGCGTCATGTTCGAGGGGTTTCAGGGTCTCTCGAAATTCTCAAAAATCTCTTTTTGTAATCACTAATTACTTTTCAGTTGAATTTGAATGGAAATTAATACTTTCGAAATAGTACTTGTGCTGTAACCACGATTCTGTGTTAGTTAAGCTGCTCGTCTTAATTTATAATATAAATCTAAGTTTAAGCATAAATTATCAAGTATCCCGGTTGTGTCACGATCTGCTGGTGATAGAAGAACTTCTAGAGCCTTGTCGCAAGATAGTTCAAGGGGAGATGTCCATATGTTTCACGCGGATTGATGTGACCTGACTAAATACGCAATTCAGTCAGCTGCCGAAGGCTTATCAAACCCGCATAAGATTGTTTCTACTTTGTTAGATATTATGTTGGGAATGAATACAACGCAAATGACAATATCCCCCTTGATTATCCTCCGGCTTTTTATTGTTAAAGAAAGCTCCCTCCTTCTTCTTTGCTTTACGGTTTTCTCCTTAAAACATTGATATGTCCCTGAGAAAATTTAAGCTATAATTAATAGTCTTTAATTACGGAGTTTTTAACTTGGTTTGGGAAATTCGACTAATTCAGCCGAAATAGAGGTTATATTTTACTGGAAAAGCTTCCAGAAGGATTATTTGTACTAGAATTCTAACTAATGATAATTGCTTTTCTGTCGAAATATAAAGGAGGTTTTTCTTCTTTATTTCTCGGCTTTTCTTGACTGCTTTCAAAACCATTCGGTAAAGCTTATTACTGAGGTAAAAGTTCCTAGCTCCTCAGTTTCACCAAGAATATTCTTTGCTTTTCTCTTTATTAAATGGAAAGACATTTTTTTTCTAGTTGAAAGCAAAGAGCGACGCTAAGATTCAAAATAAGCAAAAACTGTTTTATATACAAGGAGATTGTAGTTCCCACCAGCGCCCTGGTCTTTGCTCTAAAGATTGACTACTGCTTTTCTGAAAGTGTTGTAATTGCAGCAAATATGGACTGTTGGTAATTGCTACTGTTCTGTTTAACTATTTTCACACAAGATTCCCCCCTCCCCCCATATATTTTGAATTGTTTCGATATTTTCACTGAAATGTGTTTGTTTTTTCATTGTAGGATCAAAAAAAGAAAAAATTGTCCCAACTAGATTTTAAAAAATAAGTTTTTGCCCCTTTCCCCCTGCATTTCCGTGAATAGGCAGCACTGGCTAGATCATTCACCACTGAAGTATTGAGATAAGAAAATCAAATTTTTTCTTAAAGAAATGTGGGAGGTAGGCTATATGGGGTGTGATAGTCCAGTCATGTACCTGAGCAGACATTTTAAAATTATATGTATATATATATATATATATATATATATATATATATATATATATATATATATATATATATATATATATATATATATATATATATATATATATATATATATATATATATATATATATATATATATATATATATATATATATATATATATATATATAAAAGAAATAAAAAACATATCCATCCATGACCATCATCCGTGGGAAAAATAAAAAAGTTTGAATAATATGCTTAGTAGTATCATAAAACAAAATAGTTAGACTACTGTATCCATTTGTCTTTTTTTGTGTTATTTAGGCTTTAAATGAACCATTAATCAGTTGTTTTTTTAATGAATAGTGATTCTAATAGAGCTATCTTGGCTCTATTTTAATTTTAGCGGAGTTTCGGTTCAAGCCATGACTCTAGAGTACATTTGGTTAATTTCCAGCCAGTGTCCCCCAACCTTGGTCTTGGCCCGTGTTTCAACTCACAACCGTTCTTAACAACTAATTTAACCAATGTTTGAAAAATAACTACTAGTCCATAGAATTAACTTTTCATGTTACCAACTATCTCGTGACTGCTTGTTACATATTTAGAGACTCGAGATCAGCAGTTGATAGTGTGCTCTTTATGAAATGAACATATAAGAAAAATAAGGGCATGTGTCTCAGTATGATGTTTTTGCACGGGGTTTTCCATTTAGGCGCATTTTCTGTAAGTGATTCACATAATCAATTTTTCTTTTTTAAGGTCCATCCATGCGGCCGCTATAGGCATAATACTGTCGTTTTTATACTAGCGAAAGAGCACGGCTTGAAGAATCTTCGAACAGTTCATCGTCTGGATAGATTAACTTCAGGTCTCTTGATTTTTGGACGGACGGCTGGCAAAACTCGAGAGCTGGAACAGCAAATAAGAACTCGACAAGTTTCTAAAGAATATGTTTGTAGAGTTGAAGGAAAATTTCCCGAGTGAGTAATGTATATTTTTACTGCTTTTTTCCTTTTCAAGGTTCGTGGCTTTAGATCATACGCATGCATTGATTTTTTTTTTTTTTTTTCATCTATTTGTTTAGATGTTTTATAGTTCATGCTGAAGTAGTCAACAAGATATATTCTGGCATAGTATGATCTCAGACTTCAGTAAACAATCTTCAGGCATTGTTAACATACTTTGTAATTATCTAAAAAACAATAGTTTTTATTGTCCTTCTGATTTATTTGGTCATGTATTTTGATGAAATACTGCCTTAAGCAAATTTTTCTTGTTCGAGCACTTCGATAAAAAAAAAGTTTATTCTCTTTAAAGAGCTGTTACCTCACACATACTGATTTGCTACGTTTAAGTAACTTTTGAAACCATTTTATTGAGAGTTTACCATCGGTCTCTGCCATCATAACTCCATCATCAAACCTCTCCTTGATATCATGTAATTTTTGCTATACACAAGAAAAAATTGCCGAGAAAATCGTCTTGACTAAATCACGAACTGTTAACTTTTCGTCATTATTCGCTTCAGAGAATCACATAACCTCTTCAATCTTGCTTTCTATTTATGTTTGCTCTCATACTCCTCTTTTTTCTGAGTCTGTCAGTTGGATTTCATGTTTGTTTCAAAGTTCTTGCAAGATGCAAAGTTGCAGTATCATGTTTTGTGGTACACAACGTATGCTGCATGTGGGTTCAAATTCACTGCTAGAATTTGGCCGTAAACTATCTCAGACTAGTGATCATTTCGCTTTTGATAAAGAACCACCGAACTCTGTTCTAAGAATACGAAAGCGGCTTTCCTTCTTGAGAGTATTCTCGAACAGAATAAATAATCGGTTTGGGAATTGAATTGTTCGGTCAGGCGACTTGAACTCCTCTGGGAAGGCTAGGAATTGCCAGTACTGGTCAATGCTCTTTCCATTTGTTCAAGAGCTTTGGCATGACTGGCGAAAACAGCCCCACACAACAGCCGTCACATCGGTTCGCGTGAGTTTGTTTTCACTTTTTACTTGATTCGTTTATTCTTCTCGGTCCTACTTCACTTACAATAACTTTCTCATCTGCCGCGAGTATTTCTTTCTTTCAGATCAAACAAATCATCATTATATACCAGAATAGAAATATGAAAATAGAAAACTTGAATTAAAATTGGTAAGAAGAATCTTCAAAGAAAAGGGGCGAAATGAAAACATTAAGCATTTGACACATGAAATCTTATTCTGCTTCAGAATTGTTATTTTGCAGCAAATAGAAAGCAGAATTTCTAGGTAATGAATCGGAGACATAAAAATCCTTCGAACTTCGTGGACGATGAAGGTTTTCGAAAAAAAGGACTTTTATTCCTCAAATTTGCTTCAGAGACTACTTCATCCTCTTCAACCCCAATCCAAGCTGCTGTCTTGTTCTAATGTATGTACGGATATTAAATCAAATCCCTTAACCACTTTAAATAAAAGTTCAAACAGGGATAAAAATCCTTTTAATAGACAGTGTTTCGCAATGTATGTGAAACACTGTCTATTAAAAGGACTTTTATCCCTATTTGAACTTTTATTTATCGTCATGGAAAGGCAGTGTGGTCTCCAAAATTATCTACTTAACCACTTTCTGAATTCGGGATTGTTTATTCAGGATGGCATCCTGTGCATTATATGAACTTCACTCTTAACCACAAAAAAACTGAAATTTGTGAAAGAGCTAGATTGGCAAACTTTTTGGATTCGGAATCAGCACATATTTTTTAGTCGGGTAGAGAAAGGATAATTTGTATAGTATTTTTTTTTAGGTCAAACCACATTTTTACTAGACTAGTAAGCCTGAAGTGGAATCGCAGCTTTTCGATGTTGTAAAACATAGGCTCAATCACTATAGGAAGAAAAGCGTCAAAGTGTTTTGTTTGCTTTACAGCACGTCAAAAAGTAACTTATTAAAGTGTAGTCTTCTGATTGAAATTGCTATTAGTAATATCGTTAAGGATTTGAATGATGGCTCTCGACGCCTTAAAGCAAAATTCTCGGAGAGACATCTTTTGTCAGCGAATTTCCTAATATCTATTAAAATGTTCTTCATCTAGATTATTAATGTCAGTCGAGAAACCTAAATAGCCTCGGGAACATCACAATAGATGAACCTTAAGGTTCATCAGGGATGTTACCTTAAGATTTAATAACATTACTAACATTCAGGCAGATTTCCACTTGACCAAGAGTTGATCCAACTGCAAATGCAATTTTTCACCGGGGCAGCCTTAAGGTCTACTGAAATACCGAAGAAATTGGGCCCAACGTTCTGAGTGACCATTGTTGTCGATTCTGCTAGGCCTGATTTAGTATTTCAAATGACATAATGGCTTTTGTGACGAAAAACTGCATTAGAAGTTGGGGTAATTTTAATTCAAGTTAAGGTTATCCTTAATTTGCTTATAGGAATGTAAAAAATTGAAATAATGAAATTCCACCGAAGTCGACTTGGAAAATAGTCCCTGTTGAGAACTTTGGATCTAGCATAAGAAAGGAAAAGCTGAAAGGTTAAGACGGGTCTCAAGGACCCTTCAGAGAAGTTCCAACAATGTCGGCCTAGGAATACACTCTCCTTTATTTCAGGCGCCCACCAGGAAAAAATTCTGGTATCTCCCACCACATTGGTCATAATCACCAGACTTTTGCAAGAATGGTTAACCTGCTCCCTCCAAAATCTCTAGATTCTTACGATTGTTCCTGTTTTGTATCTTCTATGTAATTTGCCTGCGGCTTGTGTCTGAAAAAAACACATATTTTTTTCGTCTTCTCAGAATTCAAGTTTCTACATGTTGAAATAAAGCTATCAATCTGAAAATGAACACCAAAACTAAGATTAGCCATTTTTTCAGCATTGGCCTTTCTCAATATATTCAGTCGTACCTACTCTTGACAAAACATTTGCAAATATCAAATATGCCTTCGGCTGAAAGTGCGGGAGGGGGTATTTGGCAATTTTTTTGAAGAAGGAGGCTGAATGCATCGCAGTTTTGAGTATCTAAGTGCATAGAAGTCTAGCCTTAAGTTCCTTAATGAGATTTCTTTATTGTAAACTTCCTATGTGTTTTTTACGGGTTTCTGTCTCAGGAACGAATTGGGCTGTTTTTTCTTCAGGGGAATGGGGGAAATAGATTTTCTGTTATAAATTAGCTTTAAAATATTATGAAATTGTCTGTAAAGTAATCCGTATGCAATGATATAGTATAAGTTATGATCAAACAGTTCGTGGTAACGAACTGTAAGTAAGGAGTGACCCGGCTCAAGGGTAACCGAAACTCTAGAAAACGGATTTTGGATACCAGTAGATACATCAAAAGAAGCAGATTTTAATTCTGATTTTAAATATATAAGTTTCATCAAGTTTAGTCCTACCCATCAAAAGTTACGCGCCTGAGAAAATTTGACTGATTTATTTAAATTAATCATAACTGATTTAATTCAAATTTTTATTAATTTAATTTTATTTAAATCAATAAACTGATAAGGACACATTTGGGCAGAACATTTTAAGAATATGCCAACCGGGATAGAGATACAGGAAACGATATAGAGGAAAATGAAAAGTTTGTGACACCTTGGATGTGTAGGAAGGTTTATTTTGTAAGGAAGAATTAGTGACAGTACTAAAATGATTAAAAAATAATAAGGCCCCAGATGCTAATAGTGGGGTAATTGGATTTCTTAAATATGGTGGCTATGAGGTTAGAAATAAGTTACTGAGGATTATGAGTTTTGAAAAAGGGGAAGTACTGGAGATATAGAGGAAAATGAAAAAGTTTGTGACACCTTGGATGTGTCGGAAGATTTATTTTTTGAGTAAGAGTTAGTGACAGAACTAAAAGGAATAGAAAATAATAAGGCCCCAGATGCTGATACTGTGGTAAATGAATTTCTTAAATATGGTGGCTATCACTGGCGGATCTGGGGGACCGGGGGGAAGTAGTCCCCCCAAGATTTTTTCTGGTACCCTCTTTCTGCTGTTTTTTTTTCTTTTTTTCATTCTTTTTTTTTAGAATAAATTTGTCAATTTGGTCAATTACTGGTGTCTCTGTCACATTGGGCCCCCAAGATTTTGCTCATTGGTGCCCTTGTCACATTGCCCCCCCCCCAAGATTTCGCTCTAGATCCGCCCCTGGTGGCTATGAGGTTAGAAATAAGTTACTGAATATTAAGATTATGATTTTTGAATAAGGGGTAGTACCTAGCTAGTTTAGGAAAACCCTTATTATACTCCTGTATAAAAAAGGGGATAAGAGTGAGTGTGGTAATTATAGAGGCATTAGCCTGGTTTCTATTGCTTGAGAATTACTTAGTAGGATGATACTTTTTAGACTTAGAGATGCTGTTGACAAAGTTTTAAGAGAAGAACAGTGCGGTTTAAGGAAGGGAAGAGGATGTGTCGACCAAATTCTTTAATTATCAGTTTTATAGATTATGAGCAAGCGGTCGATTCAGCTGATGAAAGAGCTTATGCTTGTAGGGTATACCAAACAAATACATTAAAGTGATTAGTGTCATGTACGAGAATAACACTGCCGCGGTTTAGGAAATAAGGTAAGTAGCTGGTTTCATATTAAATCAGAAGTTAAGCTGGGTTGTCTTCTATCCCCATTTATATAGATCATTTTGATGGACTTTATCTTAAAGAGCACAGGAAAGGCAAGGGGAGAATGCAGAATCTGATGTTGAAGAAATACTTTCCGGGACTTAGACTGTACTGACGATTTAAGCATCCTAGATGAAAGTATGAGCAAAATGAATGAGCTTTTAGAGGTTTTGCGAGTTCATGGTGCTTGAATAGGTTTGAAAATTAATGTTAAGATGACTTAAGTCGCTAAGGTTAATAATAAGTGGAGATGAAAAGGTAACGAAAAAAACGATCAAGTGGAGAGCTTCATTTACCTTGGTGGTATCAAACAGTTCGTGGTAACGAACTGTAAGTAAGGAGCGACCCGGCTCAATGGTAACCGAAACTCTAAAAAACGGAATTTTGATACCAATAGATACATCAAAAGAATCAGATTTTAATTCTGATTTCAAATATATAAGTTTCATCAAGTTTAATTATACCCATCAAAATTTACGCGCCTGAGAAAATTTGGCTGATTTTCGGAAAAAGGGGGAAAAACCCCCTAAAAGTTATAGAACCTTAATGAAAATCACACCATCACATTCAGCGTATCAGAGAACCCTACTGTAGAGGTTTCAAGATCCTATCTACAAAAATGTGGAATTTTCCATTTTTTGCGAGAAGAAAGATCACGGATGCGTTTTTTTTTTTTTTTTTTTTTTTTTTTTTTTTTTTTTTTTTTTTTTTTTTTTTTTTTTTTTTCCAGGGGTAATTGTATTGACCCAGTGGTCCTAGAATATCGTAGGAGGGCTCATTGGAACGGAAATTAAAAGTTCTAGTGCCCTCTTTAAATGACAAAAAATGGAGGGCAACTAGGCCCCCTCCCGCGCTCATTTTTTTCTCAAAGCCACCCAATTAAAATTTTGAGATAGCCATTTTGTTCAGCATAGTCGAAAATCTAATAAATATGTCTTTTAGGATGACTTAATCCCCCACAGTTCCCAGGGGAAGGGCTGCAAGTTATGAACTTTGCCCATTGCTTACATATTGTATTGGTTATTGGGAAGTATACCGACATTTTCAGGAAGGATTTTTTCTGGTGGGGAGGGGGGCTGGAGGAGGGGGTTCTTTGGAGAATCTTTACGTGGAGGATGTTTCTTTGGGGTAAGGGGCATTTCTATGAAGGGGGCGCCGGATTTCCAAGCATTATTTAAAAAAACGATAAGAAATTAAATTTAAAAAAAAAACAAGTTTTTTCAACTGAAAGTAAGAAGCAACATTAGAACTTAAAACGAATAGAAATTATTACGTATATGAGGGGGTTCTCCCCCAAGTCAATACCTCGCTGTTTCCGCTACAGTTTTTTTTTTTTTTTTTTTTTAGTGCTTTCAAAAGAGCTATCTATTCTAATTAAACGGCCTTTGTGATTCAGGGGTTTGTGAATTAAAAAAAAATTTAACTTTTAACGTAAAGAGCGTGGTATTGACTAAGGGGAGAACCCCCTCATATACGTAATAACATATACGTAATAAAAAAAAAAAACAATAAAAAAAACAAGCGATACGGCTCAATAGTAATCGAAACTTTTAAAAACCGAGTTTTGATGTCAATAAATGTATCAAAAGAATGGGCTTATAATGCTGATTCTAAATATATAAATTTTATTAAGTTTAGTATTACTCATCAACAGCTACGAGCCTGAGAAAATTTGCCTGATTTTTTAGAGAGGGGGAAATATCGCCTACAAGTGAAAGAATTTTAATGAAAATCACACCGTCAGATTCAGCGTATCAGAAAACCCTATTACATAGGTTTCAAGCTCATATCTGCAAAAATCTGCAACTTCGTATTTTTTGCCAGAAGAAAAATATACGAATATAGAACTTCGTTACGTAAGTTAATTTGTAAATTACGTCAGAACCAAATATATAGACAGCCATTTAGCAAAAGAAAAGTAAAATTTTTATGCAAATTTTGTTTACTTATTCAATGAAGGTGAGCCAAAATAAAAGCTGCATTAACTAAAAAACGATCAGAAATTAAATAAAAAAAGACGAGTTTTTTAAACTGAAATTAAGAAGCGACATTAAAACTTAAAACGAACAGTAATTATTCTGTATATGAAAGGGGCTGTCCCCTCCTCAACGCCTCGCTCTTAATGCTAAAGTTTGACTCTGTCTCACAACTTTATTTTTTAAAACAATAAAAAACTTTAGCGTAAAGAGCGAGGCGTTGAGGAGGGGACAGCCCCTTTCATATACGGAATAATTTCTGTTCGTTTTAAGTTTTAATGTCGCTCCTTACTTTCAGTTTAAAAAACTTGTTTTTTTTTATTTAATTATTAGTAAAGACAGTAGATGTTAAAAGTAGAATAGCCTAGGCTCAGGTTGTTTTTTCACAGTTGAAAAATGTTTGAAAGAATAAGAAGATAAGTCTGTGAATCTTAGAATATTGGAAGCTATAGTCATGGCAGTGGTCAAATATGGTTATAAAGCATGGGTGCTCCAAAATAACGGAGGAAGATTTGCTAGATGTTTTCTAGAGACATTTTCTGCGGATTGTTTTGGGTACCCGACTGACTGACTGTATTTCAAACATCACGCTGGACGAAAAGTGTGGTTCAATCCCGCTTTCTAGGACTATAATGAGAGAAAGGTTGAGGTGGCTAGGGCACGTTCTGCAGATGAAGGATGACAGATTGCAAAAGATTGTCCTTTTTGGCCAACCGTCTAGGGCTAAACAGAAAGCAGGTCGTCCACGGTTGGGATGGGAGGATGTCGTAAAGAAAGATTTATGGGGAATGGGAACTTCCTGGTAGGGTGTAAAGAGTGAGGCTTTGAATTGCTTAGGATGGAGGTGGAGCGTACGTAGCTGTGTTAGATTCAGGTGGCTTTTGTGCTGCGGTCAGTTGTTAGTATAATTAGTAGTAGTAGTAGTAGTAGTAGAAGGGTTTCAATTTCTTTCTCAGATTTTTGCAGAGAACAAATTGTTTTCTACTCACCAATCACAAAATACTAAGAGAAAGATTAAAAAGAATGACAGTAAGCTAGATATAGAAGCAAGGCCGTATCCAGGGGGGTAGGGGGTTTGACCCCCTCTCCCCCACAATTTTTTACCGACTCGTAAAAATGTAGCAAAAACGAATATAAACAAATTTTTTATGCGTTTTTGAAGTTTTTGTACCCCCTCCTCGAAGAAAATTCTTTTGTACCCCCCCCCCGAGAAAGTCTTGGATACGGCCCTGTATAGGAGAGCCTAATATCTCTTTGAAATTCTTAAAAATTCACACTTTCGACTTAAATTTAACATTTCCCGATGGGGATAAAATTCAGTAACAAAATAAATGTTTCACGATATATTGAGTGATACCTATTATCCCAGATTAATTTAATATAATGTTATTATTTAGATATTCCCACGCTGCTAATGAGAAAATCTAGCTCGTTTAGCTGAGGTAGAGAGAACAAAATTCAACAATGTTGCCACGTAACATAATTGGATCTCCGCTTTAATTCAGAGCCGCCTAGTAAAAATTAATCATCCTACAATTACTGTTAGGTTTGACTTCTATCAGATTATTTTATTGTCTTGGCTATTGAGTAGTGGCGTCGTTGAGGTGAGGGGGACAAGGGGACAGTTGCCCCCCTCTCCCAGTAATTTGGAAAAGAACTATAATTTATTAAGTAGCTTTAAAACTGTTGCTTGTTTTAATTGTCAAATTTGTCATTTCCTTTGAGCAGATAGTTTTTTTTTTTTTTTAATTAACCCGTGCTCATTTTAGCATAAGGAAAACTACATTTAATATTTTTCCAAATATACTGCCTTTGAAACCTTTTCATCAAGTACAAATGTGAGCCTGGTTAACTACAAAATTGAAAAATGTTCTATGCTACCCTGTTTTGCCACATTTGTTCAGGTCAATTTTTCCCTGATATCTAAGGTGCTTTTACTTCCAAAAATCTACCGGTTCAAAATTAGATTCTCTTGTTTTAAAACTTTCAAAACTGGAAAGGAGCCTCCATATCTGCAAATAGGACAGAAATGGAATCATTGAAGAATAAGATGGTAGATATACAGTGAATATAATTTCTTGAATGAAAAAGAAATCATAGGTAGCGCGATAGCGCTGCCTAAGTAAAGAACGATGTTGGCACAATGTTGTTGTTTTTTTTTTTTTTTTTTTTTTTTTTTTTTTGGTCTCAGACCAGGGCACTTCGTATCGAAGGATTTGTCGTAGAAACTTCGAAAAGGGCTCATTCAATTGGAAATTGGGGTGGCTAGTGCCCTTTTTAATAGTCGAAAGTGATTGGAGGGCAACTAACCCCCCTCTTACGCCCACTATTTCCCCAAACACATGCAATCAAAATTTTAAGATAGCCATTTTGTTCAACGTAGTTGAAAGTTCTGGAAATCAGGTCTTTGAGGATGGAACCCCCCTCACAGCCCTCAGGGCAAGGGTTGTAAGTTATGCCCTGGGGGCATATAAGGTTCTTATAGAACGCGTTGTCGCAGAAACTTCAAAAAGGGCTCATTCGATTGGAAATTGAAATAGCTAGTGCCCTTTTTAATAGTCGAAAGTGATTGGAAGGCAACTAACACCCCTTCCACGCCCACCATTTCCCCAAACTCATCCAATCAAAACTTTGAGATAGCCTTTTTGTTCCGCGCAGTTTAAAGTTCAGGAAATTATACCTTTGAGCAGGGCACTCCCCCCATAGTCTTCAGGGCAAGGTTATAAGTTATGCCCTGATAAGTTTTTATTCAAATCTTTGTTGTAGAAACTTGAAAAGGGGCTCATTCGATTGCAAATTCAAAGTTCTAGTGCCCTTTTTAATAGTTGAAAGTGGTTTGAGGGCAACTAACCCCCCTCTCATGCCCATCTTTTCCCCAAACACATCCAATCAAAATTTTTAAATAGCAATTATATTCAGCGTAATTGATTTCCAGATAGAAATTATGTTTTTGAGTAGGACACTCCTCCACAACCCTCAGGGCAAGGGTTTTAAGTTATGCCCTGGGGGCATATAAGAACGATGTTAACACGATGTATTATTTATTATTTCTTTTTCCTATAGACCGGGGCACTTCGTATCGAAGAAGTTGTAATGGAAACTTCGAAAAGGGCCCATTCAATTAGATATTGGAGTGGCTTGTGCCCTTTTTAATAGTCGAAAGTGATTGGAAGGCAACTAACACCCCTTCCACGCCCGCCATTTCCCGAAACACATCCAATCAAAATTTTGAGATAGTCATTTTGTTCAGTGTAGTTGATTTCCAGATAGAAATTATAATTTTGAGGAGGACACTCCACCACAGCCCTCAGGGCAAGGGATGTAAGTTATGCCCTGGGGCATATAAGGTTTTTTATAGAAAGCGTTGTCGCAGAAACTTCAAAAAAGGCTCATTCGATTGGAAATTCAAAGGACTAGTACCCTTTTTAATAGTCAAAAGTGATTGGAGGGCAACTAGCCCCCCTCTCACGCCCACCTTGATGTTTTTACAGTCTTAAGTGATTTTTTTTTAAGTCTAAAAAGTTCTGGAAATTAGGTCTTTGAGGATAACAACCCCCCACAGCCCTCAGGGCAAGGGTTGTAAGTAAAAAAAGGGCTCATTCGATTGGAAATTGAAATGGCTAGTGCCCTTTTTAATAGTCGAAAGTGATTAGAAGGCAACTAACACCCCTTCCACGCCCACCATTTTCCTAAACACATCCAATCAAAATTTTGAGATAGTCATTTTCTTCCATGCAGTTTGAAGTTCAGGAAATTATACATTTGAGCAGGACACTCCCCCCACAGTCTTCAGGGCAAGAGTTATAAGTTATGCCCTGGGAGCACATAAGGTTTTTATTGAAATCTTTGTTGTAGAAACTTGAAAAAGGGCTAATTCAATTTGAAATTAAAAGGGCTAGTGCTCTTTTTAATATTTGAAAGTGATTTGAGGGCAACTAACCCTCCTCTCACGCCCATCTTTTCCCTAAACACATACAATCAACATTTTTAGATAGTCATTTTATTCAACGTAGTTGAAAGTTTCGGAAATTAGGTCTTTAAGGATGACAACCCCTCCGCCCCATAGCCTGCAGGGCAAGGGTTGTAAGTTATGCCTTGGGGGCATATAAGGTTTTTTATAGAAAGCAATGTTGTAGAAACTTCAAATATGGTTCATTCAATGGGAAATTGAAAGGGCTAGTGTCCTTTTTAATAGTCGAAAGTGATTGAAGGGCAACTAACCCGCCTCTCACGCCCGCCATTTTCCTAAACACATCCAATCAAAATTTTGAGATATCCATTTTTTTCAACGTAGTTGAAAATTCTGGAAATTAGGTCTTTTGGGATGATAACCCCCTCAGAGCTCTCAGTGCAAGGGTTGTAAGTTATGCCCTGGGGGCATGTAAGGTTTATATAGAAAGTTGTTGTAGAAATTTCAAAAAGGGCTCATTTGATTGGAAATTGAAATTGCCCTTTTTAATGGTCGAAAGTGAGTGGAGAGTAAATACCCCCCCCCCTCTCACGCCCACCATTTCCCAAAAAAGATTCAATTAAAGTTTAGAGATAACCATTTTGTTCAACGTAGTTAAAAGTTCTTGAAATTATGTATTCAAGGATGACAAACCCCCCAGATCCCCCAGGGCAAAGGTTGTAAGTTATGCCCTGGGGGCATATAAGGTTTTTATAGATGTAGTTGTCGTAAAAACTTCAAAAGGGGCTCATTCAATTGGAAATTGAGAGGGTTAGTGCCCTTTTTATTAGTCGAAAGTGATAGTAGAAGAAGGCATTGCTACACAGGGATAACAACATGGCGAACAAGATTACAGCCAATCAGAGGGCTACAATCCGAGTAGCACAAGACCACACCCTCTTTCTAGACCAATCACAGAGCTAGAAATACTTGGCGAAGTGACATCAGACCAGAGTCTCTGGAATTCCAGCATTGAATTTATGTAACAGGATGCTGTCGAAACTTATCTGCTATGACACATTTTCACCCCGTGAACATTCTTTTATAATGTTAAAAATACTAACGGGACAAGATATCTGTTTGTCACAATTTCACCTCGTGAACATTCAAGATATCTGTTTGACACAATTTCTCCATGGGACATGTTTATAAATTTGGAAGCTTCATGGGAATTTAAAATGTATCTGTGCACAGTTGCCAGAACAAAGGAAACGTCAGAGATTATTTGACATTTTAGGGGATTATTTGGGGTGAAACGGTTTGAGACATGTGACTTGACATAGCTTTACTTCTCGGCTTTGGTCGCTAATCCCTCCCCTCCAACTTTTAGGGCCCATCCCCTATTTTTTTATACTTTTTTAAAGTTTATTTTATTAACATGATAATTTTGTTTCAACTTTTTTTTACATGTCTTAGAATGAACAAGTACACAATATGGGATTAGTGAGGTGGTTATGGATTTGAACCATCAAGGACCACAACCACCAATGACCCTAGCCACCAAGGACCTGAACCTCCAAGGTCCCCTCCTTCCAACCTCCAAGGGGCGTCCTCCCAGCTTTTTGGGGTCCAACCCCCCATTTTTTATACTTTTTTGAAGTTTTTTTTAACATGATAATTTTATTTCAACTTTTTTTTACATGTCTTAGAATGAACAAGTTCACAATATGGGATTAGTGAAATGGCTATGGATTTGAACCATCAAGGACCTCAACCTCCAAGATCCCCTCTCCCCAACCTCCAAGGGGCCCCCTCCCTTCAACTTTTTGGACATTCCCCTTTTTTATACTTTTTTGAAGTTTATTTTTTTGACATGATAATTTTATTTCAACTTTTTTTTACATGTCTTAGAATGAACAAGTACATGACAAGGGATTAGTGAAATGGCTATGGATTTGAACCATCAAGGACCGCAACCACCAAGGTCCCCTCTCCCCAACCTCAAAGGGGCCCCCTCTCTTCAACTTTTTGGGCCCATCCCCCCATTTTTATACTTTTTTGAAGTTTATTTTTAAACATGAAAATTTTATTTCAACCTTTTTTACATGTTTTAGAATGACATAAAACATACTTAAAGCATAAAAAATTGACATTTTAGGGGATTATTTGGGGTGAAACAGTTTGAGACATCTGACTTGACATAGCTTTACTTCTCGGCTTTGGTCGCTAGAACAGACAAGTACACAATATGGGATTAGTGAGATGATTATGGATTTGAACCATCAAGGACCCCAACCACCAATGACCCTAGCCACTAAGGACCTAAACCTCCAAGGTCCTCTCCCCAACCTCCAAGGGGCCCCCTCCCTCCAACTTTTTGGGACCATCCCGCCATTTTTTTATACTTTTGAAATTTATTTTTTTAACATGATAATTTTATTTCAACTTTTTTTTACATGTCTTAGAATGCCATAAAAAAATACTTAAAGCATAAAAAATTCATATTTAAGCTAGATTTCTTAACATATGTAGATGTGTGTTGTCTAAAACCTGTGATTTGGGGTGGATGGTTTACTATTTCGCACTTTTCTGACCTAGGTTTCTTAGCCTGTCGTAGATGTGTGTTGTCTGAAATCTATGATTTGGAATGTTTGGTTTACTATTTTAGACTTTTCTTAGCTAGGTTTCTTAACATTTCGTAGGTGTGTGTTGCATGAAACTTATGATTTGGGATGTCTAGTTTGTTATTTTAGACTTTTCTGGGCTAGATTTCATAACCTGTCGTAGGTTTATGTTGTCTGAGACCTATGATTTGGGATGCTTGGTTTACTATTTCGCACTTTTCTGAGCTAGGTTTCACAGCCATTCATAGGTGTATGTTGTATGAAACCCATGATTAGCTTTAATACTTTTTTTGGGAGGTGAGGGATTATCCAAGGCCTCATAGGGTACATTTTGTATATTTTTTAATAAAGTTGGAATTTAGAGGTGAAGTTTTATTTTTAAGATAAGTTTGAAAAAAAATCAAGTTATTAGTTGAAATGAAGGCAGATAGTTTGTCACTGTGCCAAAGAAGAAAGTTTATCGGAAGAGGAACTTTCTTTCTGCACAACTTTGATTAATGTAGCAGCTCTTTACTTTTACTTGAGAAACATCCTTTGTGGAAAAAAAAGGTTTCTGCCAATCTAACAAATATAACAATAGAAGTAAGTTTACTGAAAATCTACGCTTGAACAATTATTCGACTTTATTTCTGCACATCTTTGATTTAATGTAGCAGTTCTTTACTTTTAGTTGAAAAATATCCATTGTGGAAAAAAAAGGTTTCTGCCAATCTAACAAATATAACAATAGAAGTAAGTTTACAGAAAATTTACGCTTGAACAATTATTCGACTTTATTTCTGCACATCTTTTATTTAATGTAGCAGTTCTTTACTTTTAGTTGAAAAATATCCATTGTGGAAAAAAAGGTTTCTGCCATTCTAACAAATACAACAATAGAAGTAACTTTACTGAAAATTTACGCTTGAACAATTATTCAACTTTATTTCTGCACATCTTTGATTTAATGTAGCAGTTCTGTACTTTTAGTTGAAAAATATCTATTGTGGAAAATAAAGGTTTCTGCCACTCTAAATAATACAACAATAGAAGTAACTTTACTGAAAATTTGCGCTTGAACAATTATTCGACTTTATTTCTGCACATCTTTAATTTGATGTAGCAGATCTTTACTTTTTACCGGAAAAATATTTTTTGTGGAAAAAGGTTTCTCCCACTAAAAAATATAACAATAGAAGTAAGTTTACCGAAAATATACGCTTGAACAAGTATTCGACTTTATATCAGCACATCTTTGATTTAATGCAGCAGCTCTTTACTTATACTTGAAAAATATTGTTTGTGGAAAAAAGGTTTCTGCCACTAACAAATATAACTATCGAAGTAAGTTTACAGAAAATTTACGCTTTAACAATTATTCAACTTTATTTCTGCTCATCTTTGATTTAATCTAGCAGCTCTTTACTTTTTTCTTGAAAATATATTCCATTGTGGAAAAAAAGATTCTGATTTTATTAATAATATTTGATTTTTTTTAATAAATTTGTGTCTTAGTTTTCAGAAATATGAACAACCACGTTTAAAATACATGTGATTTTATTAATAATACTTGATTTTTTTTTTAATAAAGTTGGGTTTTAGTTTTCAGAAATATGAACACCTACGTTTAAAATACATGTGATTTTGTTAATAATATTTTAGTTTTTTTTAATAAAATTGGGTTTTACTTTTCAGAAATAAGAACGTCCACACTTACAATACGTCTGGCTTTATTAATAATATTTGATTTTCTAATAAAGTTGGGTTTTAGTTTTCAGAAATAAGAACATCCATAAAGTTCTGTTCTAAATTTATCGTTAAAGATAGAAAAAAGTTATAATTTGATTGCGAATATTCGCCATGAAGATAAAGAGTTCCACTTTAATTCTGAGTTTTCACAAATAAGTGTAAAAATGTTCAAGTTCTCTTCTGAAGATAAAAAGTTCCAATTTAGTTCTGAGTTTTCTCAATAAAGTGAAGAAAAGTTCAAGTTCTCTTCTGAATTTTCTGAAATAAAAAAATAAGTTACGGATCAATTCTAATTTTTTCCAATGAAAATAAAAAGGTTCCACTTCAGTTCTGATTTTTCTCAAAGAGGTGAAAAAAATTAAAGTTCTGTTCCAAATTTTTCGTAGAAGATACAAAAAAGTTATACTTTGATTGTGAATATTCGCCATGAAGATAAAGAGTTCCAGTCATTTTAATTCTGAGTTTTCTCAAAGAGGTGAAGAAAAGTTCAAGTTCTCTTCTGAAAATTTCTCTATGAAAAGAAAAAAGTTACAGTTCAATTCTAATTTTCTCCAGAGAAAAAAAAAGGTTGACTTCAGTTCCTAATTTTCTCAAAGACCTAAAAAATTTCAAGTTCTAATCTAAATTTTTCTGTTGAAGATAGAAAAAAGTCATACTTTGATTGTGAATATTCCCCATCAAGATAAAAAGTTCCACTTTAATTCTGAGTTTTCTCAATGAAGGAAAGAAAAGTTCAAGTTCTCTTCTGAATTTTCTCAAAGAAAAAAAAGTTACAGATCAATTCTAATTTATTCAAAAAAAAATTATAATAAAAATGTTCCACTTCGTTTCTGAATTTTCTCAAAGAGAAATTTTCTCAACGAAGTGAAGAAAAGTTCATATTCTCTTCTGAAATTTTCTCAAAGAAAAGAAATAAGTTACAGATAAATTCTAATTTTTACCAAAGAAAATAAAAAAGCTTCCACTTCAGTTCCTAATTTTCTCAAACATAAAAAAGTTTAAATTTGTTCTCTTCTGGAATTTTCTCAAAGAAAAGAAAAAAGTTACAGTTCAATTCTAATTTTTTCCAAAGAAAATAAAACAGCTTCCCCTTCAGTTCTTAATTTTCTCGAAGACATAAAAAATATAAAGTTTTGCTCTAAAGTTTTCCGTAGAAGATAGACATAATTTATACATTGAATGTGAATATTTTCCATGAAGATAAAAAAGTTCCACTTTAATTCTAAATTTTCTCAGCGAAGTGAAGAAAAGTTCAAGTTCTCTTCTGAATTTTCTCAATGAAAAGAAATAAGTTACAGATCAATTCCAATTTTTGTCTAAAGAAAATACAAAGGTTCCACTTCAGTTCTGATTTTTCACAAAGAGATGAACAAATTTAAAGTTCTGTTCCAAATTTTTCATAGAAGATAGAAAAAAGTTATGCTTTGATTTGGAATATTCGTCATGAAGATAAAGAGTTCCACTTTAATTCTGAGTTTTCTTAAGAAGTGCAAAAATGTTCAAATTCTCTTCTGAAGATAAAAAGTTCCAGTTTAATTCTGAGTTTTCTCAATAAAGTGAAGAAAAGTTCATGTTTTCTTCTGAATTTTCTCAAAGACAAAAAAAAAGTTACAGATCAATTCTAATTTTTTCCAGAGAAAATAAAAAGGTTCCACTTCAGTTCTGATTTTTCAGAAATAAGAACACCCACGTTTAAAATACATGTGATTTTATTAATAATAATATTTGATTTTCTAATAAAGTTGGGTTTTAGTTTTCAGAAATAAGAACATCCATGTTTAAAATACTATGGTTTTATTAATAATATTTGATTTTCTAATAAAGTTGGGTTTTAGTTTTCAGAAATAAGAACATTCATGTTTAAAATACATCTGATTTTATTAATAATATTAAACTTTTTTAATAAAGTTGGGTTTTAATTTTCAGAAATATGAATATCCCCAGTTTAAAATATCTCTGATTTTATTAATTATATTTGATTTTTTTATTAAAGTTGGGTGTTAGTTTTCGGAAATAAGAACATCCCAGTTTAAAATACATCTGATTTTATTAATAATATTTGATTTTTTAATAAAGTTGAGTTTTAGTTTTCAGAAATAACAAAATCCACGTTTAAAATACATTTGATTTTATTAATAATATTCTACTTTTGAATAAAATTGGGTTTTAGTTTTCAGAAATAAGAACACCCAGAAATTTTCTCAAAGAAAAGAACAAAGTTACAGTTCAATTCTAATTTTTTCCAAAGAAAATAAAACAGCTTCCCCTTCAGTTCTTAATTTTCTCAATGACATAAAAAATTAAGTTTATGTTCTAAATTTTTCCGTAGAAGACAGAAAAAGTTTTACTTCGGTTGTGAATATTCTCCATGAAGATAAAAAGTTCCAGGTTAATTCTAAATTTTCTCAACGAAGTGAAGAAAAGTTCAAGTTCTCTTCTGAATTTTCTCAATGAAAAAGACATAAGTTACAGATCATTTCTAATTTTTTCCAAAGAAAATAAATAGGTTCCTTTTCAGTTCTGATTTTTCTCAAAGAGATGAAAAAATTTAAAGTTCTGCTCCAAATTTTTGATATAAGATAGAAAAAAGTTCTACTTTTTTCTAGAAAAATTAGTTACAGATCAATTCTAATTTTTTCCCGAAAAAATTAAGATTCCATTTATGTTCTGATTTTTCTCAAAAACTCAAAAAAATTAAAGTTCTGTTCCAAATTTTTCATAGAAGATAGAAAAAAGTTATGCTTTGATTTGGAATATTCGTCATGAAGATAAAGAGTTCCACTTTAATTCTGAGTTTTCTTAAGAAGTGCAAAAATGTTCAAATTCTCTTCTGAAGATAAAAAGTTCCAGTTTAATTCTGAGTTTTCTCAATAAAGTGAAGAAAAGTTCATGTTTTCTTCTGAATTTTCTCAAAGACAAAAAAAAAGTTACAGATCAATTCTAATTTTTTCCAGAGAAAATAAAAAGGTTCCACTTCAGTTCTGATTTTTCAGAAATAAGAACACCCACGTTTAAAATACATGTGATTTTATTAATAATAATATTTGATTTTCTAATAAAGTTGGGTTTTAGTTTTCAGAAATAAGAACATCCATGTTTAAAATACTATGGTTTTATTAATAATATTTGATTTTCTAATAAAGTTGGGTTTTAGTTTTCAGAAATAAGAACATTCATGTTTAAAATACATCTGATTTTATTAATAATATTAAACTTTTTTAATAAAGTTGGGTTTTAATTTTCAGAAATATGAATATCCCCAGTTTAAAATATCTCTGATTTTATTAATTATATTTGATTTTTTTATTAAAGTTGGGTGTTAGTTTTCGGAAATAAGAACATCCCAGTTTAAAATACATCTGATTTTATTAATAATATTTGATTTTTTAATAAAGTTGAGTTTTAGTTTTCAGAAATAACAAAATCCACGTTTAAAATACATTTGATTTTATTAATAATATTCTACTTTTGAATAAAATTGGGTTTTAGTTTTCAGAAATAAGAACACCCAGAAATTTTCTCAAAGAAAAGAACAAAGTTACAGTTCAATTCTAATTTTTTCCAAAGAAAATAAAACAGCTTCCCCTTCAGTTCTTAATTTTCTCAATGACATAAAAAATTAAGTTTATGTTCTAAATTTTTCCGTAGAAGACAGAAAAAGTTTTACTTCGGTTGTGAATATTCTCCATGAAGATAAAAAGTTCCAGGTTAATTCTAAATTTTCTCAACGAAGTGAAGAAAAGTTCATGTTTTCTTCTGAATTTTCTCAATGAAAAAGACATAAGTTACAGATCATTTCTAATTTTTTCCAAAGAAAATAAATAGGTTCCTTTTCAGTTCTGATTTTTCTCAAAGAGATGAAAAAATTTAAAGTTCTGCTCCAAATTTTTGATATAAGATAGAAAAAAGTTCTACTTTTTTCTAGAAAAATTAGTTACAGATCAATTCTAATTTTTTCCCGAAAAAATTAAGATTCCATTTATGTTCTGATTTTTCTCAAAAACTCAAAAAAAATTAAAGTTCTGTTCTAAACTTCTCGTAAGAGATAGAAAAAAGTTATACTTTGTTTGTGAATATTCACCTGAAGATAAAGAGTTCCACTTTAATTTTGAGTTTTCTCAAAGAAGTGCAAAAATGTTCAAATTCTCTTCTGAATTTTCTTAAAGAAGAGAAAAAAAAAGTTAGCTTAATTCTGAATTTCATCAAAGAAGAGAAAAAGTTCTACTTCAGTTCTTAATTTTTGAGACATAAAAGAAATTTAAAAGTCCGGCTCTAATTTTTCCGTAGAAGATAGAAAAGAAGTTACATTTGAATTCTGAATAAGTTTTAGGAGGAATATTAAGAAAGGAACGTGTATTGAATTTTTACGGTTAATTTAGATTAGGTTACGTGCGCGCACGTAACCTAGTCTAAATTAACCTTAAAAATTCAATACAAATTTACAAAGTGTACCTTCTGAAGTGGAACCTATTTATTTTCTTTGGAAAAAATTAGAAATGATCTATGTCTTATGTAACTATGTAATGATCTATGTAACTTATGTCTTTTTCATTGAGAAAATTCTGAAGAGAACTTGAACTTTTCTTCACTTCGTTTAGAAAATTTAGAATTAAAGTGGAACTTTTTATCTTCATGGAGAATACTCACAACCAAAGTATAACTTTTTCTGTCTTCTACAGAAAAATTTAGAACAGAACTTTAAATTTTTTTATGTCTTTGAGAAAATTTAGAACTGAAGGGGAAGGTTTTTTAATTTTTTTGAACAAAATTAGAATTGAACAGTGACTTTTTTCTTTTCTTTGAGGAAATGTCTTGGTGTTCTTTTTTCTGAAAACTAGAACCCAATTTTATTGAAAAATAGAATATTATTAATAAAATCAGATGTATTTTAAACGTGGATGTTTTTATTTCTGAAAACTAAAACTCAACTCTATTAAAAAATCAAATATTATTAATAAAATCAGATGTATTTTAAACATGGATGTTCTTATTTCTGAAAACTAAAACCCAACTCTATTCAAAAAATAGAATATTATTAATAAAATCAGGTGTATTTTAAACGTGGGTGTTCTTATATTTTAAACATGGATGTTCTTATTTCCGAAAACTAACACCCAAATTTATTAAAAAAAAATCAAATATAATTAATAAAATCAGAGGTATTTTAAACTGGGGATATTCATATTTCTGAAAATTAAAACCCAACTTTATTAAAAAAGTTAAATATTATTAATAAAAAAAGATGTATTTTAAACATGAATGTTCGTATTTCTGAAAACTAAAACCCAACTTTATTAGAAAATCAAATATTATTAATAAAACCATAGTATTTTAAACATGGATGTTCTTATTTCTGAAAACTAAAACCCAACTTTATTAGAAAATCAAATATTGTTGTTAATAAAATCACATGTATTTTAAACGTGGGTGTTCTTATTTCTGAAAAATCAGAACTGAAGTGGAACCTTTTTATTTTCTCTGGAAAAATTAGAATTGATCTGTAACTTTTTTTTTCTTTGAGAAAGTTCAGAAGAAAACATGAACTTTTCTTCACTTTATTGAGAAAACTCAGAATTAAACTGGAATTTTTTATCTTCAGAAGAGAACTTGAACATTTTTGCACTTCTTAAGAAAACTCAGAATTAAAGTGGAACTCTTTATATTCAGACAACATACACCTACGTAAGGTTAGGAAATCTAGCTCAGGAAAGTCTAAAATAGCAAACTAGACATCCCAAATCATAAGTTTCATGCAACACACACCTACGAAAGGTTAAGAAACCTAGCTAAGAAAAGTCTAAAATAGTAAACCAAACATCCCAAATCATAGATTTCAGACAACAGACATCTACGACAGGCTAAGAAACCTAGGTCAGAAAAGTGCGAAATAGTAAACCATCCACCCCAAATCACAGGTTTCAGCCAACACATATGTACATACGTTAAGAAATCTAGCTTAAATGTGAATTTTTTATGCTTTAAGCATGTTTTATGTCATTCTAAGACATGTAAAAATAGTTGAAATAAAATTTTCATGTTAAAAAAAATAAACTTCAAAAAAGCATAAAAAAATGGGAGGATGGTCCCAAAAAGTTGGAGGGAGGGGGCCCCTTGGAGGTTGGTGAAAGGGGACCTTGGAGGTTGAGGTCCTTGGTGGCTAGGGTCATTGGTTGTTGCGGTCCTTGATGGTTCAATTCCATAACCATCTCACTAATCCCATATTGTGTGTTTATCTATTATAGCGACCAAAGCCGAGAAGTAAAGCTATGTCAAGTCACATGTCTCAAACTGTTTCACCCCAAGTAATCCCCTAAAATGTCGATTTTTTATGCTTTAAGTATGTACTATGTTATTCTAAGACATTAAAAAAAAGTTATAATAAAATTATCATGTTAAAAAAATAAACTTCAAAAAAGTATAAAAAAATGGGAGGATGGTCCCAAAAAGTTTTAGGGAGGGGGCCCCTTGGAGGTTGGAGAGAGGGGACCTTGGAGGTTGAGGTCCTTGGTGGCTAGGGTCATTGGTTGTTGCGGTCCTTGATGGTTCAAATCCATAACCATCTCACTAATCCCATATTGTGTACTTGTCATTCTAAGACATTTAAAAAAAGTTGAAATAAAATTATCATGTTAAAAAATAAACTTAAAAAAGTACAAAAAATGGGGGGATGGGCCCAAAAAGTTGGAGGGAGGGGCCCCTTGGAGGTTGGGGAGAGAGGACCTTGGAGGTTGAGGTCCTTGGTGGCTAGGGTCATTGGTTGTTGCGGTCCTTGATGGTTCAAATCCGTAACCATCTCACTAATCCCATATTGTGTACTTGTTCATTCTAAGACATTTAAAAAAAGTTGAAATAAAATTATCATATTAAAAAATAAACTTCAAAAAAGTATAAAAAACAGGGGGATGGGCCCAAAAAGTTGGAGGGAGAGGGCCCCTTGGAGGCTGGGGAGAGGGGACCTTGGAGGTTGAGGTCCTTTGTGGCTAGGGTCCTTGATGGTTCATAACCATCTCACTAATCCCATATTGTGTACTTGTCTATTATAGCGACCAAAGCCGAGAAGTAAAGCTAGGTTAAGTCACATGTCTCAACTGTTTCACCGCAAATAATCCCCTAAAATGTCAATTAATCTCTGACATTTCCTTTGTTCTGGCAACTGTGCACAGATACATTTTAAATTCCCATGAAGCCTTCCAAATTTATAAACATGTCCCGTGAAGAAATCGTGTCAAACAGTTATCTTGAATGTTCGCGAGGTGAAATTGTGACAAACAGATATCTTGTCCTGTTAGTATTTCTAATATTATGAAAGAATGTTCAAGGGGTGAAAATGTGTCATAGCAGATAAGTTTCGACAACATCCTGTTACATAAATTCAATGCTGAAATTCCAGAGAGTCTGGTCTGATGTCACTTCGCCCAGTATTTCTAGCTCTGTGATTGGTCTAGAAAGAGGGTGTGGTCTTGTGCTACTCGGATTGTAGTCCTCTGATTGGCTGTAATCTTGTTCGCCCTGTTGTTATCCCTGTGTAGCAATGCCTTCTTCTACTAGTGATTGGTGAGTAACTAACCCCCCTCTCACGCCCACCGTTCCCCCGCACACATCCAATCAAAATTTTCAGATAGCCATTTTGTTCAACGTAGTAGAAAGTTCTGGAAATTAAGTCTTTGAGGATGGCAACCTCCCCCACCACAGCCCTCAGGGCAAAGGTTGTAAGTTATGCCCTAGGGGCATATAAGGTTTTTATTGAAAGCGTTGTCGTAGAAACTTCAAAAGGGTTCATTTGATTGGAAATTGAAAGGGCTAGTGCCTGTTTTAATACTTGAAAGGGATTGGAGAGCGACTAACGCCCCTCTGACGCCCACCATTTCCCCAAACATGTCCCATCAAAATTTGAGATAGCCATTTTGTTTAACGTAGTTGATAGTTCTTGAAATTAGGTCTTAGAGGATGACAACCACCCTAACAGCCCATAGGGTAAGGGTTTTAATTTATGCCCTGGGGCATATAAGGTGTTTATAGAAAGCGTTGTCGTAGAAACTCAAAAAGGGCTCATTCGATTGGAAATCGAAAGGCCTAGTTCCCTTTTTAATAGTCGAAAGTGATTGGAAGGCTTGACATCTTTATAGTAAAGATCGATATGGGTATAATGTATTATTTTTTATTGTTGTTGTTGTTTAGACCAGAGCACTTCGTGTCGAAGGAGTTGTCGTAGGAACTTCGAAAAGGGCTCTTTCGATTGACAATAGAAAGGGATAATGTCCTTTTTCATAGTCGAAAGTGATTGGGGGGGGGGGCAACTAATCCCCTCCCACGCCCACCTTCCCATTTGCCCATTATGTTTAAAAACTAAATGTTGCCTTAAGATTAAATCAAAATGCACTGTGTTAATGCTAATACCCAATAAGGCATCTCAGCAGTATCCCAAAAACGACTGAGGGTATTATGTTCAGACTTTCGGGGCTACTTCTGCTCTTAAAATTTAACCAAATCAAAATAGCGTAAGTGTATCCAAGCTATCAAAGAAATTAAACAGATTTTTTTGCAAATGGTAACAAGTTTTCCATTTCAGGTCAACTAGAGGAGGTATGAACCTAAATTAAACACTACTATTTGTGTCCAGATTTTTAAAAGAGTTTATGTTGTTAAAATTTTCTGAAAATTTTTCTCCAGCATACAAATAGCAGGCCATACTATAAAGTCTTAAGAAAACGAAAAGATTTAAAGTATTATTTTCCTTTTCCCTGAAAAGACTATGTCAATATAAAACGAACAGAAATTAATTGAAAAAACTTTTTCCACAAAATAAGTTTTTCAAGGAAAAGTAAAGAACTCCATTAAACAAAAAATGAGCAAAGATAAAATAATCTACCAAGCGTGAAGCTACCACAGATCAGCATCGATAAATAAATGAAACCCAAAACGAACAGAACTTACAATAAATAACCGAGTCAAACTCTAAACGAGCAGAAATTAACATAAGTTGGGCTCAAAACCCCTATGCCTTCCCAAGGCCAGATTATAATTTGCACTTCACTGAAAAAAAAAATGTGTTTACTTTTATAAATTTAATAAATCAAATAATATTAACATTTTGATTACTAAATATCAATATATGTATATTAAACTGACAATGCACATTCATTTGTATTTTTTCAGTAAAGTGCAAATTATGTTCTGGCCTTGGGAAGGCATAGGGGTTTTGAACCCAACTTATGTTTATTTCTGCTCGTTTTGAGTTTGACTCGGTTATTTATTGTAAATTCTGTTCGTTTTGGGTTTCATTTATTTATCGATGCTGATTTGTGGTGGTTTCACGCTTGGTAGATTATTTTATTTATTTTTGCTCATTTTTTGTTTAATGGAGTTCTTTACTTTTCTTTGAAAAACTTATTTTGTAGAAAATGTTTTTTCAATTAATCATTGAAAAAGAAGATAAGAGTTACGGTTTTGTAAGGTTATTTGTACAATAGCTAGATAGGTCAAATACGTTGTAATTTGGTCATGCAATCTGGTATAGGTGAATCCACTCCAGGAATCATTATATTGTTTTATTTTTATTTCCAGTATTTAATTGAAACTTTTAATTCTCCTATTTGCGATTGAAATGTCTAGTAAATGCTGATAACATCCTATTCCTATTCCTTACGTTTCGGATTCACGTACAAATCCATAAATGTAGAACTGCCTCTATGTCTAATATCATGCTGACTTCTTGCTATTTTCACTTTTCTAATTGTATCTTTTAAACCAACTCCAAGAAGAGAACTAACATAAATGCGCTAAGAATTATGACTGAAATTAGTCACATTTCACACAACGCCCTCTGCATCAGCAGGCTGTAAGAAATGTCTGCTGAGAATAGAATAAAGTGAATTTAGACAAGATATGTATATTTTTCTCACAATTTAGAAATTTTGTGTGGACGTATAAGAGGTACCAACTCATTCTCAATCCATTTTCTATTGTTATCAGTTTTATCACGCAGCACTAGGAGACTTCGTTCATGAAGGGAATTATAGACATAAAAACTATATTAAGTGTAATCCCCCTCCAGAAGTGTATACCGCCCTTACCCTAATTTCCTTAGAAAATTTTGTGTGTAATTTTTATAGATTCTTTTACAAAGATACAAAGGGGAAGGTGATTTTTAAACTCTAGGAGTCAATTTCCCCTTTCAATTGGCATCCATGGCAAATTTTTATTAATTTAAGGTTTCTGTCGCAATGATTCCAAGAAAGGTTCAGATTTACCGGATATTCTTTGTCAGACAATGCCCATTGGATACGTCAATAATTCTAACTTTATTTTTCAAATACTTTCAAATTAGAATTACGGTTCCCTTTAGAAGAGGTAAACCACTAAATATTTAGTGTCATAGAAAGGCCAAGCTGTTGCCTTAGAGAAAAGAATTTGTAGTTCCCTGTCATTTGGATTTTTTGCACTTGCTTGCTTTTAGCGAGGGGTGCAGACTTCCCACCTACTGTACATCTACGAATGCCATGTGTGTCGCACAGTTCCGCCATGATTGGCCCAGTCCCCAAAACGCTTGGCACAGTTATACTGCGTTTGGCACGCGCCACCTGGGGCACATGATTTCTTAGAGAGAGCGGCCCCCCACGTTTTTGGAGAGATAACGTTTCATCGATCCAGTTTTCTAATATTTATCTTAAAAATATCTGTGTATTTCTTATCTTCCTTATATTGATTCAAGATTATGGGAACGGGACGTGTTTGGTTGTTTCTCGTAATTAGATATATTGACTGTATCAACTGCAGGAGATTCCCCCGAGTCTAATATGTTACCTAGCAACTTAATTATTTTTTCAAGTGAAAGAGATTGTCAAACCCTACTGTTTTATTCTCACATTTCAACCTGTGAAAATTTATAACCCAATTTTAACTGATATATGTCAGTACACATTGTAAAAGACAGAATGAAATAATTGTGCTCAAAGATGCTTCCAAAATCAACGAAAAAGGCCTTTAAGGATATTGCAACTCACAAATAAATAAGGGAAATGGGAGAAGCGGAGTTTGGGAAAATAATTCTCCCATTTGAAAATTGTGATTGAAGAATCTGTCATGTTGAATGCACTTAGTGTTGGGAATTTTTCAATTGTACGTATATTTTTACATCGTTATCATCAAGTTTTCACTCGATATTATCATACTCGTATAAAAGTGAATGCTTAAGGGCTGGACAGACAGCGTTTTTCAACGGCCACATTCAGTGCGGGTTTATTTTACAGCAGCTTTCGAACTAGGATTTCTTTTTAGATTAACGCTGATTTTGAGCGTTAGTTCGCTGACTTTTAAGTTTGTGGAATTTTTTCAGTTGGCCAGAATATTTTGAAAATAAGATTCGCCGAGCGACTTGCTATATTGGAATGTTATAATATTATAGTAATTTACTATATTCTAATATTGTACTTTTGTTTTTGTTTTTTTCTATTGACCCCCTTCAGTAATAAAACCTGGCATGGATGCCCGTGGATCAAGGGGGGAGGTCGAATTTAAGTTTCTTAAACTTAATATTATTTTACTTTGTCATTTGTTAATTTCCATCTTGTTAGGCTGTACTCATAGATCTTGGCCAAACCAACTGTCTGTATTGAGTGCCGATGTTTTAGTAATTTTTAAATAATTTGCTAAGAATACGCTACCTTTTGTGTGAAAAAGCCAGCTTAACATTTACGTGTGTACGCTCTTGAAACACTGAAAAAGATCTACGTTTGATTTGCTTTGTTATATCTCTTTTTTTCTACGGGTATTTTGCACAAATAGACTAATATATAGATTTCTTATTATTTGCAACGCATTGCCGAAAATTTATCAAAGAAGCCAAGATTTAAAATTGAACATAAATAAAAATCAGATTCTGAAATCAGAATTTCGTAAAAGTTCTCCTAATTTGGATTACTTTAATTGAAGACTGTTTTAACTGTCGTCGTCTTAGAAAGGGTGTATCATTCCAAAGCTTGTAGAAAATAAGGTTAAAGCAAACCTGAAAAAAAACAACCTACATGTTAATGAGACTTGATTGTTCCAGAAATTTAGCTCGAGTTATTCCTAACTTCGGAAAAAAATAATTTATTTTTTTAAAAATATTAAAAACAGAAAAATATTATCGAATTTTTTTTCGTCCTTCTCTCCCTTCTGAAATTCTGGGGACATTGAACATCCTTTGTTGCTCTTTTCTAAAGACATCCTGGAACTCGGGATCCTATTTCTTTCCATAATTAGCCTTTTTCAGAAGATTCTATTATCAAGTCCTGACTCAACTCTGTTGGAAGAATTCTCAACAATCAAAAACATTGATATCTTGTAATCCCTTTGAAGGTCATTAATAGCTTTGATCCTAGGCTGTAGAAAATTTAATATAGAAGTTAAGCTTTGTTATGAAATAAGGCTATGAGACTGAACCACCATCAGACAAGCATGAAGGAAAAGTTTCTATAGAGAAGAGCATATTCTTTTTTGTTGATTAAATAAAAAAACAAGTTTTTTTCAACTGAAAATAAGGGGGAACGTTAAAACTAAAATCGAACATAAATTATTCCATATATTAAGGGGTTGCCACCCTCCTCAATACCTTGCTCTTCACGCTAAAGCCTTTAGTACCTTTTGAAAAAGCTTCCTATTCTAATTAAACGACCCTTGTGTTTCAGGAAATGTTCTTATAAAATATGAAGAAACAGTCAAAATTTACCGTAAAGAGCTATGTATTGAGGAGGGGGGGGGGCAACCTCTTCGAATATGGAATAATTTATGTTCGTTTTGAGCTTAATGTTGCTTCCTACTTTCAGTTGGAAAATCCCCCCCCTGTGAATCCCCCTCGTAAAATTTCTTGCCGAAGATTCAGCTTGAAAAATTCTCCCTTACATGCCTTCATTTGAAAAAGACTAAATTCTAATAGTTCTGAATTTTTAGACCTGTGGAAAAGCCTAGAGTTGAAACAGTGGCCTAACTAGCTGATTTTCCGGAAGGGCCAAGTCTAATAAAATGCTAAATGCTTTTCTCATTTAGTAGGATACCAATCTTCCGATGAACACGGTATTTTTGCAATACAGCACAAGAAATTAAAAAGATTAACACTAAGCGGTGTATTATTTCTTATATCTGTCTCTTAAATACCCATTATAGACAAGCAAATTCCTGTAAAAATGATTTTCTTGGCTTATTGCGCCAACAAAACTGCTCAGGAGGCAATTGGCTCCTTTACCGCTAGTTCTTCCAGTGAGGTGAAAAAGGTCAGATATTTGGGTGAAGGTGAAATTTTCAAAATGGTAGGCTACTGGAAAGTGCTTCTAATTTTGTGACAAATCCTAAAATCAACCTTTATTATAAGAAAAGCATGATGTCAACTTCTGATGACGACTTGGATGTTCCAGGTAAAACTACTAAGCTATCTCTCTGGGTATCCTCTCGGGGGAAAGGATGCAAAGAAAGTATCAGGTGCAACTTCTGCAAAGTATCTCTTAAGGCTAAGGGAGTCTCTGCTGTGACATTTATATGCCATGTTAAAAGGATGCATACAATTGATGTGCACAAAAATAAAGTATGTGCGGCTGTTGCAGCAAATAACAAACCCAAACCAACTCATGAAAATATATCAAGTCAGGCTGCTTCCCTAAAGAAAGCTCCAGATAGCAAATAAGTGACACAGAGGGCAATGAATTAGTGAAATCTAGAATAAGAAGAGCAGAAATACAACAATTCTTTATTTACAATCAATCAAAACAAGTTTCTCATCGGAAGCTCTGCTGCCAAACCCTGCTTAAGGACAAATTGCCACTTTCTGTGTTTGATAAGCCAGATATGAAGCAGCTTATTTGAAAAACAACAGGGGGCCTTTGTTGCTCTTTGACCTCTGTGCTACTTTAAAATTTTCGTATGAAAAAACGTTATGAAGAGTGTCAATTCATGATAATGTACTTGGGACGCCAAATGTAATCTCGAAATTAAGGAAATTTTGTTGTTTTTCGATTGTACAATGAAAACTCTTGAAAATAGGGATTTTTAAAGCAAAATTCCAAAAAAGAAACTTTTCAAAATCAAGAGGGGAGAGAAAATTAGAGGGGGAGGCAGCTAATCCCTCTACCCTCCCCTAACATTTATGTCTTGGATCGTCAATGTTCATCACTAGCATGTTCTTAAACTTAAATCGAATATGCAAACCAAGCTTAAAACGAACAAAAATCACCCCAAACAAGATTTTGGCTACAGCCCCCCTCCCTGACTGTAAAATTCTAGGGCCTACTGCGTCATTTGCGCTTTGCTGAAAACGAATTATGTTACAAACATTTTCTTTTTTACTTACAGCCATGAAAAAAAAATACAATTAAAATTATTGCAGAAATCATAATGTGTGCAGTTGCACACATCTGGTAAAGAGCGAATGTTGCCCCATTGTCCCCAAAATTTTAAAAACCCCTTTCTGAATAAATTTTTAAATGTAAAAGAATCTCCATTTTACGGCCGGAGATGGCAAAGAATAAATAAAGAGTTAAAAAAGATGCACAGGAGACACATCGTTCTTAGCTAAACCAATGCTATTGCTTTCAATCTGATAAAATTACAAATCGACACTTCGCTGTCGCGCGAAGTCCTCTTGTGGGATTCCACGATGATTCATTTTATACCTTTAATTAAATAAAAAAACAAGTTTTTTAAACTGAAAGTAAGGAGCGACATTAAAACTTAAAACGAACAGAAATTATTCCGTATATGAAAGGGACTGTCCCGTCCTCAACGCCTCGCTCTTTACGCTAGTTTTTTATTGTTTTAAAAAATAAAGTTGTGAGACAGAGTCAAACTTTAGCGTAAAGAGCGAGGCGTTGAGGACAGGACAGTCCCTTTCATATACGGAATAATTTCTGTTCGGTTTAAGTTTTAATGTCGCTCCTTACTTTCAGTTTAAAAAACTTGTTTTTTTTATTTAATTTTTGAACGTTTTTGAATAAATGCAGGTTTTGATCTTGGCTCACCGTATATGAATAATTAAAACAAAATTTTCATATTAATTTACTTTTATTTAGTTAAATGGCTTTCTCGAAACGTGTTTCATTTTATTTACGAACGTTTTTATTAGTAATAAATATACGTAACTTACGAATTAACTTATGTAACGAACTTCTATATTCATATATTTTTAATACGTATATTAGGGGGTTCGCCCCCTAGTCAATACCTTGCTCTTTAAGCGAAAGTTCGAATTTTATTCTAACTCTTTAAAAATGACTGTTTAATCACAAAGGCCGTTAATTAGAATAAATAGCTCTTATGAAAGTACTAAAAAATCTTTGGCTTAAAGAGCGAGGCATTGACTACGGGGTGAATCCAATCATATATGTAATATTTTCCGTTCGTTTAAAGTTTCGATGTTGCTGCTGTTGCAGTTGAAATACTTGTTTTTTTATATTAAATTTCTGATCTTTTTTTAAATAATGCTGGGAAGTCCGGCGTCTCCTTCATAGCAATGTCCCTTCCTCTATGAAAACTTCCTTCATGGAAAGATTCTCCCACATAACCCCCGACCCACCCACCCACCCCCCCCTACCAGGAAAAATATCCCCTGAAAACGTCTGTATACTTCCAAATAACCAATACAATATGTTAACATTGGGTAAAGTTCATAACTTTCAGTCCTCCCCCCGGGAACTTCGGGGGATTAAGTCATCCTATAAGACATACTTATAATATTTTCGAATATGCTGAACAAAATGGCTATCTCAAAATTTTGATCAAGTGACTTTGGGAAAAAAAATGAGCGTGGGAGGGGGCCTAGTTGCCCTCCATTTTTTTGTCACTTAAAAAGGGCACTATAACTTTTAATTTCCATTCCAATGAGCCCTCCCACGATATTCTAGGACATAGCTCGATACGATCACCCTTGGGAAGAAAAAAACAAACAAACAAATGAACACGCACCCGTGATCTTTCTTCTGCCAAAAAATGCAAAATTCCACATTTTTGTAGATGGGAGCTTGAAACCTCTGCAGTAGGTTCTCTGATACGTGGAATATGATGGTGTGATTTTCATTAAGGTTCTATAACTTTTAGGGGGTCTTTCCCCCTTTCTTCGAAAATCAGCCAAATTTTCTCAGGCGCCTAACTTTTGATGGGTAGGATTAAACTTGATGAAACTTATATATTTGAAATCAGCATTAAGATCTGATTCTTTTGATGTATCTATTTGTATCAAAATACCGTTTTCTAGAGTTTCGGTTACCATTGAGCCGGGTCGCTCCTTACTTACAGTTCGTTACCACGAACTTTTTGATTGTGAGGACATACCATTCGTTTTTTTTTTCAAGGTAGTGGCTGAGTTTATCGTCCTATGGCTCTCAGACATGCTTAATGATGGTGTAACTTTAATTAAGGTCAAGCCCCTTTTCTTATGTTTTCTTATCCCATGTTAATAATTATCCAAATGTGTTTATGCAAATAACCAAGTTGTTTAAGTGTAAAATGATAATACCTTCTAATAACTTGAGTGCATGATTACTTAAGTAAAAAAAAGTTTTATGTTAATTATGAACTCTTTCCAACTTCCGTTTTTAGAGTTTTGCCACAGGCGAAGATTACTCTTTACTTATCGCTCGTTACCCATGAACAGCTTAATAAAAGAAAGTGAGAGTTTTAGATATCCCAGAAAATATAACCAGAAAATATTTCCGCCATCATGTGCAATACTATAAACAAGAAGGCCAGGCACAAGAAAACTACACCAATCTTATGCGGTGATTACCTAAGTTCGGTTCATACCATATTTTACGGCACTAGGCACTTCAAAAGCCCGCTTTGTCGCTAGTCCTGTATGCAGTTGAATCACTGTGTTCTAGACATTTTTGTGTTGAACCTTCGTCTGAAGGTGTAAACAGATAACTTTGCTGAACTTAACCTATCACGAAGATGTTGCAGCATATGACAAAGCTTTTTCTAGTAAGCTAAATTTCTCGAGCTTGCTTCTCCGTAGACCTAGTCAAATGTGTACGCTAATCTAATAGAATTGATAAATTAAACAAAAACTTACCAAGTTTGAAGTTTGATTGTAATTCTACTCCAAAGAAGGAGCGCCAGCGTAGCTGAGAGTTCAACTGAGATAGACCTTCGCAATCGCCTCGATTAACCAAAACAAACCCAGTATTTTAAAGTCATTATAATATGCGGTGGTTAAGCTCATGATGAAACGCTGAGAGTTCAACGGGAAGGTTAATTGGGAAGGCAGTTGAACTCTCAGCTACGCTGGCGCTCCTTCTTTGGAGTAGAATTACAATCAAACTTCAAACTTGGTAAGTTTTTGTTTAATTTATCAATTCTACTCCAAAAGGAGCGCCTTAGCTCCGCCTTCGAGTTCAACTGAGATTTTAAAGTTCAGCATGAGCTATACCAACACTAATGATGAATAATAGCCCTATTCATTAAAAGAGGCTGTTGTACAAAAATTCATTTATAGGAAGATATTTCAAATATAACAAATTACAGTGAATATATTCAAAAGACAGATAACTGCTGACCACTTTCAATTGGTTTATTATAAAACCTTGCAAACGTTTTGGCATTTGTCCAGCCTACATATTTTATGATTTGATCTACATCAATTCCTCTTGCTTTAAGGTGGGACGTTGAGGCAGACCGTGTGCTATGAGCACCATAAACACTGATATCTATACCTGCAAGAAATAAAACTTCTTTTATCCATCTAGAAATAGATGACTTGGACACAGCAGTATGAGGCTTACGATATGCAAGAAAAAGTGCGTCGTTTCTATTTGGATATAATGTCATTCTAATATACCTAGATAGGTGCGTCGCCGGACACAGGGACGACTCTTGAAAAGGTCGAAATTTAACTACTGATTTGTGGTTGCCCGGTTTCGATGTTTTTAACAATACATTGATTTGAAAGTCAAAACTTCCATCGTCATTATGTACCATATTACTAAGTGATAAACTGGCCAAAAACTGAACTCTTTCACAAGCTGATAAAATCAATAAAACTGCTAATTTTTGTGTTAGTGTCTTTAATTGAAGATTTTCGATATCCCAAGCTGGCAGTCTAAAGAGATCGAATACATATTTTACATCCCAATTACTTGAAATCTTGGGTAGACTAGGCCTTCTATTAAAGACACCTCTCATAAACTTCTTGGTGATGTGATTACTGCCTAACTGAAGGCTTGGTAGAATTGCCGATAAGGCACTCCTCGCAGTATTAATAGCACTGTATCCAACACCTGAGTGAAAAAGTTCCGTAAGAAATGTCAAAATCTCCGAAAGAGTTGCCTCCAAGGCCTGGATTGTGTTTCTTCCACAAAAGTCGATCCATTTTTCAATGTAAACTTTGTACTGGCGCTTAGTTGAATCCCGCCACCCATCCATGATAATATCGACTTTGGAGGGAGAATACCCTTGGTGGTGAAGCCCTTGCCGGAGACGACGCAAGCCGCTAGGTGTAACGTCTTGGACAATGGATGGTGCAAGGTCGGTTTCTGTGGGAGAGACAAAGTAAAATTATCATTTGGTAGAAATATTGGACTTCCTATTAAAAGCTTTAATAGTAAGGGATACCATACTTGTGTGGTCCAGTTCGGAAAGATCAAAATACCAGTGGCCTGATCTGTTTCCACCTTCTGAAGGGTCCTCAGAAGTAAACTGAATGGGGGGGAATGCATAAAAGAAATAATGCTTCCAATTCATTGCAAATGCATCTACGAAAAAACATTCTGGATCTGGTTTCCAAGAAACAAATGGTTTAATCTGAAAATTTAATCTAGTCGCAAACAAATCAATATCTATTGACTGACATACCAAAAAATTCAAAATATTAAATCTTTCAGAATCCAATTTCCATTCCTTTTCATTATCAAATTTTCGTGATGCCTTATCCGCAATATTAGCAACCCCAGGCACATGTTCTGCAGACATCCATCCTTTGCCCTGCAGTACTACCTGCCAGACCTTATTTGCGAAATAATTACAAAATTTAAATTTTGATCCTCCCATTTTATTTATATAAGCTACTGTGGTTATATTGTCAGAACGCAGCCGAACATGCATGCCTTTAATATCATGGGTAAAACATTTTAATCCCAGATAAACGGCCTTCATTTCTAAGACATTGATATCAAATCTCTTCTCTTCTGAGGACCATTCACCTGTGGCCGTTTTCATGGAATATTCATCCACGAGTGCCCAACCTAGTTTCGACGCATCACTACACAAATATTTGTCAATTGATCTAGACTCAATTGCTTTAGAAGCATGATTGTCAATATCCAACCACCATTGTAGTTCCAAAATTACATCGGATGTTAAAATTATCCTTGCCGCAAAATTACCCTTCGCGTACCTTAATGCTTGAGTTTTCAACGATTCCGCTTTTCGGTAATATAAAGGCCCTAATTCTACTGCTGGAAATGTTGAAACAAGAACGCCAAGAGTTTCAGCCAATTCTTGAATCGTAGTCAATTTTTGACTAAGAATTTTTGAAACAAAATGTATAACTTTTTTAACTTTTCTTTCCGGCCGGAAAATACGCATTAATCGCGAATCTAACAAAAAGCCCAGAAATTCTATTTGTTGGCTTGGAATGAGGACTGACTTTCCCGGGTGGATCACAAACCCCAGTTCTGACAGTAATTTCGCTGTTTCATAGACATTATTTTGACACTCTAAATATGACCTTCCCAGAAGGAGAGAGTCGTCTAAATACTTAACTGACAAATAACCTTTTCTTTGAAGCAGAGAGATAACAGGTTTCACAAGTTTCGTAAGAATCCTTGGGGCCGATGATAAGCCATTTGGCATTGAAGTAAACACATAACAAAGGTCAACTTGAAAACAAAGCCACATTTGATCTTCAAAATCAACAGGGCATGAATAATAAAAATCGATTAGGTCAATAGAGGCCATATAACAATTTTTTGTCATCAAAAGAATCGCAGAATGAACACTTTCCATTTTAAAATGGCAATATTTAAGGTTTTTATTTAAATTTTTAAGGTTAAGAATAAACCGGGTAGACCCATCTTTCTTTGGGACTGTAAAAACGGGAGAAATACAACGTATTTCCTTTATTCTGAAGTCGGGTACTTTAACAATAACAAATTTATGCAATAAAATATCAAATTCTTTTCTTATAGCCTCTATTTCTTCAAACGTAAAACTTCTGTTTTTTGTTTTCAAAGCTTTTAGTGGTGTTTTCTCAAATTCAATCTTATAGCCTGAGGCCACAATATTCAAAATATTCAAATCACTGGTTATTGACTGCCATTTTGAGATGTACTTACTAATTCTCCCAGCTTTAAAGTTATCAGCCAAATGTTGTGACTGCCTATTGAAATTAACAACAAAATCATAAAAATCAAGGTCGGGGTATGATAAATAGTACATACCAGCTATTTGCGATCCCTTTTCTGGAAATTCTGGAATTTGGACCTCTCTTGACGGTCCTGGCCCTGCTTTCTGCGATAATTTGGACGGGGGGCCTCGTTCTGCCATCGGCGATAACGGTAGGCCCCCCCCTTGCACGTTTTTTGGTTTTCCAAAAGATTTTTTCAAATCCGCCACGGATTTAGCTTTAGACGTTGTTTTGGCAATATCTTTGCCAAAAAGATACTCCGTGACTTTGACTTCAGGGGCACATAAAGCTGATGCTACAGTGGGATCTGGGCTCAATTCGAATTTCATCGCATGACGTCTTTTTAAACTTAGATCGTAATTGGTGAGGCCAAGCATGTGATCTGCATCTGTAAGGTTTTTGACAACTTTTTCTTTAATATTCTCATTTTCTATCTCAAGAATCGCATTTGCTGCCTCTAAAACACAAAATGTTGAGTGAACAATTGTCCGCTGCACTTGAAGGGCCTTAGCATCCCTCTGTTTAGCCTGTGATGAGAGAATTGCCCAAATTTCACTATTCACCTTTGGAGGAACAATTTTTTCGGTATTCGCAGGCCTAGGGTGGTGCTCAAATAACTCTTTTAGCTTCACTATTTCCAAAGGCTCAGAAAAAGCTCTATTTGCAACTTTGGCAAGTTTCTTATGGATCTTGGGACCCTCTTTGGTACCAGAACGTTCTTCAGAAATCTTTTTGAATAGAGCGTCATTTGACGTGTCTTCTTTTAATCTTTTACCTTTGTGTTTTTCCGGAGAAGCCTTCCGCTTTGTGTCATGAATTTTTGTGGGGCTCCGAGAGCAAGATTTTTGTTTCTAGAACTAATTTCAGGGCTCCGAGAGCCATTTGTTTGATCGCTATCACTCTCACTTGAGAGTATTCTGCGACGCGAATGAGCTTTATATTGCCTGCCATGCCTCTCACGATCATAATCTTTATCAAAAAAATTGTCCAACAATCCAATCACTAACTCACTATCACTCATTATTTAATTTGGTCTGATTCAAAGCGAATGCTAACATTGCTAACGTCAACTGCGTTTGTTTTGGTTAATCGAGGCGATTGCGAAGGTCTATCTCAGTTGAACTCGAAGGCGGAGCTAAGGCGCTCCTTTTGGAGTAGAATAGAATTTATTTGCGCTTAAAGCCCACAGGAAACGGCCAAATATATGAAACAAACAACAATTACGCAGAAATTACGAAAATCCTAACATAATCCTGAAGAAACATAGCTCTATGATCCATCGCAAGACCGAGGAATCGTGCTAAATTCCTTACACCCATAATACATACGTCTGCACACACTCTCACCAGCCACTGAAAATCAAAATTCTCCCTATTAAACACTTCAATTCTCCAATTATTCAGTTCTTCACATTCACATATTAAGTGATATACACTTGCATTCAATCCTTCACACATAGGATAATAATACGGACCAGTCTTTGACCTCCCCCCCCCAATAAACTTTCTTCTTTGGCCCAGTGGCAAACTATCAGCCGTCATTCCAATTAATAACTTTATTTCCTTTTTATTCAAAACCCACCTTAAAAAAATAAAACTTCACCCTAAATCTCCTTCAGCTGACAGTAAAGACCCAGTGAACGAAAACGAGCATTGGGACTGCCATGCCTGTATTTCCAGTAAAATCTTTTCAACTAATCCACTTACTTGGTTCCTCATACCCTCAGTCCCTAAACCATAAACTACATATATTAAGTGGTGTAATAATAAGTGGTTGCAGTTGAACTTCCTCCCTCGGGTGCTGAGAACGAGCTGTGTTCCTTAGGATATTTGTCTTGTGTATGTTATTTCTGTTAATAGAAATATGCCTTTCTTGTGTTCCAGATTCGATTCAGCATATCTATTCTAATATAGTTTATTCAATAAGTCTTGAAATGCAAAAAAGTGTTATGGTACGAAAAGTTTATTTTAGAAATAGTGTTATGGTATACGTCGTCTATAATACTGTCTGAGTTCATTTCGTATTGATCGACTTTATTGTGGCCTTGTCAAGAAAAAGGGATAATTAAGCGTTGTCCATCCATGATTTGAACAATCCGGTTCTTCCCTAATGCAAGTAACAGCCTGAATAATGACACAAATACTACTTTCTGGCGCCTTGTTTATTTTCTTCATTTATCTTCCTTTTCTCTCCTGCAGTAGCTTTTCTTGCGGAAAACTCTTGTACTTCCACTTATTTTCCAAGAGGATGGACATCACTGTATGAAGGTTCATAACAATGAATTTGTATATGCTACTTCTTCCCTTTGATGATTTGCGCAGGCAAAGACGTCATTGAGCTTGTGTAATGGGTTCCAATTTATACAAAAAAAGAAGCCATAAAAGAAAGTACGGTAAATTTGAGTAATTTAATCTCTTGGCTTGAATGAATTAGATAAACACCAGAAAGAATTGAACTGCTTTATTTTTCTCTATCGATCAAACTGAGATGTCAGAGAAATAATAAAACATATTTTTAATCATTTTTTATTTATCTTGTTTCTACTATGCCTGCTCATCTGATAAACTTTTCGAGGGTATGAGCGTTATTTCTGAGTTGAAAGGCTCTCCTCGGGATTTTGAGGGTAGTCGACTTTGTGAGCTAGTAAGGTCTTTGAGAATAGGGTTTGATGAGAAAATATCACTTCCATTTGAATTATGTTTTTTATTTTAGTAGAATGAATTGAGAAAAGAGATTGCTATACAAAATGCATCGTCAATCCATGTAAACCTAACCCCATCCCCTCCCCAGAGACAGATATTCCGCTGTCCCTAGATTGTAGAGAGATTCTAATTTTGCTTCATATTCAGGTAATATTTTTTTTTTCGGTATTTTAGTAATTTTAAATTTTGGGAGACAAGAGATAGCCGCTCCAATAATTTCGAGGTGTCGACGAACTTATGTACATTAATAGAATTTTTAAACTTTCCATCTATGCTCTTTTTTTCCATTACTGCTAAATAATGAAGGAGGGGGCAAACTATTTTTCATTCATTTGTCATTTAGGATAACTCAACTAATTCGATTAACCTTTTTTAGCGACGAGATCATTTGTGAGGAGCCAATTCGTGTTGTTAGCTATAAAATAGGTGTCTGTAAAGTTGCACCTGATGGCAAAGATTGCAGAACAGATTTCAGAAGACTAAGCTACAATGGGTCAACGTCGGTCGTATTATGTAAGCCTCTGACTGGACGAATGCATCAAATTCGAGTTCATCTCCAGTATTTGGGTAAGTCTCAACCACAGGCCTACCTGTTTCGCCTGTTTCTACCTGATTGTGCCTGTTTCGATTGTTTCGCTTAATATAAATGTTACTCGTTTAAAGGAGCATATGATTGATGAATTGTGTGACCAGTATGACATAGTAGGCCTTCAAGAACACCTACTGACTTCTACTAGTATTAACGTGTTAAAAAGAAGTCGTAATCATTCCGTTTTTACAACTAATGCTGAGGTCACTTTTGGTAGACCTTCTGGAGGCCTCGCGTGCATTGTTAAGAATAACCTGAGTTTGCTCTCTCCTGTGTGTTTTCACAGTGATAAATTCATCCTTGCGGTTCGGTTTGGTAATGCTGTGCTGATAAATGTGTATCTCGCGTGTAACAAAAAAACTATTTCCGCTTTAAACGCGTATATGAAAGCCTCGGCAAATCTTAATGCTATTCTTGCGTCTGTTGTCTGGTTATCGGCTGGTTATGATTTCATAGTGGTTGGTGACTTCAACACAGATATTACAAATCAGTCAGTAAGATCCAATATAGTCCTTGATGCTTTTTCTGCTTATAAAATAGTCGAGAAAAGTGTTAATTATTCATATATTCACCAATCTGGAAGTTTGTCTAATATTGACCATGTAGTTTCCTCGCCAAATATTAATGTATCAACTGTTCTTGTTCATGAAGACGATCGTGATATTGACCACCTCCCGATTTCATTCTCTGCTTCACTAGTCGCTTCCCGTTCTACTAGACCATTTACACATAGTTCTAAGTGGTTTTACAGGAATAACTGGAGTAGAGCTAATTTTGCACTTTATATTACTACGTTGTCCGCGTTATTGGGTTCTATAAAAGTTCCTTACCATTTGCTTCAAGTTACTGACCGTTTCTCAAATGATAAGCAGTCTCTAAATGAATATTATGATAAAATAATTTGGCGCTTAAAACAAGCAGAGGCGACTGCTGTTCCTCTAGAAAAGATTAAAGTTAAAACTAGAAAACCAGAATGGGTTTTGGACCCAGAATTAAAAGTTGTAAAGAATAAAGCTAAGTTTTGGCTACGAATATGGGTGTCTTGCGGTCGGCCAAATCGAGGAGTTGTCTTCGATCTGAAGCAAAGTACCAAGCGTGCTTATAAAAAACGTTTACGGCAGTCTAGGGTATCTGGTTTTGATTTTCCTGCGTTGAGAAAGTAGTGGTCTCATGTTCTGAATTCGGATAAGCTTAGTAGTGAGTTTTCTGAAAGTCCTATAGCAGTTCATACTTGGGTGTCGCATTATAATGATATTTTCGACAAGGTGAACCGGGAAGTTGAAAAGCTTTTTAGTAACCTTCTTGAGTCGTGTTTGCCTAATCGTATTTCTCAGAGTAATGTATTACCGGTTTCTACTGTTGATATTGGTCAAGCTATTAAGAACATGCAATCTAGCTCTGTTGATCAAGACGGAATTTCTTCTTATCATCTAAAAGTAGTTTGCCCAACTTTGATAGATCATCTTCAGCTACTGTTTCAGATGTGTTAATCTACTTCTATGGTTCCCGACAGTTTTCTCTGTGGCACAGTCACCTCGGTTTTGAAGCGTGAAAAAACTTCGTCAGAGTGTAGTTCTTATCGACCGATTACTGTTTCGTGCACTCTTAGCAAAATTTTTGAATATATTCTTCTCCCTTTCATTTCAGAAAATGTTAATTTTGGTGAAAACTAATTTGGCTTTCAAAAAAGGCTGGGATGTCAGCACGCCCATCGTGTTCTAGCTTCCCTCCTGTTGCAATCTGTTAATGATAAATCTCCTTTTCATATCTGTGCTCTTGATCTTTCGAAAGCTTTCGATAGTATAGTCCACTCACATGCACTCTATTCCCTTTTTTCCAACAATATTAACCTTTCTATTGTTGTTTTGTTACGGTACTGGTATTCTAACTCTTTTATTCGGGTAAAATGTAATGGAGTAGTTTCTGATTCAAAGGTATTTCTTCGGCGTGGGGTCCGTCAAGGTGGTGTGCTTTGTCCAACTATTTTTAAGTTATGTATTGCTCCTATCCTTTCATCTTTGCCTTCGACTTTCATTTCTGATGGAATTGATGTCTCGTATCTTGCTTATGCGGACGATGTTCTCCTTGTCACTCGTTCTAGGGCTGGTCTCTCACATTCTGTCAGCTGGATCTCAGACCAGTTCAGACGGATTGGGCTTATGTTGAGCGTTGATAAGTGCGAATATACTTCATTTAATTCGAGTGCGAGTCTCCCTCTTAACTGTGGGTTTTTCTCTATTCCCTGTGTCTCTTCTTTTCGGTGGCTTGGTCTTCACATTACTAATAATCTCAAAACACTTCGGGCTCTGACAGTTTCTAATGCAAAAAAAAAAATCAGATAGGATATTCAAAAATTGTTGCAAATAGAGGGAGGTACAATAGAAAAACGATTGGGAAATTATATTCCTCATTTTGCGATCATTCTATTCTTTTTTTATCTGGTTTTCTTCCAATTCTGAAGCCTAAAGATCTGAAATCTATCCGGACTTATTATTTTAAATTTTCTCGGCACCTTTTGTGCCTCCCTCCGTGGTTCCGGAACCGGCATCTAATATCGCGATTCGGCCTCCTTGATTTACGGGAAAAAGTGACTGTGCTTGCGGGAAAGCTGTCGTTATCTGCAGGTCTTACTGCGAACCATAATTTACGTCGTTCTATGTAAATAATTGTTAAGTGTGCAAGTTTGCTTTTTTGTTGTTTTCTTTTTTGTTTTTTTTTGTTCTTGATGTACTCCGCTTCTTTTTTATAGTGGGTAATAAATAAATTATTATTATTATTAGAGTACTTTTCAATATGTACTGCCAAGACAGTACATATTGAAGACAGTACATAATTAGGACAGTACATACTTATTGAAGACAGTACATACTTAGAGTACCATATTTCACAAATTCCTATTTAAGCAAGTATCTTCGAGATGAAGGTAATCAGGCTATTGCATTTTAAAATGTTTCCGTTTTTTATTGCACCTTGAAGATCACCGTCAATTTCAACTTCAAATTGGCATTCATGGATATATCTATTATTTTCAGCAAAATTCAAATTCAGTATTAATCTTCATTTTTGAACTTTCAAAGGGCATGAACAATATTAGATTTTAAAAAAAAGATACTATTATTGGTCTACATTCAGGACTTAAATAATTTAATATTGTCTTAACTTCAAATATCTTTTGAGGGAGGGAGGGGGTAACCAAGATTTTGAAGGCTTCTGTCCGATTCCTTAGTGATTTAGAGTCTTGTGAAGCAGGCAAACATCTGTCAGTTTTGCTATTGCCAAACTGTTAAAAGTGTTTTTTTTGTTTTTTGTTTTTTTTCATTTTTGCCTTATTCTGTAAGGGAAGTAGCAATAAATGAATGGACTCTAAATGTCATAAAGACTGTTTTAACAACGTATAAACTGTCAAAAGACATTCTGCTGTGAGGTGACTTTTCTGTGAAGATTTGTGAAGTGTTTGGACTACTACTTGTGTGAAGTGCAATAGCCATTTTTATGATCAGGGGGTTAGAGTAAGATCTGTAAAAGGTCGATTTTCATGTAATTATTTTCCAGTTTTTGAAAGGGTTTGTTATTCCATAACCTGAATACATTGGTTCCTTTTGAATGATCTCCGAGAGAGGGGGGTAGGATATTCCGTATATATCTCCTGTATGTAGAGTGTCTGTTTCATTTAGTAAAGGCTTAGCTCAGGGGGTGGATCCAGGATTTTTTTAGGGGGGGGGGGAGGGGCAAAATAGGTTGATCTGATAAATTTGCGTTAGGATCAAGTATATTTAACGCAAACTTGCGTTGATTAAGTAAATTACACTACTTTAGACTACGTTGGGGGTGGGGAGGGGGGGGGTGCGCGCCCCCTCGCCTCTCCCCTCGATCTGCCACTGGCTTAGCTCATGACTACCTTTAGGGTAGAAAGCTGATTTACTTTAGGATGGCCGAAGGATTTTGTTAATTATTATTATTCTGTTTTTTTTTTTATCAGATGCGATTTTCCACATCATGATAAGAGACAATATTGAAAAGTAGCATGTATGATATTTTTTTTTCTTTCTTTTTTTGTGTGTGTGTGTGTGTATCAGAGGCAATTTTCACATCATGATACAAGACCATATTGAAAAGTAGTATGTATGGTCATACCACCAAACTCAAATTTTACTATTGTAAGGTGTTTTGTTCTAGTTCAATAAGCGGAAAATTCTTTTCTTAAATAGCGCTTTTTATCTTTTGATAATAGTTCGTTTGCTGATAAAACAGTTCCTTCCCGAAGAAATCCAGCCTGATTTTTATCAAACTTTTAATTTATTCTTATTTTAATTCCAAAATTCAAATATTAACCCTTAAACAATATTTGTGTATTTTATACCTTGTAGTCGGAGCTAAATTTTTTTATTTTCTCCTTGTTAGTTTCTATTTTACTTTGATATGTATTTATACGGTATGGTTTAGTGTTTTCAAGTGTTGGCAGGAATACAAATGACAGTTGCCTCATTTGTGTGATAAGGACAAATTATATTTTTATGTGATGCTTCTTATCACACTATATTATTGTATTCATGTCTTGGTCCTGCTTTTTGCCACTCCATTGGCCTAGGCGAATATACGTATGTATATGAAATGATAAATGGTATAATTTGAACTAGACGGAGAAAAATGATCAATGCAGTTATATGTTTCGGGTAGTACTATAATCTAGAAAATTCGATAGGTTGAAAAAGTTCCTTTATCTATGTTTTTGAATTAAGTTCAAAGGGAGATGACTCAATACTTTTCTTAGGACTGTGGAATTACATTAGCTATGTTTTGATGTCATACTTCTTTTCCAGCTTTCTTTTAAAAGACTAAATATTTGGCTTAAATTACTGTCATCTCTATTTCAATTACCCCGTAATATAGATATTTGCAGAGATGGTTTTATCTGCCCTCTATATTCTACCTATCGTAGAAACTGTTTATGGCTCTCCCTGGTATGTACTACTACATACCAGTATCCTTTCACAGAGCGGAATTACCTCCCTGAAAATCAATATGAAGGACTCTCCAAGCAACTTGTCAAAATGTAAGTCTAAAAATTGTACTCTTCGACATTCTGGACCCCCTCCCCTGTCACTAGGGAGAGGGGCACAAATCTATTTTAAATTATGTGGGGGGGATGAACCACCTCCTCCCAATTGACGCCACCGTAAGGAGTCTATTATAATGTCATGTAATTTATATTTGTTGACATCTATTGTAGTTTTGCAATATACGCTGCTTAGGGCTAGTTCGAGAAATTAATGAATGCATCATCTCAATACCGCATATTTCCTCAATACATCATCTACATCATACATCTACATACAATACATCATCTCATACTACTCCTCCATTTGGTTCTCTTAAACAAACACCTTGTGTTGTCCTAAGCTGCCCCTGCATCTTCGTCGCAGTTTATTTTAACAAGTGTTTTAATTTAGAGTGAATCGTGTTCTGGGGTCCTTGGGAGAACTTAGTTTGGGATGTGTTTAATTCAGGAAATATTATGTCTAACTTTTTAATGAAACTTTCCTACTAAAATGGTGCAGTAATCCCTTCAGCATTGTAAACATTCTTGTGGGACTGATAAAAGCATTTTGATGTATTTTACTTGCTGTTCATTGCCAGGAACAGTTTGATTGAGCCAATGTGTCAAGTAGGTAGAAGATAAAAAAGAAGCAAATAAATATTATTTGTTTGTTGCATATACCCTTTTGTATTGTGGCATTTATAGGGTGGCTATTGGCCATCGAAAAATATGTATGAAGATTCACATGAACAGGTCGTGAATGTGGACTTTAGCAGAAGATAAACGATTAATAATATCTTGCGGCTAATTTTTTTTCTGTATTAGAAAATTCTGTTTGGTTGTTGGTTCTTAAGTTTAGTGTACGTGACGGTCCCTCATTCCAGACAAGTCCGACAGTGCGTGAAGCTCAGTTTGTAAAAAATAAAACTCAGACCAGGAAATTTTTATTTTTGATTGATATTTTTTTCTCTCTCTCTCTCTCTCTTTCTTGTTCTTCTTGCTTAGATTGAAAAATCCCTCAATTATTAATAGAGAATCTCTCAATAACTAAAATCCCTCAATAATTAAAATTAGATTGAATCCTCCCCACCTCGGAAAGGAGAAGTTTTGGCTCTTGTTTTTATCTCCAGACTCATAGTAGGAATTTAATCTGTAATCGCTTATCTAGGTTTAAAGCTGTGATAAATAAATTAGAATATGTATAGAGAAATATATAGATATATAAATATCTATGTGTATAAAAAAGACAGTGTTTGATAGTATTCAAAGGGCTCTTTGTTCTTTATTTTCTTTTGAATAAATGTACTTATTTCTTTTGTTTATTTTTCACTTTAAGGACTTCCGACGCCAATAAATGAAATCACTGGTTTTCATGTCATATAGGCTATTGCATTTGCTTTGCACTTCTAGAATGGGTCCCATTGATACAATTCTAGAATGGGAAACTACTAATAGGTTTTCTCGTGGCAAACCAACTGTGAGAAAATTCCCAAGTGGTGATACTTGGCATCACCGCTTGGGTGATGCTTTGCAAACCTACAAAAAAAGACAATCAAATGGTTTTTAGAGTTGTAAAGAAGTTTGAAATATACTGTAGCGTATTAGTTAGCGGAAAATCAATCAGTGCAAAGTCATTGAAAAAGAGTACTAAGATATATAAAATACTATCATCTAAAATTTTTGTGGCAGATATTCACGTTTGGTTTTATAAAAATGTCAGATATTTTTGAAATTTTATAATTGTTGGAATAAAAGTATGGTATGGGTAAGCGATATTTGTAACTGTACAAGTTGTAACGCTCGGAATTAAATAAGTCTTATTTACTTAAATGCTCTAGCTTACAGAAATTTTCTTCCCTTTGAGACTGGTTCAAGGGAACTCTCCCTCGCTCGCCCTAGAAAAAGGAAAAAATTAGCCTAAAAATTTATCTTTTTTGTTTTTTCGTGTGCGACCAAGTAAACTCATGGCCTTGACAAATTAACTATACCAATTTAAACCAAGTTGAAAATATTATAGAAGGGTAATTGGTGTTTTAATCACAATGGGGTATCTTCGGGGATTAATTTGTACTAGTTAATTACAAATTATTAATATTGTTGTTAATTTGGGGACTAATATTGTTGGGTGAAAAACTGCGAAGCTAAGTAATTTTACTTGTTGAAAAAATAGTCTTTCGCTCTTTTTGAATGTATTCAAAAATAATATTTTTGAATATTTTTTAATGTATTCGGTATCCTGGAACTTTACCAAAGCTTAACAAAAGAAATACGAAAACTACCAAAATTACTTTTTGGACTATTTAGACTCTGAAAAGTTGGGATTTTCGTCGAATCAAGAAAGAAATCTGCTTGAAAAGTTGCGGGACTACTTAAAGAAGCTATAGAATTTTACAGTGTGGAAAAGTTTCTTCTAAACTTGGTAATGTCAAGAATGCAGTTTAAATGAAGTTATATCGGACTTTATCTCTCTTTTAAACTTAAATTTGGTTAACAGCGAAGTAAGAAGGAAGGAACTCTCTAAGTTTGGGCAGCATAAAAATTATCCAGATTTGACTTTGTTTTTCTTGTCTGGAATAAATCTTGGGTTTGTGTGTGTCTATCTTGTGTGCCTATTTTCCATGCCTTTGATCATTAAGTCTTATCCATTGACTCGGAGACGGCTTTAACCCCCCCCCCCCTCTCCGGGAAATACCCCCGCGAAATATACCCGTGGCGGGTGTTTCCTTGGGGTAACCGCCTTGTCCCCATTGACTAGTTATCAAATAGCCAAAGAAAGTAAGACATCGTTGCCTTAGAAATGAGTTGATGGGCGAAGAAATCAAGCTAGACCTTGCCGCTCCACTTTGCATTTTGTTTAAATTGTGCTTCTTTTTATTAGCATATTGCCTCCTGGTGAAACACCCAAGTCAATAGGTACTTCTTCACCTGTATTGACTTCCTTCCTTTTTCTTAAGTCATATTATCTATCTGATTTTAGCTATTACAACAAATGACAAAGACATGATACTTAACAATGGTGTATTTTAAATTCCCACTTTTTCAAGACATCGTTCCGGAGCGAATCTTTCCATTATCTTGAAATATCAGTCACTACAAATACCCAATAATACAATGGCGTCAATTCATGGGAATTTAGAGGAGTGCAAAATGTATTTTCAACGTCTAGAAGGGAGCAAATTTGTCATCTTTTTCAATTTTTCTAATTTAAATATCCTTTGAAAAGATATTTTCTGAAATCTTGGAGGAGGGGTTGCGGCTAGGGGATTGCCCACTATGACCAAATTTTTCACTTTGACTCGGTTTTCTCTTATTTTTGAGTTCGGAGGGGGGAGCTGTAATTAGTTTTTCCCGGGGCACCAGCAACCCTAGGAACGGCTCTGGGTACATGCACTCCCCAGCCCCCCTACTGAACAAACATTCTGTAATTGTACTAATAAAATTAGTCGGTTGAATTGGCTAGTCGATGAAATGTAAGTTGACAGAGAAATTAGGATTATTTGGATAAGCAAGATTTGTGACAGTAAAATGCACTCTAAAAATTTCATTCAAATCATCCGTAGGTCATGCCAAGCGCTAAATCTGAACATGACGCTTATTCGGATTAGTAAACCTTTAAGTCATGATGGGTATCGATTTTATTGAAACCTGCTTTCAACTATAAAGTGTACATGTCTAGGTTGCAGAATCTCTCCTTCTGTGTATGGAAAAGGAAAACCACTTATGCAAAAATTCTACTAAAAGTGTTGTCTTTTTATTAGAGCTTAGCAGAGAAGTTGATGTTCCATAGATTTAATCTTAGTTGTGTGTTTTTTATGTCGTTGGAATACTGCATCAGAAAATCCTAGGTGCTCACGAAGTTTGATGTATATTAAAAACACTTTGTTTTAGAAGAATTGGGCTCTGTGTGTATTTGAATTCCCTCTGGTCTCGAAGAAAAAAAAAGATAAAATGTAAGGATCCATTTGCACCTGTGGGACTTAAAGATTCGAGCTTGCAACAGCAGTAAAAGAGAACCCAAATCTTTGATTTTTACATTTTCATTTTAGGTAACGAACGTTGCTCCAAAAATAGCGGCAAGGCGCTTTTGATGCCAGTTTGTAAATAGAGAACTTTATTTTAGATTTACCAACAAGGTAAACATTCACACGAGAAAAATTCACTGGGATATCTGTGTTTTTAGATATTTTCTTGTACGAATATTTTCCAGTTTTCAGTTCTTAAGCAAATAAGTAACATATTCTGAGGCAGAATTCAACTTTATTGTTATTCGGCAATTAAAATTAATAATGCACTTGAAGCTTGAAATAAAAGTCAGTGAAACGGTGATATTTTCATTTTTTGAAAGACTGAGAATAAAGCACCAATCCAAGCTCGAAAAAAGTAAAATCGAAAAGCAAGAATAGCTACGAATAGCTAATAGCTTATTTGATTTGTTGTTTCCCGAGAGATGGAACCATTTCCAAAGAGATGTTGTTAACTGTGTTGTTAATATACATTTTATCCCGTTATGACAGTACTAGTCTAGTTGATTTATGTTGGGTAATTCAGGTTTTACAAGCATTGTAGAGAGAATAAGCATTTTTCAAATTTCTTGGCAAAGGTTATTTAGCTTTTGAAATTTAGAAGAAAAAAATTACCACTCCTTGGTTCAGAAGTCTCCTTATAATTAGACCCCGAAGCCGCGCCGAAAATCGGCGGCGCGCCGCCGAAAAAAAAACGGCGGCGCGCCGCCGAGCTTGCATCAGCGCGCTGACGCCGCCGCTGATTCTATCGGCGGCGGCGTCACTAATACGCCGCCGTTTTTTTTTCTTTTTTGGTTATCGATATCGACCTCCGGGCTTCCACCGTCATCCCGGCTAATCTGTTTCTTAAAAATAAATACTGTCATCTTGGGCTCGCCATGTATATCGGTTCATAGGAAGGAGAAGAAGAAATTTTTCTTGAAACAAAAATTCTACCTTCCACTTTAAAATTCTGTTCATTTTTCTTTCTGATTTTTCGGATGAAAAGAGGTAGGTAAAAGAGCATTAGGCAATTCAGGATGTTGTCATAGGCAGCGCAATCGAGATGTCTAAGTAAAGAACAATGTTGGCACAATGTATTATTTATTTTTTTTTGTTTTTTTTTTTGTTTTCCATACCAGGGCAATTCGTATCGAAGGAGTTGTCGTAGAAACTTCAAAAAGGACTCATTCGAAAGGAAATTGGGATAACTAGTGCCCTTTTTAATAGTCGAAAGTGATTGGAAGGCAGCTAACACCCCTTCCACGCCCACCCTTTCCCCAAACACATCCAATCAAAATTTTAAGATAGCCATTTTGTTCAGAGTAACTGATTTCCAGAGAGAAAATAGGTTTTTTGAGGAGGTTACTCCCCCACAACCCTTAGGGCAAGGGTTTTGTAGTTATGCCCTGGAGGTATATAAGAACGATGTTGGCACAATGTATTATTTATTATTTTTTCCTTTAGACCAGGGCATTTCATATCGAAGAAGTTGTCGTAGAAACTTCGAAAAGGGCTCATTCAATTAGAGATTGGAGTGGCTTGTGCCCTTTTTAATAGTCTAAAATGATTGGAAGGCAACTAACACCCCTTCCACGCCCACCATTTCCCGAAACACATACAATCAAAATTTTGAGATAGCCATTTTGTTTAACGTAGTTGAAAGTTCTGGAAATTAGGTCTTAGAGGATGACAACCACCCTCACAGCCCTTAGGGTAAGGGTTGTAATTTATGCCCTGGGGGCATATACGGTGTTTATAGAAAGCGTTGTCGTAGAAACTCAAAAAGGGATCATTAGTTTGGAAATCGAAAAGCCTAGTGCCCTTTTTAATAATCGAAAGTGATTGGAAGGCTTGACATTTTTATAGTAGAGATCGATGTGGGTATAATGTATCATTTTTTTGTTGTTGTTGTTGTTTAGACCAGGGCACTTCGTATCGAAGGAGTTGTCGTAGGAACTTCGAAAAGGGCTCATTCGATTGAAAATAGAAAGGGCTGATGTCCTTTTTAATAGTCGATAGTGATTGGAGGGAAACTAATCCCCCTCCCACGCCCACCCTCCCATTTGCCTTTATGTTTAAAAAGTAAATGTTGCCTTAAGATTAAATCAAAATGCACTGTGTTTATGCTAATTCCCAATAAGGCATCTCAGCAGTATCCCAAGAACGACTGAGGGTATTATGTTCAAACTTTCAGGGCTTCTTCTGCTCTTAAAATTTGACCAAATCAAAATAGCGTAAGTGTATCCAAGCTATCAAAGAAAGTAAACAAATTTGTTTGCGAATGTTATCATGTTTTCCATTTCAGGTCAACTAGAGGAGGTATGAAACTAAATTAAACACTATTATTTGTGTCCAGATTTTTATAAGATCTATGTTGTTAAATTTTGCTGAAAATTGTTTTCCAGCATACAAATAGCAGGCCAAACTATAAATTCTTAAAAAAACGAAAAGATTTAAAGTATGATTTTCTTTTTCCCTGAAAAGACTATGTCAATATAAAACGAACAGAAATTAATTAAAAAAACTGTTTCCAAAAAATAAGTTTTTTCAAAGAAAAGTAAAGATCTCCATTAAACCAAAAATGAGCAAAATTAAAGTCAAATAATCTACCAAGCGTGAAACTACCGCAAATCAGCATCGATAAATAAATGAAACCCGAAACGAACAGAAATTACAATAAATAACCGAGTCAAACTCAAAACGAGCAGAAATTAACATAAGTTGGGCTCAAAACCCCTATGCCTTCCCAAGGCCAGAACATAATTTGTACTTTACTGACAAAAATACAAATGAATATGCATTGTCAGTTTAATATACATATACTGATATTTAGTAATCAAATGTTAATATTATTTGATTTATTAAAGTTATAAAAGTAAAAACATTTATATTTTTTCAGTAAAGTGAAAATTATGTTCTGGCCTTGGGAAGGCATAGGGGTTTTGAGCCCAACTTATGTTAATTTCTGCTCGTTTTGAGTTTGACTCAGTTATTTATTGTTATTTTTGTTCGTTTTGGGTTTCATTTATTTATCGATGCTGATTTGCGGTAGTTTTCCGCTTGGTAGATTATCTAGAGCTAGTATAGAAATATATCTATAGAAATGAATTACATTTTTTTGCACAGTTAGCAGAGCACACTGAAGTTGAAGTAGCCTTAAACTTTGACTTGAAACGTTATATATTGACCACTTCTTTCAGAAAAGAATTTCGGAGGGTTATTCCGTGTTGATAAGAAAAGAGGGTAAAGGTGCAGTTTAGTTCCTCCTGTAGTTTAGTGCGCAGGAGCCCTATGGTGAAGGTGCAGGTTTGTTCTCCCTTATAAAACAACTTATTTCAGCAGATACAAAGAAGAAGCCCATTTGCGGCATTCTGTGGGACCCCAAGGTCCAGTACTAGTATCAGATCCCGCGAGTGGCAGTTTACGCTCTTCAAGTTCCGGCTGTACCAGCCACATGTGCCCCAGCTAAACGGCTTTTTAGCACGACAGGACTGATAGTGACTGCAAAAAGATCAATGGCTCCAGGCAGAGTGAACAAACTGACTTTTGTTACATCAATTGTAACTGAAGTGATGTAACCGCTGATTTAAAATTGTTGGTGTTGTTAAGCCATGGTATCTGATTTGTATACAGTGTTTTTTCGATGTTGTTATTTATTTTATTTTTTTTTTCACTTCCTTTTCGTATGTATTTGATGAACAGGAGATGTTTGAACTTCAAACTTTGAAAGTTATACACACATTAGCCCAAATCATTAACAAGAAGGAAATGACTAAACACGGGATTTTATAGGAACAATGCGATGTTAAACATAAACACAACATAGGTTTCCCTGGGTCTAGTGGCTAAAAATGAGAATTCTACTTGGTCTGATCGACGGTGAACATAAACACTTTCCGCACGGCCCAAAAAATTCTTGTTCTGTCATATTGTTCTTGTATGTTTTTAGCCAACCATTTAAAAATCCTTACTAAAATCGAGGTTGAACGTGCTTGGTGAAGTGGAATTTTTATTATTATTTTTAATTAGAAAAATCGGCGCGCCGTGGCGCGCCGCCGGTCTAAAATCGGCGGCGCGCCGCCAAAAAAATTTCGGCGCGCCTGGCGGCGCGCCGCCGCCGATACTGAATCACACATTCGCCGCCGTCATTTCGGCGTGGCGCGGCTTCGGGGACTACTTATAATGCTTGCAAATAGACGAGACTAAGATTGCATTAAAAAAAAGAATTAGCATGCATTCCTATAATAGCTATGGGAAGTTAGTCTACTCTGGACGGCTCTTACTAATTCGTTTTTATCTTGTTAAGTCAGGTTTTAATTCAAACCTGAGCTAAATCTTGAAATTGGTAAAGCGTAGAAATTTCCCATCAACCTTACACTCTTAAGGATTGAATAATAGAAATCTCAAGGCCTGCCTAATTGAAAATCAAGCCATGTGGAAAAAAAATAATCAATAACGGTTTGAGATTGAACCTTGGGAATAAATTGGATATATCCCAATGGGATTCTTTCCCCACCTGCTGTCTCTAACACCTAGGAGTCCTCTCTCGTCTGTCAAAAAGGGGGTAAATAGCAGGGATTTTCAAATATAAAGATTGTATTGTTGGTACAAGGAAAGAATTTCTATTTGGAAGATTGTGCTAAGATTATATCGTAAGATTTATTACACTCCTCATAAGTTGTAAACTAGAGACCGACAGAGCAAAAGAAGTGAAAAGGGTATGGCCTTTCGCTATTAGTTATACCGACGGTTTAGGCAGAAGCCGGTCCCTCGCCTCTTCGAGACGTATAAAATACGTTTTGTATGTATATGCAACACAAATAATGATGAAAACTTATAAAATATAGCTCTGGAAAAATCAACATGTTCCTAAGTCAGCACGGCTTTATTGCTTTCCGAAATTATTTAATTCGCCAAGGAAAAATATTTCATATGTAAAACAGCCCTCTCTTTCATTCTTTCTTAGTCTATACCGTAATGCTGCTTGTGGTGCTAGTGTTTTTAACTTTTATTTTAAAATATAACCAGCCACTATATACTGCCTATGGCGCTAGAATTTTTCATTTCCTGTCACCTTCTTATGATATAGTAAACCCTTTTATTTTTCGTCAATCAACATCAATAAAATTATACCCAGATAAAAAGAATCTATGATCTGATTCTCATGGGTTTTCTATTTTCTTCGGATAAAGTAGTCACCAAAATTTGTATTAAATTCCCGTCAACGAATTCAAAGGCCTGTCCTTTATGAGAAGAGCTATTGATTCTATTGCATGTTAAGACCTAACATTATCTTATTGTTAATCCGAATATCCATTAAGGAAATGTTTGTTACAAATTGGACATTCGTTATAACTCGTATTCTGAAACTTCTAGTTTTGGCTTGAAGCTTGTGCGTCTAAAACTCGGAGAAAGTTTAATTTTAAGTGAAATGATAAATTCAAAATTTCTTTCCAGAACCCTTCTAGAGGCTAAAAATATTAAAACTTAGACAAAACCTAAATGAAGACAACTGATTCTCCAAAAGCCGAGTTGTCTTTTTAAGTAAAAATATCCGTTATTAAGGATGTCGATCTTGTTATCAAGGCCCTATCCAGGGGGGGGGGATAAAGAGGGGGGGGGGGGTACCCCCCCCCCCGACATTTTTGACCGAGTCGAAAATTAGTAAAACCTTAGTAAAAATTAGTAAAATTAGTCGAAAACCGAGTCGAAAATTAGTAACCCCCCACCCGAACGAAAATCCTCGATCCGCTCTTGCTTGTTATCAACGGGGCGCATTCACTATAAGGAAAGGGTCGCTTCGGGTTGGCTTTATCCCCTCCTGAAACCTCAGTATTTGACGTTTATTTCTATAATTTTGATATTTTCTTATGGTTCTTCTGTTTGTGTGTTTTTTTTCGAATTCTCGTGTCAACAATCGTGTATAGCATTGATATAACTAATCTAAATTTCAAGTCCTCATATTTATGCTAGTACGAAATAATAATAATTAATGACTTTCAAGTATCAATATTTTAATACTAATATTATCATAATTTCTCTCCTATAATACCTCTATCATCTTTTTTCTCCAAAACCTCGCTATTGTCAAGGTTTTTTGCTTCTAAGCGTTTTCTAGTTTTAAACCGTTTTTTTTTCTGAATACTTACATTTGATTGCTTGTTTTAGGTTATCCAATCGTCAACGATCCATTGTACAATCATACAGTTTTTGGACCAGAAAAGGGCAAAGGTGGCGTGCAAAATAAAACAGATGATCAGTTGATTGGTGACCTGATAAGCATACACAATGCCGAATCTGTCTTGGGTCTTGATGAGACTGACCTTGAATCGCCGCTGCTTCTACCTTCTGAAGACTCGGCAAAGAAAGGTAACTCACGGTTCTATTTGAAGAGGCAACTGAGCTATTGTCTTTTTCTTCATATTGGACCTGCATGAAAAAGTGGTTTCCCTCGTCAAAGCCGTGAGTTTACCCGTTTTTTAGAGGGCCGGTACAGCTTGACTAGGAAATTTTTAATGAATATTGAAAATCTGGAAGGAGCTGATAACTCCATTTCATAAATGAAGATCCAGTTGCCAGTTGGATTAAACTCGTTTTCTGGGCTATCAAATAATTAGGAAGTGAAAGGTCATCAAAATAAGGGAATATGTAATTAAAACTAATTGTGGCACTATCTATGATTCTATTCACGGGTACCGATATTTCTGTTTTTTCTACTGTTGTATTCCCGTTTTTTTCAGATTTTTACTGTCGATTCTTTACGCAAAAAAACGATTTGGTCGGATTGACTCTAATAAACAAGAAAGAAAATGGGTAAATCTGTAATTTTTTTTCGCAAAAAGATGCGAAAGAGCTTCAAAAAATGTTTTTACCACGCTTTTATTTAACTTTTTCTGTAGAGATCTAATTCTGTAGCCAATATTTCACATACTTCTCATGGTCTAATTGAACTAAAATTTTGTATACGATGACAAAAATTGGATCGCCGATGATAATATTTGAAACGATTAACATTCATCATTTGATTCAATAATTTAAATTAATGGTCTGTTTCTAGCTACGCGGTACATTGATGGTTCTCTGGTTGAATGATTACCTGCTATGCCTGCAGCATGGGTTACATTCTTAATCAAGAACTAAAAAGGTTTTGAACTAAAATGCTTGCCTGTTATTCGAAAAAAAAATGAATTTGTCATAAAAGAAAGTGATAGGATACTCATGACAAAATCATGGTGATGTGGTCTTTATGTTCACATTGAAGGAAACGTGTGACGAGCGCCCACGCTTTCATTTTCAGTCTAAAAAATTTATATTTTTCGGGATACTATGAAAAGAGTTTTATACTTTTTATTGCATTTGGAAATTAATTAGGCTGTTTTTTTAGTATTTAACTTTATTATCTCATGAAACTTTCATATTGACCTGTAAGAAATTACGATCTTTCACGTTGCCCATAAGCAATTGCGTTATGCTCCTTAACTTGTTTTATATTTCTTAAACTGCGAAGACCTTTCACCTTTATTTAAACCCTATCTGCGATCCTTCAATAAGGCCTTCGCATGACGAATAATAATTGCCTAAATATCAACAATGACAATCTTTGTTGTTTTTTTTATTATTATTACTTTTTTTTTTATTATTTATATTATTATTTTTTTTTTATTATTACGACTAGAGACTGTTTAGTTCTTTCGTCAATAAAGTTCATGTATTTAGTGTCTTGGCTGAGTCTTAGCAGTCTATTTGTTTCTTATCATTTTATTATAATTATTATTGCTATTATGGGTGGACTTAAAAACTGAGCCAAGGCTGAAGCTCCAAGGCTTCTCCCCCCCCCCTGCCCCCTCCAAAAAAAGTAAAACATCATCAATATCCACCAGCCTATTGACATCACTTCAGGCCTCGTGTTTTAAGACGGGGTTACCTATAAATTTGTTTCCCTTTTTGGAAAAGCCCTCCTTGGTAGTGTGAAGATATCTGTCAATCCCCCTCCCCCTCCCAAGAGCCCACCCGTTTCTCTTCCCCTTAATAAGCATCTGTATGTGTAACTAGTGGAGAAGGATCTACCAGAGAAGTCTTAGGAGCTCAATAATAAAAAAAAGTGTTAAACAAACTTTTCGATTTTGAGCTTGGGTATATTTTTATTTAAATGTTAAAATTGTAATTTCCTAAAAGGGAAAAACCTCCCCTTTTTCTTCCTCAACATTGTTCCCGACCATTGTAATTCGTAAAAAAAAAACACAGTGTATTAGTGAGCTATCTACAAAATAAATTGATTAAGTCCATAAAATAATTAATGGAGGAAATTCAAAAATAAAGAAATTTTGCTGACTTGGATGTACTAATTTTTTGGTAGGAAAAACAATGAGTTTTTGAGATTTTCAATAGGTTCGAGTGTTGAGGATTGGGCTGGTTTATTTTAACAGGAACTACGTCGAATTTGCTTGTAAAAAGTCGTTTTTGGTTTAATGGCTAAAACGTTTTTTTTACTCTTTTTTTGGCTTAATCCCCATTTTCATGGATTATCCTTATGAAAATACGTACATTGCTAAGAGTCAGTCAAGGCTTTCAGAATAAAAATTCAAGATATCAACCGACTTAATCGATTCTACCTCTGAATGGCTCAAATAATGAATTAATTACTAAGATCCCCTCCCGAGTTTTTTAATTGCTTAATATAGTATTTAATATCAGGCTTTTTTTCTGACTATTTAGCGTTATAATAGTTCTGCTCCTTTATAATAGAGAATTCTTTACTTTGAAAAATTATAGAATAAAAGCTTGAGCGCGAAGTAGGAGAAAAAGAATATAAATCCACGATTTCTTGTTGCTGGCAGGGAAGCGTCTAAGAAAAGCAGTAATAAGGAGCTCTGGGAGCTTCTTGGATTTCGTCATTTGACGCTTGAAAAGGCTGTAGAAAATGAATCCCTTTTCTTATTTTGAAGCAACTGAAATTTTGGCTGGTTTGACCAGGTTATATTCTTACAATAAAATAATTGGTTTGAAATATGACCATTTCTATGAATGAAATGGTTGAAGTCGATTTGATAAGTGAGGATTCTTTTCAGCGTTTGTGTTATTTAAAGCTCAGCTAAGAGCCCTTGATACCCCAAGATTTTGAATGGTTCTGGTGCTATTCCATCAAACGGCGATTTAGAATGACAATATTAATATCCCGAACCATCTCCCGCGATCTTTCAAGGAGGGGGTAGTAATTAGACCTAAACTTACAATAAGACAAAAAACGATCAATATTTTTTATACTTTATTAGGAATTGGGAAACGTTTCCCATTTCTACAGTTGATCAGATTTTCAAAAATATTTTGCAATGCAGTATATCGTCAGTGGGCAGCTCAACTATTTTTTTTTCTTTTTTTTTACGAAACCCACATCGCGTATGGCTTAAAGCTGAATTAAGCGGAATAAATCTGGCAATTTGAATATTTTTTAAGCGCCAGATAGGAAATAACTTTTTCTACTTGCAGTTTCCCACTATATAAAAAAAAAAAACACAGACAAAAAATATGTAATACAGATGTCCAACGAGCCTATTCTATAATTATAAGAAAAGGTCTTGGGTATTAAGCATGCCTTGAAACTATTCGTAATGATGATGATGAACGATTGAAGACAGTTTCCCCTGTTTAGTGAACAGTCAATTTATCCAAACAATCAATTCCTGCTTATTAAACAATATTTACCAATTGTTCATAAGATTTAAAGATGATAAGTAATCGCAAGAAAATTTTTCACTATTTTATAAATTACACTTCGTTCTAATTTTTGTTTTATGTAAAGATTCTGAGTAAGCTTGCTTTTAATAGGCAACATTCATGAAAACATTTATGGAAGAAACTGATAGACGAGCACAAGCATCAAATCTATTGGCTACCAAAGAGTTGCTCAGTTGGACATCTGCATTATATACCTTTTGTCTGTGACAGAGACCCAAGATACTAAGCCTTGAAACGGCAGAGACATCTTTCCCTCCCATTTTAGTGGAAAGACTGGCTCTAAAGGGTAATTTCGGTGCGTTGGCCAGATAAGCCAGATAGTTAACAAAATGTTTTTGATGTAGCTTGAAAGCTGATATTTATGCTTTCGCGAAAACTTGCTGAGCATGGAACAGGAATGGAAGTCGGCAGTGACAAAATAGATTGACTACCACCATCTTTGTTTTAAAAGAAGGAATTACTTATTATGGCCGAATCACGCCGTATTCACATTTGTCAAAAAAAAAGAAAAACTAAGATTAATGAATAACATGTGTTTTTCCTTAATATGTCACACTTGTACCATAGAAGCGGAAAAATTCAAATGGCAAGAAAGTGGTTTGAAAAGGTTGAATTGTTTAATTTCAAAATGATCCCTCTACTTCACCATTCATAAATTTTACACTTGAAAATTGAACAGTGTCCAACTTGATGGATTGGAAACGTTCTACATAATTGGCCCTTGTAGTCGTCCGTAATTCGATTATATCCACAAATATGATTATGATGTGGTTCGGACATTATTAATACTCATATTCGTAGTTGAAAAATAAAGTATCTTGGTTTTATTTTCCAAAGTAATGGTGGATGGAGCTCCCACATTAAAGAAGTGTTTAATAGGGGAAGAGCTGCAACATTTTCACTTTTTCGGAATAAAATTAGTGGAATAAAGAATTAGTCTTTGCATAAGAGGGTTATTTTTATCTAAGACAATGTCGATTCTCCATTACGAGGCAGAGATTTGGGGATATGAGAACGCTGCCCAGTTAGAAAGCGTTCAGTTAGGTTATTTTAAGAGATTGTACGGGCTGCATAGAATGACCCATACTCAGTTTTTTTTTAAAGGAGACCTTGGACTGTGGTCTCTTAAAAGTTATAGAACGGTCCCATTGATACAATTTTGGCTAAGGGTTGTGCAGCCACCATGTGATAGGCTACGGAAGGCTGCACATGATGAGTTACTTCAGTTACGAAGGAAAAGATCTTGGCCTTTTAAAGTCAAGGAGGTACTGTATAAAACAGGTTTTTCTTTCACTTGGAATGATGGCCGTGGGCCAACTAGTCAACAATTACAGTTGGACAAGGAAATCAAGCTGGTGCTGGAGGACCAGACGATACAGAAATGGGGCGAGGAAATTGAGAATTCGGAAACTTTAAGATATTATAAAGGGGTTAAGATAGTATATGGGCAGGAATTCCCTTTTAAGTTAAATTTACAGGCTAAATACCTTACCTATTGGATGCAGCTACGACCTAATTGCCTTCCGATTCGTTCGAGATTGAAGGCTTTTGAAAGGAAGAAAAGTGTCCCGGACGGCAGGTTTGCTTGCCCTTTTTGCCAAGAAGAGGAGGAAAATTTGGAGCATTGTCCGAGTCGTTGTCGGTGTCTTTTGGGGGTAAGGGAAAATTTATTCGGGAATGATGGATTGCTGCTTCCTAATGCCTTGAAGAGTACGTTGCCAAAGTTTATTTGTCTAGTGAGAAGATAGCTTGATCAGTTTTTTGCAAAAAGAATAGAGTAGCTTTTATTTCTTCTTTATTATTGTGACGATTGTATTTTGGCTTGAAATACACGTTATCTTATCTTATTCATTTTTTTGTGGTCTAAATCACGAAAATTACCTGTCCTCGTGTAAGTAAGAGGCGACACTGTGGACTATTTTACCTTTTTGGGTCCATTAAGGGCTCAAAATGGAACTTCCCCAGGAAAGATTATTGAACAATGAAAGAGCATAAGAAAAGGCATTAAGTGATATATTCACTTTCATCCTAGCTAAATTGTGTTGTAAACTGCAAATTTACCGAATTGCCTTGGTTGAAAAATACACCTTAAGGGGACACACGTAGCTTTTTTCAAAGAAAACGGCGCCGAATTTCATCGTGGTCATAAAAAAAGAAATCCAAAATCGTTTCCTTCTCTTCAGCAAGAAAATAAAAAAAATTAAATAATAATAATAATGATTAAATATTTGATAATAAAAGAACTTCATAATTTAATAATGAAATAATTTTAAATTTAACTAACATTTTTTAATAAAATAAAAATTTAAAAAGAACAACAATTTTAATAATAGAAGAGCTAACAATAAAAGAACTAAATAATAAGTTGAGATCAATCATGCAACTATTGATAACCTGCAGTTGACAAGTGTTGTCCATGATGTTTAATTTTGAAAATCTCGCGCAATGGCATTGTTTTTATACTGCTATCGTTTGCCCACTTAGCTGCTGAAATTGGTGCCCGAAAAAAGCTACGTGTGTCGGGCCCTTTGCTCATACCAAAGCTGTCTATAAATATAACGAGGTGTAGTAAATCTCTGAAATTTTATTCCTCACTTTGTTGACAACTAGATTGTGCGATGAGACAATAGTAAAACCAATCAATATGGGTGGTCGCCCTGCAAATACAGGCGTGGACAATTGAGTTTATTTTTGCTTCACTCTGTCTTTTCAGTCTTCTTTTAATAGAAATATTCGGATGCCAGCTACTAATGAGACAAAAACAGACTGTCATTAAAAGTTAGTCCCCAGTTTGTTTTGAAATGAAAGACTTCTCGTGGGGTTAATTACCCATGAGGAAAAGGTGAAAAAATATTTAAAACGTAGGATACCGATATGCTTCATTAAATTATCATCTAAAACTTGTTTATTCTTTTTCCCCACTTTAATGTTCATTAGTGACACAATATGATGACAGGACAGTAGAGTGAAGATAACTTTCAGTTCTAGTAGTTTTCTTGAAAAAGAAGAAAAAAGAACTGTCCCTGAAATAAGCATCTTATTTTTATTACTATTACACACGTCGTGAATTCATGTTTCTTACTTTGCAGTAAAATGATTCTAATAAATTATTGTAAATTAGTGAATGAGTTTGTGTTTGAAATCAGTGTGCTCAATTAAAAAACATGGTAACTTGGTGTACATTAGAAACAGGCGCGTACAAAGGATTTTTTTGGGGGGGGCATAAAACATCATGTTTTATTTCATAATTTGAATAAGAAATTCCAAACAATTGGAGAAAATTTATGATTTTTTGGAGGCCTGGGCCCAGAGCCCCCCCCCCCTGTGAACTTGTATGATTAGGGATGTTGTTTGATGAAAGGAGAACAGAGGGGAGGTCAGTTACACCTTATCAATTTTCTTCCTTAAAAAAAAAAAAAAAAAAAAAAAAAAAAAAAAAAAAAAAAAAAAAAAAAAAAAAAAAAAAAAAAAAAAAAAAAAAAAAACACTGGAACAAAATATTTTGGTTACTACACGTTGTGTATTCTTTTTTTTTACTTTGCCGGAAAATGATTCTAGTATCTCTTAGGGGCTACTACCCGTTCTGGAAAATAAACTGCTTGTGGCCCAGTGGCAGTAGGGTTTTGGCTTTGCTAAATTCGTTGCAAAGAGTGACGGTAGCGCAATAGATTTCAAACGTCCTTTTTTATTTCTTTTTGGCTTTTCCATAAAAAGTACACTATTTGTATATTTTCAGACAGAAACCGACACAAACATTAATGTTTTTTTCACTTGCTATTTAAATAACTTAATTATTTATTTCTAGTTAATATCATAGTCTTTAGAAAACAACTTTGAAGTGGAATAACTGTAAGGAAATTTCCCGTTTTCCTCATGTATGGCTTCTTTCTTAAATTCAGTTTAGTCCTTGTCGCATGTGATTAGAGTAGGCCTTGTGCAAACGGATTTAAAAGAAATAGTAACCACAGTTGAGACAGGGGCGGCTCCAGGATTTTTTTAGGGGGGCAAAATAGGTTGGTCCGAATTTTTTTTTTTTTTTTTTTGGGGGGGGGGGGGGGCAAAATAGGTTAATCCAATAAACTTGCGTTAGGAACAAGTTTATTTAACGCAAATTTGAGTTAATTAAGTAAATTAGACTACAGTAGGGGGGGGGGCGACCCCCTCGCCTCCCTGGATCCGCCACTCAGTTGAGAGAAGATAAATTAAAGTTCTAGCTAGATTTGGGCGGAGGAAGCACATGCGTTACTGCAAGGCCGTACCCAGGATTTTTTTAGGAGGGGGTTTTACTCAAAGATTTTTTTCGGGGGGGGGATTACACAAAAAACCTCAGAAAACGTATACAAAATTTGTTTATATCCATATTTTGTCACGTTTTTACAAGTCAAAAAACATTTCTGGAGGGGTTCAGACCCCCCTAACCCCCCCTCTGGGTACGGCCTTGCGTTACCATCAACCATCAGGCGGCTATTTAACCTTCAGGCGGCTTGAGGCTGTGATCAGTGTCAGTTGTAGTGGTAGTAGGGTAAATATCCCACATTTTTGGGTGCCTGCAAGCAAAAGCTGCCCCCCCCCTGGACCGTACTCCTTCCTTAGTTTTAAAGGTACAGCAAAGAAGACCTTGGAAAGTGTTGTTTCAAAAAGAAAGTGGCTCATTTCAGCTGTAGTATGCGCTTAACCCCTTATGTTTTATGAAGTATTTTTCCTACTTTATGCAAATCCCGTTTTACAAATTATTTATTTGTTTGCTGTTTTTAGAGTAAGCGTATGATGCGTTATTATATATTCAACACGAGTCGAATAGGCCATAGTTGGAAAAAAAGGACAACAGAACGAAAACGTGAAATATATATATATATATATATATATATATATATATATATATATATATATATATATATATATATATATATATATATATATATATATATATATATATATATATATATGTATATATATATATATATACATATATATATATATATATATATATATATATATATATATATATATATATATATATATATATATATATATATATATATATATATATATATATATATATATATATATATATATATATATATATATATATATATAGAAAACTATAGACGTATTTAACTTGTAAAAGTAAATAACAGAAAAATAGGCGATTTACACGGAAAATCTAAGAAATTATAGAAGAATTGTAAAATTTCTTGTGATTTAGGTATTTTCGAAGACCACGCTGCCATCTATGACGAATAAATAAAGTTCAAATAGGGATAAGTCCTTTTATTAGACAGTGAAACAGCTACAAAAAGTTCTGGATATTTCAATCACATATACAGTGACGGTTATCAGCGGATGAACTGAAGTTTTACAATTAAAACAAAACATTAATACTAAAATAAATAATTGCTTCCGGGTCATAAATAGTTTCAGATTCAATGGCTGAGAGGTTCAATACCAGAGTTCATTTCAAGTCTTGAGCTGCAAACTTTTCTCCTTAATATTGCCTTAATGTAAGTAGAATTTTTAAAGAAGGTGACACAATCTTCTTCTTCTTCTTCCAGTCGCAGAACATTTTGTTTCTGTTTCACTGTCTAATAAAAGGGCTTATCCCTGGATGAACTTCTATTTGTTCTTGTGATTTGAGCTGTGGTGTGGGAACTAGCTAAGAATCATAAGCCGATATTTTTGTTCTTCTATTCTTTAGTCACTTTATAATAAAAGTTCTTAGCTGCTTCAAGTTTATCCTAGATTAGCTTAAATTGTACGAAGTATTTACGTATTTTCATCTACTCAGCTTTTGAAAAAAAAAATTCTGTTTGCGTATATGCATTATGTGGACGCGGTGCTTCTTTAGGCCTATTCTAAATAGCAAATTTCGTTTTCTCTCTCTCAGGACGTGCCAGCTATTAAATGTCAAAAATACTGAAGACAAGATTTTTTCAAATAAATTATTCATTTTTGCATTGTTTTCTAGGCGAAAGAAGCTTTGTAAATAATTGGCCCCCCAAGGATTGTTATTCGAAACACTTTCATTTTATTAGATGCATTAGGGATTTACGGCGGGGATTATCTTTTGACATTAAAAGTCAATAAAGATCTTTAAAGTAGCAACGAGCAATACATTTTTCATTCTTCAAACCATAAATAACTCGTGACAATGGCAATTTGTTTCTTTTTTATTTCTTTCTTAATGAGTTTAAATTGACATTCATTTCATTTGTAAGGCAGTAGTGTTCTCTGTTCTTTTTGTTTTTTTTTTTTTCAGCTCTGAACCATGTAAATCATTGTAATGCTTCATGTAATGAATGACAAATTTTTGTTACTCACTTTAGAGTTGAAACCAAGCAACAGGGAGGGGGGAGTTGGACCTGAACAAGAAAGAGGAACCAGAGGCACAGCTTTGGTTTTGACTTTAAAGGGGGTATATAAAGAATGAGCCGACAAAATCGTTCAGTGTGCCGACAAATGCGGACACATAAGCTAAATTAAACTAAAAACACAAGCTAAATTCCAACGTGAGGGCATTGCGCACCGACACCTTGTAACTGTGGGGGTAATTCCCTCCTTAGCTGCGCCCCTGAGAGCAACAAGCTGTTTTTTATAAGAAGATCGGAATTCGTTTTTGAAATCTCTTCTTTAATTTATTTAATCATTTAATTCTATTTTATGAACCTTGATTGGAACCTAGAACAGAATTCATTGTCTTCTTACTACTGAAGAGCTTTTCTCTTTTTGGAAAGTCAAAGGAAAATCAACGCTGAATCTTTCATTCCGTTGTTACAAGCTCGTCACAGCGTTAGGCCGCTTGTGGTTGGCTCACCACAAGGGTGGGGGAGGGGGTAAAGTATTTGGATAGCGTTAAGTTAGAAATTTGGGTGACAGAATGCACTGGACTTATATAATTTGTGCTATATATTTACACGTTAAGGGGGGGGGGGTAGAGTGTTTGGACATCGTGAAGTTAGAAAAGAATTCTTACTTCATAATATGCAGAATAATTGCCCACCCCTAGAATGCAAATATATATCCCAAATTATGTAAGGCCAATGATTCTGAAACCCGTCACTTGTCTTTGTGGCTTAGAAACCGGTTTTCTCAGATCTTACATCCAGATCAAGAAATCGAGTTTGTTCTGAACATTTAGCAAGTACCTATACCTCTTCTATAAAAGGATAATTCTCCCCTTCGAACTGAAATCCTTTACATCTTCAGAAGTTTAAAAAATTACAGAGTAGCGAAAGAAAAATAAATTTAGACTTACAATCCAGCTGTCAAATTGACCATCTTTCTTTTGATAGTCCAATTCAACTGAATAAAATGAACCGGTTCAAATAAAAAGTTTTATCACAAGATAATCTTATCAAATAGTTCGTGATAACGAACCGTAACTAAGGAGCGACTTGGGCCAATATTCACTAAAACTAAAAACAAAATTTTAACGACAATTAACACATCAACTGAATTGTCTTTCCATGTTCATTCTAAATATATAAAATTCATTCAGTTTATTGTTATTCATCAAAAGCTACGAATCTTGGAAAATTAGCCTGAGTTTCGAAAAAATTGGGAAAACACCACCAAAAAAAGCAAGCGATCCTAGTTAAAACCGCTTTTTAAAACCGCATCATATCCGAGAACCCTACCATAGAGGTTTCAAGCTTCAGTCTACAAAATATGAAATTTCGTTTTTTTTTCAAAAGAAAGATCATGGGGCATGATTTTTGTTTTGTTTTTGTTTTTTTTTAGGGAGGATCGTATCAAACCTAAGGCACTAGAAAATTGAGAGTGAGCTAATTCAAACGTAAATTTTAAGTTCCTTTTTAAGTGACCATAAAGGTTTTGCCACGGGAAAGTGTTATTTTCTGCCATTTGAGGGCACCAGACTACGAAATTGTCCCAAAGAGGACCAACTTGCAATCAATTCAAAGTTCCGAGGAGCTAATCGATTTAAAATTATCAATAAACTATGTTTTAGGCTTCCCAGTTGCAGAGGAAGTAATGGCGCGTGGTCGCAGTGCTGGATTTAACTAAGTTGATTTACTTTTTTTTTAAATTACTTCTTGTGATGTGTAATTTCGTATCAAATATAATGAGGGGGTGAGTTACTGTGTAGGTGGGGGTGAGACCAGATTCCTGAAAGAGCACATTTTAACGCCCAAACTGCTTACTCTCCATGAGCCTTCCGATAAATGTAGAAAGCGGTAATGGAGGAGTAGGAATTAATCAAAATATTTATCTATGTAGCATAAAAAATTTCATTTCTATGGCTACCAGTGGAGAGGTGGAAAAAACAAGGCGGGCCATCATGAGCCCTGCCAGAAAATTTATTGGGGGGGGGGGCAAATCCTACTAGGAACTTTGTATCAAATATAATGAGGGGGTGAGTTACTGTGTAGGTGGGTGTGAGAACAGATTCCTGAAAGAGCACATTTTAACGCCCAAACTGCTTACTCTCCATGAGCCTTCCGATAAATGTAGAAAGCGGTAATGGAGGAGTAGGAATTAATCAAAATATTTATCTATGTAGCATAAAAAATTTCATTTCTATGGCTACCAGTGGAGAGGTGGAAAAAACAAGGCGGGCCATCATGAGCCCTGCCAGAAAATTTATTGGGGGGGGGGGCAAATCCTACTAGGAACTTTGTTTTCATCAATTTTAAATGATAATTTTTCTCTTTGTCTATTTATATGATATAGTTCAATGTATTTAAACTTATGTATGTTATGTATTTATCCATATTTAACCGCTACAGTTATGTATTTATCTATTGTAGAGGTTGTGATGGCTTCAGCCACGTAGAAGATCAAAAGTCTCACAGAATTTCCATCCATGTGACACAATACTATTCATTGCACTCCTCTCCTCATCTAACAATAATACTCCTCTTTGTCCACCCAAAATTCTGTAGTAAAAATATTAATAAAGACTTGTTTAACAAAAATACTATTCATCATACTCCTCACCTCCTCACCTAACAATAATACTCCTTTTTGTCCACCCAAAATTCTGTAGTAGAAATATTAGTAAAGACTTGTTTAACAAAAATACTATTCATCACACTCCTCACCTCCTCTCTCCTCATCTAACAATAATACTCCTTTTTGTCCACCCAAAATTCTGTAGTAGAAATATTAGTAAAGACTTGTTTAACAAAAACACTATTCATCACACTCCTCACCTCCTCACTCCTCGCCTAACAATAATACTCCTCTTTGTCCACCCAAAATTCTGTAGTAGAAATATTAGTAAGGACTTGTTTAACAAAAATACTATTCATCACACTCCTCACCTCCTCACTCCTCACCTAACAATAATACTCATCTTTGTCCACCCAAAATTCTGTAGTAGAAATATTAGTAAAGACTGGTTTAACAAAAATACTATTCATCACACTCCTCACCTCCTAACTCCTCACCTAACAATAATACTCCTTTTTGTCCACCCAAAATTCTGTAGTAGAGATATTAGTAAAGACTTGTTTAACAAAAATACTATTCATCATACTCCTCACCTCCTCACTCCTCACCTAACAATAATACTCCTTTTTGTCCACCCAAAATTCTGTAGTAGAAATATTAGTAAAGACTTGTTTAACAAAAATACTATTCACCACACTCCTCACCTCCTCCCTCCTCACCTAACAATAATACTCCTCTTTGTCCACCCACAATTCTGTAGTAGAAATATTAGTGAAGACTTGTTTAACAAAAATACTATTCATCACACTCCTCACCTCCTCACTCCTCACCTAACAATAATACTCCTCTTTGTCCATCCAAAATTCTGTAGTAGAAATATTAGTAAAGACTTGTTAAACAAAATACTATTCATCACAAATTTTTCAAGTCTGTTCAAATTTTGTCCAAAATTTAAATTGTTATCCAACATTTTAATCCTTAAGCAAAAAAACTTAAAACATAGGGCAGTACTAATCAATTTACAATTATTGATCTATACATTTGAACAGCAGTTAACCAAAGGTTTAAGAGGGCCGGTACCCCACAATATATCTTGGTTAGGTCTGGGCATGATGTGGAAAACAATAAGAAATTAAATTAAAAAAAAACAGTTATTTTCAACTGAAAGTGAGGAACATCTTTGAAACCTTTTTGAATAGAAATTATTCTTTATATGAGCGGGGGGCATTCTCCTCCGTAACCCCTAGCTCTTTACTCTAAAATTGGACTTTTTGCCCAAATTATTTAAGAACATTTACTGACACGCAGCAGCCATTGAGTTGAAAAAAGGAGGTTTTTCAAATCACTAAAAAGCTTTAGCTTAATGAACCGGGAGTTGAGGAGGTAAGGTAAATATTAAAATGAAAAATTAAAGTAATTACTAAAAACAATAGCCTACTTATGAAAAATAGGATAGGAATCCCTACCTTTCAATTCTATTGAGCAATGCCGAAGTGTTGGACGGACATTATTGAACAATATGGATATTTTTCAGCTTGGTTATCAAACACCGATATATCTAATATTCTCAGACTGAGTGATTACAAAAAGTACAGCATTTTCAAAGAAGTTTGTTCAAAGTAAAACATAAAAACTAAGATTAAGAAAATGAAACAAGAATTTCTAGTATTGGGCGTTATACAGAAGAGCTGTAAGTGTTGAACTTTACTGAGTAATATTTATATTTTTTATTTAATTTTGAATACCAACAACCAATAAATTCGACGGTTTTATACTTCATAACTTTAAAAAATTAAAGCTTTTTCAAAGTGAACAACTAAATCAATATAATCACTCCCGGTAAAAAAAGAAGAAAGAAATAACGATAAGACACAAAAAACGTATCCATTCTGAGGGAAAATACGAAATTAAACTTTTCATATTATAGTTGCTTCAGATATCGGCTCATGGGTACTCATACATGCTAAATTTGACGGCGTATCTTTATCGAGATTTCCCCCTTTTTAAGTTGTTTTCCCTTTTTTTCTATAATTATGCGAAGTTTTTTTTTTATGCACTAATAACTTGGGATGTTTAACTTCAAACTCGAAACAAATAGGCCTACATATTTGGAATCACCATAAAAATTGGATTCTTTTGGATCCATAAAAATTGGATTTATGCTCTTATACTTTTTTTTTGCTCCAACCAAGTCACACAGAAAAAAACGCTTGTAGAAAACTAGAAATGGATCGCTCAGTCACAAATTAGAATTCATATTACCCATATTAAGGGTCAAAACCTATTGTCAGGCAGCCACCCATTAGCCAACATACTTTTTTTCCATGTTTTTTTCCTACTCCGCTTTCTTTTGTTTGATTTCCTCATAATTACTTTATAGTCCCCGACTACCACGGAGGTGATCATGGCACCCCCTTCCCCTCCCTGCAGATTCCCATGGGTTCGCCCAAAACACTCCTCCTCCATCAAACACTATCTAGGATTGGATCAACCCTCGCAAATATCCCTCAAGGTTCTAGTCATTTTCATACTCTCATTCCAGCCTGATCTGGGGTATCAGGCTTGCTTTTCTATTGACTCCTTATTGGCTATTTCTTAAAACTATCTAGGGATACGGTCTTTAGCCATTCGGAGAACATGTCCAAGTCACCTAGAATTTAGGCTATCTTTTTTTTCGGGGGGGGGGGTCGACACATTTGAAGAAAGTTAATTTAAAAAGTACAAGGATGTAGACTGTATCTATGCCTAGGGGGGCGGGGGGTCACCACCTTGGGTCCACCATTGCATGATGTCCCCACAGAATGGCGCTGAAGTATTTCATTTACAAAGGCTGAGTTTGTCACCTCTCTCTCTCTCTCTCTTTGTCTCTCTCTCTCTCTCTCTCTCTCTCTCTCTCTCTCTCTCTCTCTCTCTCTCTCTCTCTCTCTCTCTCTCTCTCTCTCTCTCTTTCTCTCTCTCTCTCTCTCTCTCTCTCTCTCTCTCTCCTCTCTCTCTCTCTCTCTCTCTCTCTCTCTCTCTCTCTCTCTCTCTCTCTCTCTCTCTCTCTCTCTCTCTCTCTCTATATATATATATATATATATATATATATATATATATATATATATATATATTCATATATTCGTCTTTCTCTTTCTATGTGTTTAGTTCTCTTGTATCCTCAGTGCTCGCGCTGGCACTGTATCCTGCAGTGTACTTTTTTTTCATTATTCGTATCTGATGAAATTTGTATTGTATGTAATTTGTGCTAAGAAATTTATACTCTATATATATATATATATATATATATATATATATATATATATATATACATATATATATATATATATATATATATATATATATATATATATATATATATATGTATATATATATATATATATATATATATATATATATATATATATATATATATATATATATATATATATATATAGCCTATATATATATATATATATATATATATATATATATATATATATATATATATATATATATATATATATATATATATATATATATATATATATATACGTTATTGGAGGGGTCTGTGGCTTTTCATCTTCAGTTTTATTCGATTCCAGTGCACAAGGTGAATATCTGTGGATATTGTAGGGCTAGTGCTGCATGATATTTGGCCATAGAGTTTTCTTCTTTGGGTTTTATTTGAAAATCTAGAACACTTATTTTGTTTAACAAAAAAGATTTTGACTTTGAACCTATTTACTGTATATTATGTTTTGTTGAATTCAAGACTACAATGCAAAGTTCAGGGTATAAGCTTTGAGAAAGAACTAATCTACCGTTTATGTACATTAATTCACAAAATATTCTATATATTATCCTTCCTACTTTTTTTATCGTTTTACAGATTCAGCCAAGACTGAGGGCCAGGTGGCACAGCCAGCTGAAGTAGCCGAGAAGCCGTTAAAGCAAGACAAACCTGTTACGCAATCTGAGAAGAAATTTGAGCCAGAGTCAACATCATCAGTACAATCAACCTGCGATAAATCTCGGATTACATTTGACGAAAACTGTGCTGAATGCAAAATGAATTTCAAAGATCCTCAGCCAGAAGACTTGATAATGTACTTGCATGCTCTTAAATATTCAGGAAAAGATTGGAGCTTTAACACACCATTGCCTAAATGGGCGAATGAAAATTGGAAGGAGGAGTAAAGAGGTTTCTGGAATCGGTGGACTGTGAAGTGTTATATCAAAAATATTATGTAAATAAGATGGTTCAGTGGAGTTGGAATTTTAGAGAAAATTGTTTACCTTTCAGAGGAGGCAAATACATAGTAGTTTTTCGGGGGGGGGGCTAGAAAAAAAAATTGCATATGAGAATTTCAATAAGAAGTGCCCAGAAATTCGGGAATGAAGGATTCTAGGGGACGGGTGGTTGGACCCTGAGTCCCCCTCCCCCATGCATACATCCCTGATATCCCTGATATATACATCCCTGAAAATGCTTGTAAACAATATTATTCTACTAGCCTTTTTTTTTTACTAGTCCAAAAATAAATTCCGTAAATGTTTGAAAATTAATTTTCCAATCCAAGCAAGTGGTTCGTGTCAATGTTGCCAGAAGCAAGCCCCAGAAATTGCACATCAGGCTTGGCAAAATTAAAAAATAACTTCTGGAAAATAAATTCAATTTGCGGATTCTCAATTTCCGGTTATAAATTATTACATCAATTCCATTGATATTTATGATAGCCAAGTCCGTGTAATTAGCAAAATATCTTCATCTCACATCATTGGCAAAATAGTTTTTAGAACTCCCACTGGACCGCTAGTGCGTTCTTTTTTATGACTTTGAGACAAGGAATTCAGTCATCGTATTACACATAATCTTTTGTAATTTCTTGAAGAAACATAACCTATGATTGGTACAGTAAAAAGATTGATTTAAGTTACGATTATTTTCTTGTTTCTTGGAACCGCACAGGTGCTGGTATTTCAAGACTTGTGTTAGCGATACATCTGTGAATTATTAGCCCTTCCTTCGTCCTCTCTCATCACATTGTTATTTTGCCGTCTTCATGCTAGAAGAGTTTTCTAAAATTGGAGACAGAAACGCCATTCAGGCTCAGTAATTCAAAGGACATTATTTTATGATTGACCAGATTCCAGTTGTCGCCGCAATACAGATTCATTACTATTCTCTCCTTAGAAAACATTGTCTATCGAAATTTTCTTTTCCCTAAAAATCCGTTTCTCCTTTCCTCCGTGTCATCGCCGGTTTCATATCATTGATTATTCATTCATTTTATGAAAAAACTCTATTTGTGTGTGTGTGTGTGTGTGTGTGTGTTGAAAATTTGCGTTGCGCTCTATTCTGCCTTTTGCACTTGCGCAATGAAATATTATGTTATTAAACCTAGTGGGAAATTATCTTAATCTCTTTATGTCTTACGTTTATGCAAGTGGGAATCCATTTTTTGGATAAAAAAAAAATCAATGAAAAATCAAATTTCATGTAATTATTTACCATGTGGCGTAAAATTTTATTTAAAAATTTTTCAATTACTAATGGTGGTGAGGAAGTTGGGATATTCATACAATAGCGGATACAGATGTTTGAATGGGACAGAAATGAATCTTGGGCTCCCTTATAGTTATTTTTCGCTCCTTCACCCCTGTAATTAGTAAAGCATTCGACCATCAGAGGGTGGAGAAATGTGCTTCCCTGACCCCCCTCCTCTCCCCCTGGATTCATGTGTACAAATTAATGTAGAAAAATCGTAACTAAAATTGGATGTAAAAAAAACACAGAAAATATAGAAAGAAGAGATTGAAGACATTTCTTAATTTCGGCTATAGATACTCATCTAACAGGTACGATTGATTCTTCCTTAAAATGTGTTCTCCTTTATAATTATAATAAAATATTAATACAAAATAAAACATTTTCAATTATTTTCATTGGTGGGGTATCTGTGAAATCTTAATTTAATTTTTTCCATCTCCCTTCCTGTTATTGCCGTTTTATCATTTCCTTTTCTAGAAGAGTTAACTAAAAAAGGAGACAGAAACTCCGTTCCGAATTCGGTCATTGAAAGGCGCTATTTTACAGTTAACCATATTCCAGCCCATCACCGCCACGTGCTTCAATGATTTTTATTATTAGTTTCCTTTATCACCCATATATTTTATGTACAAGATCAAAGAAGGCCTTTTAACAGTCAACTTTCTTGACGGTATATGCTGTTGAGCGTAAAATTCTGTTCGGAAAGTTTTGCGATTAATGATAATAATGACGAAATTAGGGACTCCGTAAAATTAATGCTGCAAGTGGTGCTGATTTTGTCTAGGGCTAATCTCTAAGTTTTACAAAAGAGTAAAAAATGGAAATGCAACTTTCGAGTTTACCGTAGTTTTTTTTTTTTTTTTTTTTTTTAATAATAATGAACAACTCTTTGTAGTTGGTGAACTCTATTTGGAGTCAGTGGGCCTTTACATCATGAGCTATGAATTTATAACTGATATAATATAGTAATTAATATGATAATAATGACATTATGATGATAATAATATAATAATAACTGTCTGTAGGAAAAAGTCTTTAAGGCATTACAGTTAAATTTAGTGTCAAAAATTTTCTTTGTTGATCTTCGTTGTGTCTTTTTTTTGCAAGGAAGAAAAGAAGGCATGAAATATAAGGCTGAATTTTATGGGTTTTATGGGATCTTTTGATAAAATTTTATTTCAACGGTTTAGTTTGCAAAAATGGTTAATCTTTTTGTCATCCACTGCAGACGAAGAGACGATAATTATTATGGCTTATTTGCCCGGTTTTTCAGTGCAAATAGGGCTAGATTAATTTCTCTTAGGGCACTTCTGCCGTGGAAATCCAATAGACGTTTTACGATATTTACTAAAACTTGGACTTATAGCCAATTCTCTCAAACTCAACAATTTTTATGAAGTGGCTCAATCCATGTTTATTTCCGTATTTTAATCTCAAGATCAAGATATTCAGAAGTTTCGATTTTATTCATATTCCCTTTTCTCTTACGTAAGTAGGGGATAAATAGAGCTACAGATATTAAATTTTTTTCAAGAAAAATAAAGTTTTTTTTTTAATAAAACAATTTTTTTATCCTTCCCTGTAGAAACCATCCTTCCTTAATAACAGTCAAACAAACTGAAGCAAAATTTTTAGTTCCTCCAATCTCGTGTTAAGTTTGTAATTTGTAATATAATACCTTTTGAGTTACTATAACCTACTTGGTTAATTAATTTATAGTTAACATAGCCATAACAGTAATATGGTCCCTTGAAAATGGTCATTGGCTGGAGTGCTGAATGCCCATCGTTAAAAGCCAGCGATCTAAAATAAAGACCCATTTTTATCAAATAAATTGCTTCAAGCTAGTGGGATCCTTTACCTGAAGTAAATTGAGACAAAAAAAAGGTCTTATTGAACAATTAAACAATTAAATTACTTTATATTGAAATAATTCAAAATTTTACGTATTACATATGTATTTTGAAATCTCTGAGTTGCCCTTTCCAGCCTTTATGGATTCTAGGCTGCAGTCCATATGTTAATCCTGCTAAGAGTACAAATAACGACGAAATAATCTCTCCATAAATTTGTGTTTCAGAAGTCAATTCGACCAAGTCCACTTTTTAATTTTGCTTTGTAGTTTGGCGTCAAAGTGCTTAATTGTCTCTTGATTTTTGTTTATTCATGTGGTTATTCAGTAAAAACTAGAATAAACACAAAAATTTCAACAAACACAAAAAAAAATTTCAAAGCCAGATTCGATTTGAAAACACTTGAGAATATTTTTCATGTTTAAAATATAAACCAATGTCTGAATAGCTTGAGCATTTTTTTTTTTTTTCGACGATGGTGTGTGCATCAAAAACAGGATTAGCAATGAGTCTTCCTTTTTAATTTAATGTCTACTTTTTTTCTTTAATTGGCAAATATAACAGAGAATGGGTCACGTGATGCCTTTATGGACACACTATGGGTAATGTTTTTTGTATTTCCATGCGATGAGGAAATCTCATAGAATACTGGTAACTATCCAATATAACCAATAAAAAGACTCGGCTCAGTTTTTTCTTCTTTTTTTGTTTTCGAATCTGATCTACGACCCCGGAGTAGACCAAATGTTTTCTATCTTGAAGAAAATGCTCGAATTCGAGACTTCGGAACTTCGGTACTCCATGCTTTTCATTATTCATTTTAATACGAAACACAAGAAAATGGTATAATAAAGATATTCTTGCTTTATAATAGGCAAAAAGTTTCTGCCAATAAGATTTTCACGATTCCTTCCATTTTCATCTACAATTTTGTCTTGAGAGTATCAGCTACATTAAGGAGTTGGGGCGGTATTTGGAGAGGACTAGCTATATAATGCCCCCCCCCCCAAGGCTAAATAAAATAACACAGTTTATCTGAAAAATATAATGAGAATCTGCCCGTGAGATCGAGTCCCTATAAAACTACCCCCCCCCCACCTCCTACGAAAAATAGAATAGCTTCTCTGTCAGTAGAGGCACCCAAAGAAGTGTAACCTTCAAGTAGATATTGTTAATGTGTTATTGATATAGTGAACTGCAGGCGACCTATGGTCCGAAACCAAGGGCGGATCCAGGATTTTTTTTTCGGGGGGGGGGGGAGGTTACTAATTTTTGACTCAGTTTTCGACTAATTTTACTGATTTTTACCTAGGTTTTACTAATTTTCGACTTATTTTCGACTCGGTCAAAAATTTCGGGGGGGGGGTTCAAACCGAGTAACCCCCCCCCCCCCTGGATACGGCCTTGTCCGAAACTACTTGAATTATCATCAAATTTTTTATACTGAATGGATTTAAAAAAAAAACAAATTTAAGAGAGAATGTTTTATTTCATGAAACATAACTTATGTTCTTTTTTCTGTAATAAAAGCTAGGTTAGACACATTAACTTTTGTTTAAAAAATGACATTTAAACTTCAGAGTGTAACAATTCAAACGATGGACTTCGCAATATTTGCTTTTTATCGGCATTGCCATTCAGGGCTTCTTAAAAAGATTTCAGTGGACATGATAAGTTATTATTTCAGAAACTGTGACAGGGATTATAACACTTGATAGACATATAATCTATCAACAGAGATAATATAGACAAGTTTGCAAAGTACAATGATCGCCAAATGCATTAAGAACAAAAAGAAAAACGTAGCTTACCAGAGGTGTTACATAATTCTAAGAAAAGAGATTGAAAGAAATCTATTCACGACTATAAAGATTAGGAGAATAGCCCCGTCGAATAGAATGTGTTTCCGTTCTTAGATTCTAACTTTCCTCTCTTAATTTTAATATTTTGTCTTCTGAATTGTTACTTATTATTCTAAACAGTTCGTAAACGCGATTATTTTATTTTCATTTGTTAGATTTTACATCAAATTTTGATTCAGTAATCATACCTGTTTAAACTAATAAGATTACCGACTCCGATTTGTTTAATTGACATTAAGAACTGTACTGCCTCAAGCCTATGCACTATCTAACAAGCCTATGCAGTTTTGCTTTTATCTTCGAATGATTCTTCCAGCCCAAAGTATAAACACATACTGAACAAGTACTGACAAAACCTATCCTCTCCACACAAAAAAAGTGACCCTATGTCCGCGTCTCCGGAGACGATTCCATACCTATGCGAACCTGGCAACTAAATGCCGTAGTTACACAATTCAATACAACTTAGGAGAATAGATTGGCTTATTGGCTCGGAGCGATTAAGTAGTAAAGCATTTTGCGTCTAGAGGCGCTGAGGTACGCGGGGTCACTTTTGGAGAGTTTTGTCAGTACTTGTTCCGTAGGTGATTATATTTTGGTAAACTACAAGCCTCTTCTACAGCAAATAGGATTTTGCGTAAGATAAAATTTCGATTCGTATTTAAAATTATTTATGTTCAGTGAATACCAAAGGTGTGTTGTTTAATATTTAGAAGTGGAAAAAAAGCAAAAAAAAACTACGAATTGTGAGCAATGATTTGTACGTATTCCGACTTCTTTCGCAGTAAATTAGGACCGACTCAACTCTCCCAGAACAAATTGATAAAAACTTTTAATTATTTTCAAATTTGATTTTTCCTTACTATTCATTTAGTAAATTTGAAAAAAAAACTTTCTTCAGGGATATTTACCCCTCTTAAAATAGTTTATTTCCGCGTAAAAGTAAGACCATACCCAGAAGCAGTCTACAACGTAAAATATTACATATAAAAAATAACAACGTTGTCAAATAACAACGTTATTTGATGGCTATAAAGTTCAAAGAAGAGTTTCTATAGTTCAGCTTCCCTCCCGCTTAAAAAAGAAATAGGTAAATATTTGTTGCGTTCGGATTACCTGATTGGAATTTCAAATTTCTGGATTCAACAGTTGAGGTGTTTCTACAATCTACAAATAGCGGTAAATTGGCAGTTATATATATTCAAATTGTGTAGGAATTGTATATCTGACTAATACTGTATACGCTAAACCCGATACTTGAAATCCAAAAAAAGTCTACGGTCCATTAAATTTGCCAAATTCTGAATAGCTCTCCGTCAATTCGAAACTATATCTGACATTATGAAATATGAATACGTTTAAATTTCAGTTGGATTCTAAGAGAAATAATTTAGAATAAATTGTATCTTACAAAACGCTTATATTCATCCTAATAACTTTTTAAAATACATTGAATGGATGTAAGATGTCTATATATATACAACCTCTTTAGGGGATATATATTGAATCAGATTGTTGTATTTTAACAACCGTATCGTATGTATATTTTCAAATATCTGATTTTCTTTTTCTTATAAAAGTATGAGTTTCAAAGGTCATTGAAAATTTGTATTTTCAATTGTGCTAGATAATATAGTTCTTCTTCCACCTGTTTTCTTCTTTGGTAGGTTAGGGAATCGAAGTCAGTGTTGTCAGACACCTGATATGATATAACGCGGTCGTAAAAACGAAAATTTTTGAAGTGATTTGATTGACCCTAAGTGAAGTGTAATGAGCGTTTTAGTGAAATTATATACCCCAGATAGTCAATCTTTTCTGGACTGTTCTCAGTCAATCAAGTAGGAACATCCTTAAAACTACTTTTTACACAAAGGTTTCCGATACTTCAAAAACGAATGCTGTACAACAAGAGCTAAGTGATGAACCTTTTTTTCGAATCAGCGACTAGATAACGAAAGATTTTGTTTATTCTCATTTGCTTTAAACAGTAAAAATGTCAGGTCAAATACTTCGAAAGAGAATATCGGAAAAGAATGCAATTACCACCTGGAAATATTTGCTCCACTCTTTAAGTACTCTCACTGAATCATTAGCCAAACTTTAGCGTAAGGGGGGGGGGGGGGTTGAGGGGATGGTAAACCCCTTATATACAGAATAATGTCTGTTCCTTTTAACATTGTGTTCTGATTTGATTCGAAAAAACAGGCTTTCTTTAAGTCAGACCGAAGACGTGAAATTTTGCCAAGCGGAAACGACCAAGCTGTCACCTGTTATGTTTCATTGAAAGCCTATTTTTTTTTCTTCGAAAATCAGGTAAAAAGAAATCCCTTATCTAGAAATGAATATCATAGCATTTTTTTTAAGGTGGATCTTCATTCAGTTTAAAGAATTTTTTTGGACCAGAGAATAGACATTTTGAACTCTGTTCTGAAAAAGAAGCGATTCGAACCCTTCCCCATTGGATAATAAAAAGCTAGGCAACTGGACATTATAGAAATTGCTCTGTTTTCCACTGCACAGTGAAATCTGGCTACTAAGCTGGAAATTCGAACCTTGTCCTAGGTTTAGACGACAAAGGCGATTGTGTTTCCGATAACACAAAGGCTGTGAAGTCTCAATTGAAAATTAACCCCCACCTCCCAAGAATTACCAGTACTTAAAGAGGAAACTTTTGCTTATTGGAATACGACTTTGTCGAACCAAGCCCAAACAAACGCATTTAACTCATCAAGCGACGTTAAATCTGGCTGCCAGAGCGAGAGTTGACTCTTATCAGACCCAAGCTAAATAAACAACTCTTGTTCTCGATTCATGCTCGCATAATAATAGGAATAATATTTTTTTTTTTTTTTAACAAAGATCAACAGGTATATTTAGTTTCTGTCTATACTGCCCTTAGCATAGGAGTATGGGAAACTAATTGCAACATTTGTTTTGTAAGACAGAAAATTTAAGAGATTTTTTTTTTCATTGGATAGCTAAAGGATACCTTGAGATGTTCCTTTTCTTAAAAAAAAAAAAAAATTAATACCATTTTCACAGTTAAAACCATATTCAATAAAATGAAAGAACCAAAGTATAGCCCTTCAAATTTCCTTAAAAGCTGAAAAATATCTCGCCTAAGAAAGACAAATATCGCTTAACATTGGTCTTGGCAGGAGGATTCACAAAACAGCGAAGAACTATTATACGGGGGGGGGGTGCATTTGCGAGTGAATTGATTATTATATTTGAAAATAGCATACAAAAAAGAATCGAGTGGTACATATTTATATTAGAGCCGTAGGAAATTATTGGACAAAACCATGAGAGCTTAATAATAAGGGGGCTTTAACCCATCCCCCTCCGCTTCCATAATTTTTTTTTATTCGTGCCAATTAGTACTAAATTCGTACCGATAAGTACCTTTATCCTCATATATATATATATATATATATATATATATATATATATATATATATATAATATATATATATATATATATATATATATATATATATATATATATATATATATATATATATATATATATATATATATATATATATATATATATTGCGGCTATTAATTACACGACAAAAAAGTCTGACTAAAATACTCCGTATTTCTGACACCATAGACCGTAGTTATTTCGGACTTGCAGATTATACCCCGGCAAGTATATTTTTTTTTTTACTGAAATCTTTCTTAAAAGTTTCTTTCTATGCATCAAATGATGGAAAATAAAGCTTTTACCACAAAACGCAAAATAACATGAGAATTATGTCCTAAATATCAGAAAATAGGGTAGCCATAAAAATTGAGATTTAAAAAAAGCCGAAGAACTTACCCCCTCCCCTCAGATGTACGTGCCTATATTATATACTAGTTCGATTTTCGGTACATCATAGCGACAAAGCTAGAATTGCAGACAGGCAAATAACCAGGATTTATTCTGTCGAGGGGGAGAGCCCTTTAAACTTATTTTCCCTAGAAAACCACACAAACCTGTTTGAATTTATTCTTTGTAAAAAAAAAACGGCAAGGTTACTACCCTTAGCTGACCAAATGAACCCACCCCCCCCCCCGCTCCACTTGGGAAAATATGTAGTTACAGCCCAGGCAAAACATTTCTGTGGAAGAGAAAATTTGAAAAAAAAAATGCGAAAAAGGTGAGCTAAGTCGAAAACACTAGGATTCACAACAACTTACGGGAAAGGACAGGAGCCTGAACTTTACCCAAAACAAGTGGTTGAAAATTTCCATTAAGCGATTCTATAGCTAAATACGAAAGAACACAGAACTGAAGTTTCGACAAAACTGACACTCGCCTTCTGCCAAATATAGAAATGTCCCCTCTATTACCCTGAAATAACACCAGCAATATTGCTCGAACACCTCCACTTTGCGATACCAGCGTTTACCTTGCTACTTAGTGTTTAAGATGAATTACCCTCTCGGAAGCAAACCTGACTAGGTCCAATTTCTTCCGTTTTGATAATATATTTTACCGTCAAAGCCCTTGATGAGTCTTAACTGTGACTACAAGAACATTCCCAATAAAAAAACGAACATTAGATAATTTTTTCAGAAGCGAATTTAACAGAGTTCGTAGTGATTGAAGTCGCTCTTCACTTTTCTTTGAAAGTGCTTTTAGCAGTTCAAAGTAAGTATTTATCGGGACACAACACCAAGATATCAAGGGACTGCTTGTAAAAAAAATCTGGAGACTTAATACTTCTCGTTCTTTATACACAGGAGAACGAGCCAGGTTTTAAACAGCCAAGGTTATTTGTCTCTCCAGAAATCGCATTTTGCTAAAGAATAATGCGACTCGATCACGAAAAATGTCACAGATCTAAACCAATGAAATTTAGCACTTTTTGACACGTGATTATAGCAAAACAGTCTGTCTTGTTCTCTTTGCATATAATCCTAAACCTTAGGACTGTGCCTCTTTTAAAATCTCGGGATGTTAAGAATGTCATGGGTTCTCTATATTACTCGCCTATTTTTTCTCCTAAATTGACCCCCCCCCCAAAAAAAAAAAAAAAATCCTGTGTCCACACAAAAGTGGCTAGTACTACAGAATTTTGTAGTAAGTATGGAATACAATTAAGCAATTAATACCAGCAACTAATATATGTCTTTTACGCTTAGCACAGGAGAATACAATCATTGAATCATTCGTGTCACGTTTCGATTCTAACTAAAATCTAAACCAAAAGTGCAGACTGTAAGTCCAAAAAACACCGGAATCTCATTATTCTTTCCAAGACCACAATATCCACCTTCTCGTATGTTCGTAGTATATGTTTTAACAAAAATGTCGTTAGTTCAGAGCATAGGATAAGGAGTAAGACAGAAGGCCAATTATGCAAGTTCACATTAGACTTGACTTCTCCTTCTCTGATACCAAACGATGTTAGCGATCGATTTCCACTCAAATTTTGTAGATACTAATTTAACTTACCAGCAAAAATCCTTCGATATAAAAGAGACGAAATTAGATCTCAAAGGTTGCTAATGACAGCGACTATTAAACCCGTAGATCAACTTAATTTATCAGCTAGGAGAGCTAGCCGAGTAGATGGCATCCTGGACTTGCATCACTCCGGATGAAAGTTCAAGTTTCGATGTCGCTAATCCTGTGGCTTGGGCTGTGGGTCAGTGGCGTGGTTCCGTAAGCTCAGCCGCCATGATTCTGGGGAGAATACGGTTAAACAAATTCCAAGGGAATATCTAAATTTCAGATGTCAGGTTAGGTGCAAAAACGCAGCAAATACAAGTCCTGCTGCAAGTAAATATGTAAACTTGATTGTTCCATGAATAGGAGGCCTTTCGAACAAGTCGGCATAAGCGTAACCAATCTTTAATCATTATTTTTAATATAAGCCTACATGGATGTGGCTTGACTCCATTAAAGCCATTAGAGGTAATCGCTAGACGTGGCATGAAAGTGAAATTTTCTAACACCTTGTTTGGTTAATGGCTTACATCAGTGGTTCTTAAACTGTGGTACGCCTACCCCTTGGGGATACGCAAACACTTTTAGGGGGTACGCGGCCGGCCAACAAAAAAAAATAATAAAATAAAACAACCCTTTAACTCTAGGACTGGAAATTTTATTTATATTTTAGCTATAGTTTACTTAGTACCGGTAACTGAGAAGGGGTAACTTAAATGTTCTGTGGGCAAAAAGGGGTACAGTCTCTAAATAAGTTTGAGAACCAAAGGCCTACATCATTACATGTATCATGTGTATACAGTATTGATTTAGCGAAATGTAAAGTCTATATGATACCCCATTATTTCGATTAATGGAGTTTCTTTCATTGTTCATAATTTCAAAATATAAATTATACTCTTTCATAGTCTATGACCATTCGAGATAATGACACAAGTCAGTGAGACTTGACCAATAGCAAATCCTTGTACCCAAAACCAAATGGCATGTCTCACATTTTCATAATTTTACGGAAAGTAGAAACCTGTTTTCGATGGTTTGCGAGGGTATTTTTTTTTTTTTTCAAAAACTGAACTGGGAAAATCTGGAAGAATTTTACTACTTAACTGAGTGTTGTTTTATTTTAGAATCCACATAAAACCATATCCAACCGTCTGAGCTAGATGTGCAGAAACGGCTTTCAGCAGATCAACAGAAAACCTTTCATGGAGTGATTATGCCTCTGCAAGTACTTCAATTTGGTATACACCCATGAAACAACTCTTATAGGCACAGGAGCTCAATTCCAGAAAGTGTCAGATATGCCCTCCAAAATTTTAGGCATGGCCAGATGAAAATATAAAAATAAAATACAAAAAGTAAAAACAATCACCCAGGTTTATTTCACAAAACTTTTCGACTTGCAAAATATTCAAATGGAATCTGCCGTTTTCTTTGGCAACGCTGCGTAGAAAATACGCAAAATAAATACTTTTGTTCTTCAGTTTAAAGTCATTCTTCACCACTATCAGCACTCTTTCCCTTCCTTAATCGAGGACTGCGTCTTGGACTGCCTTTCGGACTTTTATCTATAAAAAAAAACATAATAGAAGCGGAATTTAATTCGATTTAACATAGATAAACGCAGTATAAATTCAATAAATCCTATAGAACCGGCAAACAAGTCCCTATACTGAAGCTGAAACAGGATTTGCAGATATGTCAAGTCCAAGGGCGTATCCAGGACTTCTGTTTGGGGTTTTTTTTTCGGAGGGGAGGAGTGTTTAACAAAAAAAAACTGTACAAATTACAACTCAGACAAAAATTTCGGAGGGAGAGAGGGGGTTCAAACCCGGTACCCCCCCCCTGATACGGCATTGGCTAAATCCACCAAATGGAGACGAACTTTCACACTGACTCGTGATTGGTAAAAGGATGCTACAGCAACAATTAATATTGCATTGCAAATATTCTATAGACTACAGACCCATCGTACAAACTGCAAACTCATGATTTTTTTATGCGAAGGACCAGCCTTCATATCTGTTTCAGCAATCTGGATTGTGACTGGAATATTCTTGTTGGCTTATTCATGATTTTTTAGACTTTTAATTTCAGTTTGCGCTCCTAACCACAACAATTTAGAGAATCAGTGGCATCAATTCCCGAAAATTAAGCGGGGGAGGGGGAATGAACTTATTTCTCAAGTTTTTTTTTCAATGAAAATACCAAAAAAAGATTCTTCAAAATCTTAGGGGAGGGAACCTAGAGAGCACATGCCCCCCCCCCAAACTAACGCCACTGCACACAATGTATTTTCATTTGGATAGCCAAATTAGGGTTTAAGGAATCCAATCATCAATAAATTTGTTATTCCTAAAAAAAAAATTGTCAAAACTCGTATTACTTCAAAACAAAATTATTTTATTTTCCTGTTATTTACGATTTTAATATCCAAATCCAAAACACACTCTTTGAATAATTAAAATAGAAATTAAATGCATTATTAGTATATTTGAAAACCCAAGGAACATCTCCCACAAACAATCTCTGTATTAGGACTAAAATAGGTGGTGATAAATTATTTAAATACAAACTATTTAATTTTCGTGTTTTCTGCAGTTTCAACATCCAAATCAAAACACAAAAATAATATTTCTTGAAACCCATCGGATACAAGTGCAAAATGACAGAGTACAAAAGAATAAAAAAACGAAGAAAAGGGAATTCAAGAACAACATCAATAAAAATACGGTGACCTTTGAAAAGAAAAGAAGAAAAGAAACGAACTGAGAACTTAACCAAGTAGACTGGCCCATTTCTTCGCTAGATCATAGTGGCGCCAATTCACAAAAATGATGGGAAAGGGGCAATTTTTTTCAAAATCCGGGGGGAGGGGTATTTTTTCTCATTCTTTCCAAAGAGAAACCAAAAAAGGGTATTTTTTCAACAACAAAAAAAATGTAATTTTTCGAAACCTAGCGAGGGGTAAAACAAAAAGGGGACTGAATGCTTCCTCCCCCCATCGGCGCCATTATTAGGTCAGTTAGGTTTTAACACCGAATCGGAAAGTTATTTCGTGCCCGAATTGGTAACATTAGAAGGTACTTGACAAATAAGAAAGAAGAGCAGATTTTATATTATTCAAGCTTTGCCAGAAGTTTCCAGAATGGGCACACTTATAATATATTTGGAAGAGAAACAGCGTTGCAAATACTTGTCAGGAGTGGACAGCTAAGACAGCATATAGTGTTGAGCTTGGCTGTACGGATTGTCACTTTGATCTTTGTTCAGAATCTAGCTTTTGTTATCATTTTTTATTCAGCTTAGTAACTTGAAACAGATTTTTCTGTTTTTGGTAATATTTTGGATGACCAAATCCAAGCAAAATTACCCAAATTTCAATTCGGTCTTGGCATCAACCTATTGGTCAACGCAAGTGTTAACCTTTGCAGAAAGTCCCGCAATAACCCCTAAATGACCGCAGCAAGAGATGCTAGTATAATCTATGAAACAGAATATGCTCCAAAATTTCCTCAGTATTTATTAAAATTATTTGAAAAAAACTACGTTTTCTAAAGAGTTAAAGAGGCTGAGTTACAAGGTCGAACCTTAAAACGTACAGGGATTAGGAGGTGCAGTTGGGGGGCTGCCACCCCCCAAACCCCCGCTTCTGTATATGAAAGGGGCTGTGCCCTACTCAACGCCTCGCTCTTTACGCTAAAGTTTTTATTGTTTAAAAAAAAGAGTTGTGAGAAAGTCAAACTTTAGCGTAAAGAGCGAGGCGTTGAGGAGGGCACAGCCCTTTCATATACAGAAGCGGGGGTTTGGGGGGTGGAAGCCCCCCAACTGCACCTCCTAATCCCTGTACGTTTTAAGGTTCGACCTTGTAACTCAGCCTCTTTAACTCTTTAGAAAACGTAGTTTTTTTCAAATAATTTCTGCACGTTTTTGTACAGTTTATTACTTATTATTGCTTGACTAACTGTTAGCTGATCGTGTCAGGAGTTAAAGTTGGGGGGCTGCCGCCCCCCAAACCCCCTGCTCTTGAACATTCTTGTGTTAAGGCTTTTAATTCCTGAATACTCAAATCACGTCGTACAGGGTGCCTCCTAATCCCTGTACATTTTAAGGTTCGAACTTGTGACTCAGCCTCTTTAACAGCCCCCCAACTGTGCCTCCTAATCCCTGTACGTTTTAAGGGTCAATCTTGTAACTCAGCCCCTTTAACTCTTTAGAAAACGTAATTTTTTTCAAATAATTTAAAAAAGAAACTGAGTTTCTTTTTTAAAGTTTAAATTCAGTATATAAAAATTTGCTCTAACGGTGAATCGAACCCGGGTTTTCCGCCTGACAGTCTGGAGTATCAACCGCTGGACTAAAGAGACACAACTGTAATTGTTTTTTAGTAAATGGAATCTTATTTCGACGCAAGCAAATTCCCACAAAACTTGATATTTGGTTTTTGGAAAACAGGGAAGGAGTGATCAGATTGAGCTGAAATTTCGAGGATAAGCTCCCAGGCCCCAGGAAAGCTTATCCTCTAAATTTCAGCCCGATCAGACAACGTTAAAGGGGGGTTGTGGTGGGAAAAATTAACATGGGCTATTATAGGAAAACGAGGTTTTTCGTAAATGTAAATTCGGGGGATAATTTTTTCGGTCTGAAAATATCAAAAGGCCCTAACAGGTCGAATTCTGCTTCGAATGAGTCCTCATTCACCCGGATCAGTTGCTAACTGTGGCCTGTAGGCGTGGATAAGAAAAAAAAAAAGAAATGATGAATTTTAAGTGGCTATATTTGGTTTTTTGAAAACAGGGAAGGAGTGATCGGATTGAGCTGAAATTTCGAGGATAAGCTCCCAAGCCCTAGGAAAGCTTAACCTCTAAATTTCAGCCCAATCGGACAACGTTAAAGGGGGGCTGTGGTGGGAGGGTCGAAACTTCCGGCCTAGTTTACCCCATGAAGATAAAGTCGGAGGAGGATGAAATTTTGCAAGTTTCTTAGTTTGAGCTTGGGCTACAAAATGCGATTACCGCCGTCTCTCTTCGACCTCTAGGACCTGAAATCGCTTAACATTGTGGTGGGTCGCCTCTTTATAGAGGCACAAGTGTGCCTCCTTGATTAGTCAGTAGATTAAGGCCAGGCCTTCCTCTCATTATATAATTTTCAGAACATACAGCCTTTCCACTTGCTATTACAACAAAATGAAAATACTGTAAAGATGAGCGAAATCTTAAATAAAGCAGTGTAAGAAAATTTCTTCTCTGTCGTCAAAAACGATCTCCATTGTTATATTAAAAGTTTCACCCGTTTTTTCAATACTATCTCTCCTTCCAACGCTGTGGTAGCAGAGTAGATTCATGCTCTGCATGGCAATAAGGGGCCCAGGGATCAATCCCCGCTGCAGCAAGGTTAGGCGACATGCTTTCTACTGTCCCTGTAAAAAAGACCCAGCAACTGAAAAGTCGACTCGAACCCCTACGAGCCAGCAATGGCTCTGGTGGACCTTCAATCCTTTTTATCTTCTCTTCCTAAATGAAAATCCATCCCGAGTCTGTAACCGGATATTCAGAGCCACTACAGCAACATGTGAAAACACTGCGTAGATATAGTGATAATTAAATATAATTAAGCAGCTAATCAACATAAATTGATTATAAGTCTTGCACCTATATCCACGGAAATCAACAAAATTCCAGTTCAACCAGATTAAGGGAGTTGGATCCGTGTATACGGTAATACTAAGATGAATAAGCAAAACAGATCGCTATCAGCGCCATTCACCTTATTCACGACACTGCCCAAAATATGAAGGACCCCTATTATTGTTATTCAACAATTAAGACATGATACTTTAACTTGTACGAATACCTACTTATTTGCTGAAGAGTTGCCTTTGGAATCCAGTCATAATCAATCCCAGAAGTTTGTTTGTTCTTCTGCGTATCTGAAGATCGACTGCCACTCATTCTTTTCTTCGTATACGAGCCAAGGAATTGCTGTCCAGCAACCAAGGCAAGGATAACAACTGATGCCATAATCAGATACAAAAATATCATTTCTGTATCAATACCTTCGCTGAACTCAACAATGTTCATAGTCTCGTTGAAAACTGTATCACGGAACATGCGTCCTTCCTAAAGAAAAAGAATTAGCTCATTGCTTAACTAATATGAGAAACAGAACTAAAATTTATTAGTTGATTTTATAAGGTAAACAATCGCTTTCTGGACTAACTTTCTGTAAGATTTTAAAGATAAGCAGTTCAGCTAGGTCAATATAACTTCCAGAGATTTTTATGATTCGATATTAGGGCTGGTTCATTATCTTTCAATTAGGTACCCAATCATCCACCTTATGGTCATAAAGGAATCACTGAAAGAAGAGAAATATCAGCTAATTGATAACTCCGAGTAGGGCAATTCCGAAGTTAGTTTTTGTCGACTGACAAATTTTTGAGGAATTTCGCACCCCCTTTCGAAATCTTCTTATTCTGGTTTTAAATGTTTTAAATTCGGATCAAAGAAATAGTTACAATTTCCGAATAAACATTAATTTGAAATTTGTCTCACTAGGCAGCTCCTGCAAAAACAAATTTTCAATTTTTTTTTCCTTACTATGGGCTGTGGTTTGTTCATTGCTACTGATTACTGCAATCCCTCCCTACTCCAAAGAAAAAACGATTTTATGAGCTGAGAAGTTGATTTTTCATAAAAGAATCGTCCCCACTTTTTGAACTTCGTTCCTTTAAAAGGAGTATTTTGTAATTGTTTCAGTTTTTTTTCGCCTTGACGAAACGGCGAAAACTCAACAATGAAATTCAAAACAACATTGGGACGTAGCCCCTCTATTTAAATTTTTATAATTAATTTGATTTTGCTGGATGATGTTAGATGGCATTATTTTTTTTTTTGCTCAGAGCCGAACATGAGCGTCATTTCTTATCAATGTCCCTAACTCTTTGATTAATCTTAGAACAGGCATCATACTTTTTAATATTTTTTTAGGCTTTACACAATTTTTTTTTTTTTGAAAACCTAAAATTCTTTTTCTGCAGTAAATCTGAAGATGAAACAAAAAAGTATTCTTCTGTAAAGTCAACAAATTGTTCATTTGTAACTAAAATTTTAACTTGTTTAGATACGTTACATTAATTAATATTCATTTCATTCTTTTGTATTAGGCCTGCTTGGCCACCATTTTTTTTCGAATAGGCTACTATTATCACGCTCCGAATATTAAAGTTAATGCCTAAGACCTCTCTTGCAATTCACAGCATTGCCTTTTAGTGAGAAAGCAGACACAAATTTGGTGAATAAATAACGAAAAAATTACAGTACAATTCAATTCAAAACTAGAGCTCAATCTGTCTTTTGACACAGGATATATGCTGGAAAATTAATACATAGCATTATAGCCTCATAGAATTAACTTTAGTGAAGCAAAAGAAATAATAGGCTCCATCTGAGCAGTCCCTTTTGATTCAACAACGTTCACTCGGTTCTTTAGGCCCCAGAACACCGTAGTCACACGTGTTACAAAGACCAACGGTTATGAATAACCTGTGGTCTCCATTGACTTTAGCGTCACGCTTGAATTCCCAAAGCAGAAATTGAAATGGAAACAACTTGGTTTTGGAAGTCTGTATCAATACTAATTTTGTGTAAATATTGTCTACTAATACTATGTTTTTGCATCTTTCTTTTGCTTCTGCTTCAAGCTTCTATTTTCTTTATTTTCAAACATTATGCCTTAACTCTGATTTACTCAGATAATACTCGGGCTCACACATTAGGCAACAAAACTTTAATATCAGCATTCCAGTTTACATACTGAATATGTGGAATAAATCTCCATGTGGAAATGCACCTAAGTACACAAGGTAATAATAATAATAATAAAAAAAAAAAAAAAAAAAAAAAAAAAAAATTCATACAAGAATAATCCTGATTCCAAATAAGCATTATCTTAATGATGGTATATTTTTATAAAGTCAAAAGTTTTCTTTTATGACAGAATCGACGATCAACGCCAAGGGTACTATTTATCTACCAATCCCATATTTTTGCAACAAGCGATAAATCGATAAATTATGAAAGGGTCTTTGAATTATTGTCTCTTTATATTAAATCTCAAGGTAGGGATTCAATTGTAGGTGTTGTGTACGAACCCGTATGTGGTTCTGTCCCCTTGCTTCTTCCAATTCTGAACGAATTACTGGATATAATGCTAGAGCCTCAATGTCGAGTAATCAAAATGCGCAATTCCAACATGAATTTAATGGTTCTGAGGTACTATCATCTGTTGGTTTTCTTTCAACTATGGTTATTCTAAAATAGGAATAGAATTGTAGATGCATAACTACTTTATGGCATTTGTATAAAACTTCAAGATAATCTTCTAATGATATCCTTATAATGTCAATAAAAACATAAAAACTTGGAAACAGAGTTAACTTGTAAAAAAAAAAAACATTATGACAAAATTGTTCGATCTTTTTACTGGCTTCACACAGGGATTCACGGGGATTCCCGATTTAATTAGATTATTTATTTAATTAGAGTGCTTCTTGCTTTGACCAGAAGCCATAATCAGCATTTTTATTTTTTTCGAAGACCACTGAGATCCATTTCGCGCTGAAGAAAAAAAAACCTTATTTGAAATCCCTTTATCAAAATTAAAAATGCATTAAATGTAGGTAAGCCAAAGATACCAAAGATATTTGGCAAAGATATTAACCATATAATCTATGCTTTAGACTTACCAAATCTCGGTAATTTAAGTTTATAGCCAAACCAAGAGGTCTGCCAGTAAAAGCATCAGCTGGGATGAATGAGTAGGCAACTGTGATCTCATTTGTAGGTTTGACGTCTCTGTTATAACGGAGAGCAGAGAAATTCTGCACCACAAAGGAATGGTCCAATGGATAGTGAAAAGCAGCATCTACACTTTCAACAACAAAGTCATACTCAGCTTTGTTTGTAAATCCAACAAGAAATTCAACAATTTGGCCAGCTGGAAGCTCTACAATGGAAAATAAAAAACATAGCCTTACTTTATAATTTGTAAGTGTCCATAGTATCTAGCTAATCACGTGAGGTTATAGAACAGGTGACTGAAACGAATATTTCTCAAGATTACTTTTACGATGAGAGCCCATTTGGTTTCTGATCCTCAGAAGAGTGTATACCTTGTTGTGTTTCAAGTCTGGCAGATCAAATTAAAACTTCCAGGATTTTTTGTGTGTGTGCATGGAGGGGGGGGGGTATTCCTTTATTTTTTATTCCTTTTTATGCCAGTTATCCAACATTCTTTGGCTAGTAGTCAATCATTCATTAAAAAGCATTGTACTTATTTGATTTTTTTGCATTTTAAACAAATAAATGACTTACTTATTGTGCCTTCTGAATACCTTGCACACCAAGTGAGAGGATAGAGTTTGTAAAATGTTACACCTTACATTAATTGTTAGCTTAGACCGAATACAAGGATTTTTTCCATGTGATGCACTGAAGTAGCCCCTAGGATCCCTTTCAAGATTCAGCTACCTATCAGGTGTACATAAACTATCAATGTAACCAGTCTTTGTCAACTTAACACTTGAAGGCCCTTTTTGATTCACCCAATGCCTTTTTCCCAAAGGGCTGATTCCATTGTTTGCTTATTTGCTGGCTTTCCTTTTCTTGGTACAGTCACTGGTTCACTAGCTTCTTCAAATGTCCCTTAGTCTAGTGGCACTTTTTAAAAAGACCAGGAATGATTTCTTTTTAATAATTCAATGAATTAAAATCATATCTCCACGTTTTCTTTGGTAGGTGGGGAGTTTAAGTGATGCATATGTTCTGAGGTATTTTCAACAGTCCACTGCCTGTCTTGGTTGCTCTATTTGGAAATTTGACGAATGGAAATGGGCACCCATAAGCCGAATTTTAGGGGGGGGGGGGGCTTACCTGATCTAGTCGACACTTTCAATACTGTATAATAGAAATTTCAAAACAAAATATAAAAATATAAAGCAGCATCATTCAGCAAGGGGGGATAGAGGTCCCCTCCGCCCCCCCCCCATATGGGTGGCCATGCGAATGGATATTAAGTCCTAAATGATTAAATGCTAAAGATTCTTTGAGCCGATCTCGAGGGTAGGGGGTTCCTATCCTCCATCCCATGTTTGTAGCTACGAGAAAACCAAAATAATATGAATAAAGTTCGATCTTGACTACTACAATAAATTACAGGACCATATTTGCCTAATTGTCAAGCAGTCTATGGAACAGTTCCAGAAACCCAAAAACGGATAATTCATTGGTTAAGTATAATCACACTATTGGCAACTCTGTCAAAGACGATTTACTTGTTAGGCTTGTCTATTATCCTTTCTAAACGAGAAACGGATGAGCTACTTTTCCGCTGGATTAAAAATCTCTTTGGTTCACTGCAAAAAGTGAAGAACCTTTTCTTCAAACAAAGACAATTATTGAATATCTAGCCTGTTGGGCAATAGTCATAAAAGAAGAAAAAAAGTAAGTGGATATTCTTCGCAAGGACAGGAGCAAAAAAAAATCTTAGCCCCCCTCTCCCTCAGCACAAAAATCCCAAAAAAGGTTTTGCTGAAAGCATAAACTCGATCCTCAAGGCGTTAGACAAAACAGAGTAGACTTGTCACTTATAAAATTCGTAACGTTTTTAATTAACCTTACTGACTGTATGCGTAATGAGAAATACTGATTTGTCTTCAGGTACGTATTCTATAGCTTAACGTAATAGTTTTCAGAACTGAAGACTATTGATTTGCTGGGAGCCACAGACACTTACCATTTACATAAGGGTTCGCACTAACAATTCTGACTTGATTATTTCAGCACCTGACGTTATTTATTTCAGAACCTGATTTGTTCTCTGTGTTAATACTACATGTGAACATTTTTTTAAATGAAGGTAACGCTTTCAGTTACTCTACTGCAGTTATTTGAAAAGTAATAAGCCATCCTAATGGCATTTGTCAGAAAAGATTGGCAAAGAAAATATCATGGTCATACCCAATGTGTGAAAGTATTTATTAACATGCCTTGCCAACATTGAAACTAATGACTACTCCACCCTCCTCACAAAAAAATAAATCAAGTTGATTGACCTGATCAGATTTTGAAATTTCATGAAGGAAAGTTTTGCACCTGAATTAGTGACCCTATAATGTAAACACAATTTTTTGAAGCATGAAAAAGACCTTGAAAAACAGTTGACCCATGCATAAATTTTACCTATGTGCACAAACATTACAATCTTTTTGACCCTGCGCATGAAAATTTGAAATTTTTAGAGCTATCTCAAATCTTGGCATTCCAGGAGAGGTTGTGCAGTTGGATTTACTTGTTTTTGAAGTATAAAAAAACTTAAAAAATCACGTGATGCAAGCAAAGTTTTTACACACATCTGCATATTTTTGGAATTCAAATTTTTGAAACTATTCAAATCTTGGAATTTGGGGAGAGGTTGGAGGAACAAAGAAAACCTTCGAAAACTATTTGATGTAAGCAAAGTTTTTACACGTGTGCACATATGTTTTTACCCTTAAAACCCGGCTCCTCTGGGAATAACTCAACTTTTTGCACCTATCCAGATCTTAAAAATGTAAAACACAGTTGTTTAAAACATGAAAAAGCCCTGAGAATCACTTGATCCAAGAAATTTTTGTTACTCTTGTGAACGTATGTTTCTACTAAACCACAAACAACTGAATAAATCTAGGCAAAAACTAAGTATAGAAAAAAATAAAGTAACAATGAAATAACGTTTAATAAGTTTTGCATAAAATTCTTGATTTTTGCAAAACACTCAATACAATTTATACATTGGATTTTAAGTTATGGATTGACCTTCCACAAATTCCAATTTGTAATTAAATTGAAGGTGGCCTTTAAGAAGAAGCAGAAAATGATCAGTTATTTTCACATTAAAATATGGAAAATAATTATCCAGAAAATGTTTATATTGAAAACAATTCCACAAAGAGAGTAGCTTTCTAACAAAGATCAAAATATGCTCGGTTTTGGAAAATTGAAAAATAAATTATTTCATCTTCCAACATTACTGACTTCTTCAAAAGGTAGACAAATAAAAATTATTGGAAAAGTTCAGGCAATTCATTTTTATGTTTCCAGTTTCAAAAATGTACCAACTAAAATTTATGATGGAATTATTATAATTATGTTTTTATCAACTAAGAAATATTTCATTACCACAGATTTATCAAGAATACATACCTGATTGGAAATTAATCAATAAACAAAATTCAAAATTGGAATGAAAAGACTCTCTGAAAATTTGAGATTTAATAATTGATTAATTAATAGCTGATTTTATTAAATAATTTGTTATTTTAAATTTAAATTTTTCCTTATTTTAATTTGAATAATTTAATTTAATTTATCCTAATATTTCTCCTTATTTTTATTAAAAGTTTAATTATACTTGGTCAATGATCAGCCAAAATAGAAACAGACAAAGAATTAGTGCTGGATACAAGAATATTTCAATGTAAGCTCCAAATAGAAAGGAGATGATCTTCAACATAAACTGGGTCAAGAACTGGCTGAAGGAACTGTCAGTCTTGGCACTTTTCCAGAACAGCATGAGCTTAGGGACACTACACATTTTAAGTTTACAATTGTCATGTGTGTAACTTAATAAAGTTTCAAGTTTTCACATTGTTATTTACTTTCTTAGGAAACTATAATGGAATTTTTTTTTTGGCAGAATTTATAGCCCTCCCCCAAAAGGACACTTTTATGAGACCCAATCTCTTCTGCTACTGAAAAGGGGCACTAACAATCGAAACGTCTGTTAGCTTGACACCATTTTGTGTCAATTGTTATGATTACATTACCCAAAAGAAATAAAGAATGAACAAATGAAGATACATCTATTTAAATAATGGACTGAACAAAACAATATCAAACAGTTCGTGGTAACTGTAAGTAAGGAGCGACCAGCTCAATAGTAACCGAAACTCTAAAAAACGGAATTTTGATACCATTAGATACATCAAAAGAATCGGATTTTTATGCTGATTTCAAATATATAAGTTTCATCAAACTTATTCTAATCCATCAAAATTTACGAGCCTGAAAAAATTAACTTATTTTCGAAAAAAAGGGAGAAACCACCCCAAAAAGTGATCGAATCTTAATGATAAATCAAACCATTAGATTCAGCATAACAGAAAACACTGCTGTAGATGTTTCAAGCTCCTATCTGCAAAAATGTGGAATTTTATGTTTATTGCCAGAAGAAAGATCATGGATGCATGTTTTTGTTGTTTTTTTTTTTCAGGGGCGATCGTATCGATCCAGTAGGCCTAGAAGATCGTGAGAGGGCTCATTCGAACGGAAATTAAAAGTTCTAGTGCCCTTTTTCAGTTACCAAAAAATTGGAGGGGAACTTGGCCCCCTCCCACACTCATTTTTTCCTAGTCACCCAATCAAAATTTTGAGATAGCCATTTTGTTCAGCATAGTCGAAAATCTAATTAATATGTTTTTGAGGATGACTTAGTCCCCCAAAGTTCCCTGGGGTAGAGATGCAAGTTATGAACTTTGCCCATTGTTAAAGATACAGTATTGGTTATTGGGAAGTATACAGACGTTTTCAGGAGGATTTTTTTCTTGGTGGGGGGTTGGGGGTTACGTGGGAGGATCTTTACATGGAGGATGTTTCCTTGGGGGAAGGGACATTTCCATGAAGGGGGCGCCGGATTTCCCAGCATTATTTAAAAACGATAAGAAATTAAATAAAAAAACTTCCAGTTGAAAAGTTTCTTCAACTGAAAGTAAGGAGCAACATTAAAACTTAAAACAAACACAAATTATTACGTATACGAGGGAGTTCACCCCCTAGTCAATACCTCACTCTTTATGCTAAAGTTTTTTTTAGTACTTTCAAAAGAGCCATCTATTCTAATTAGCCAGCCTTTGTGATTCAGGAGTTTATGATTCGAACAAAATTCGAACTTTAGCATGAAGAGCAAGGTAGCCTATTAACTAGGCTACCTCGAGAAAGCCATTTATCCAAAAAAAAAAAGGAAAATTAATATACAAATTTCGATTTAAATTTTCATCTATGGTGAGCCAAAATCAAAGCTGCATTAATTCAAAAACGTTCAGAAATTAAATAAAAAAAAACAAGTTTTTAACTGAAAGTAAGGAGCAACATTAAAACTTAAAACAAACATAAATTATTCAATATATGAAAGGGGCTGTCCCCCCCTCAATGCCTCATTGTTTACGCTAGTTTTTTATTGTTTTAAAAAATAGAGTTGTGAGAAAGAGTCAAACTTTAGCGTAAAGAGCAAGGCATTGAGGAGGGGACAGCCCCTTTCATATACGGGATATTTTCTGTTTGTTTTAAGTTACAATGTTGCTCCTTACTTTCAGTTAAAAAAAACTTGTTTTTTGTTTTTTTTTTGATAATTTTGGCATGTTTTATATTATAACTTTGCTATATAGGTAGTTCCTAGACGTTTGAAGTTTTAATGTTGGTCTTAGCTAACATCAAAGATGCAATTTCTATCAGTTTTAGTCCTTAAAAGCCGAACTTTTTACCTTAACTGAAGGAGTTGCTCCCCTTCTCTATTATGTCTTTTACCCCCCCCCCAAGGTTGATCCAAACGACCTTCCATATAAACTTTGTTAACTTTCGACTAAAACCCACCTTTTTAAGATGCATTCCCCTCAAAAGAAACAGGCGATGGAAAGGGGGATGCATTTGACATTTTTCTACTCTATGTTTGGCATTTCCTAGTAAAAATAGAGTTATGTAATGAGTTTAAGAAAAACTATCATTTACCTTTAGCAAAAAAAAAATCTAGTATAACAGTCCAGAACATTTAAATTAGTTGAAAGAATAAACTAAAATGATTCAAAATAATTCCTGATCTATGTTTGCATGTCTGCATAAAAGACTTCCCACCAAAAAAAAAAAAATGTTCAGAGTAATTCCAAGGACAAAATCTATCAATGCACCTGAGATTAGTTCCAAAATAATAGATTTTATAGCTAAAATAAATAAATAAATCATTATAATGTATCCATCCTGAAATTTTGGCAGCATGGTATGTATCCATGTAGGGGAAATTGAGCTTTAAAATACTGGTTGTTGAAGAAGCCAAAAGAAAATCCTGGAATCTCAGATTTCGGACAGGCACATACTCAAACATGCTGCTTTTCTTCCATTGATAATGATGTACCAACATTAGTGACAAAAATATATGTGTATGAAGAACACAAGAATTTATTTTTGAGTGAAATTTCTGTAAACATAAAAATTTATTTGCTCTAGCCTAAGATCCATAAATAAATTTAAAAGAAGAAGCATATTTTTTTTACCCATATCATTGGTCAATTTTGGCTTTGTAAACAAAATTGTAGTGTCAACATCCTGAGACATAGAAGGCCCTTCATCCCCTTCTTCCCCTGTTGATTCCAAGTCAGTCCCATCGTCATCAACGTCAGCCTCTTCAGTTTCTGCTACAACGTCATCATCATTCTCAATTTCGTCTTCATCTGCTCGAACAAAAAAAACTACTCTGACCTAAAAAAAAAGACGAAATTATCAAATTTTATCTTAATTTCATTTTTTTTGTTTATGGAGTAAAAACAATGAGAACAACCTGCTTGAGTTTTCCATAGTACGCAATGCAGGGATACATACAAAGGGGAGCATTCGGCTTGTAGGGTTGAAGCTCATCCCAAATTTAATCTGGTATTTAAGTGGTTCCTGGTGTACTGAGAATATCCACTTTAGGGCACTTAAAATATAGTTCTAACTTTAAATAAAGACAGTTTATCTTAAAGCCCATTAAAGTTCAAAAATTACCTTGCTAACAAATACAATGGGATTTTGAAAATTCTTAATTCTATATAAACAATCCTGCCATGTAATTTTTAGTAACATCAAACTAGAAGTCATCAGTGTACCAAAAAGTGGTCATATTAGAAAATCCCTGAATTAGCCTATGTTAACTTTCCCTATAAGATCTGCAACTCATTCTTACTTTTTTTTCCAAGGCTTTTTGTCCCTTTAGATATAAATCATAAATCTTTTTAGTAAACTTTGCAAGATTCATTAAATATTTAATGACCAGAAAATACTTTGCATGTTTACTGAGAATTTGCTGAACCCATCAATTAAAAAATTATATATTCAAAGTGTAAATAGGGACTGCAAACAAATTCATAAACGTTTTCACTCTATTGCCTTACTGTATCTTTGTAAATCTTCTCTGGCTCTGATGAAAAACTAGATACCTAAACAGAGTTTTTACAACTGTAAAGTTTCTCTGCTGAGAATTTCCTCCAGAACATATCTTATTGCTGCACACTAATTGCTTCTGAAGAAGCAGATTAAATTCTGGACAGGTATCAGGTATTGTTTTTCAAGATAGAGGACCATAAACCTCAGGTTTAGGGCCTTTTCATAATGGTAACTGGACTGTTATACTGGAAGTGGTTTTTGGTTTTGTGGCAAGTGGTTTTGGCAAGGTCAAATCAGTTCCTTATACAGTGTCGTAAGCACTCTAGGATGCTGGCTAGAGATTTTCCTTTGTATAATATCATAGATAAAAATTACCAAAGATCTGGAAGATGCAGTCAGATGGCATGATAGTAAAATATTGCACTGGGATGTTAATAAATTAAGAGGGAGTAGCTAACCCAGACTCACATAAAAGTAGAATAGCCAAGGCCCAGGGTGTTTTTTCAGAGTGAAAAAAAGTTGGGAAGAATAGGAAGATAATTCTGCAAACCATGATTAGAATCTTGAAAGTGACAGTAGTGATGTATAGTTCTGAAGCATGGGTGCTCCAAAAAACAGAGGAAGATTTGCTAGATATTTTCTAGTGAAATTGCCTATGAATTGTTTTGGGTACCAGACAGACTGACTGTATCTACACCAAAAGTGGTACTTCTGTATTATACCAATCACAGTCAAGAAGTTTCATGAGTGAAAGATCTGAGAAAACTGGCTTCATAGCCACAGAGATAAATGACAGGTGACAGAATGCATTGAAAATGCATTGGCTATATATTTACACACTATGGGTAGGGGGGAGGGTGTAAGGTTAGCTTACTTTACCCTCCCCCCCCCTAAACTGCAAATACATAATCCAAAATATATTATTATATAAACTAAAGTAGTACATTTTCATCATGTTTTGGTATATTTCATTAAGAATAACCTAATTTCACTTCTTGAGTGTGTTTGGTATAATACATAAGTAGCCAAAAAGTGTGGTTCAATCCTTCTTTTTAGGGATATGATGAGAGAAAGGTTGAGGTGGATAGGGCATGTTCAGCAGATGAAGGATAACAGATTGCCAAATATTGTCCTTTTTGGCTATCATCTAGGGTGGCAGTTTAGCTACTGCCACCTGGCAGCTGAAGACTCAACTGGACTCAAGTGCTTTTTCTGCAGTGAGTATGAACATGTTTCTTGCCAAGGGATGCATCCAGACTTATTCCTAGCACTGCAAGCCCATGATAACAGCTCACTACTACTCAAATACAAATGTCTATGCTGTAGTAAGCAAAGCATAGCCAAACTTCAATTGGCAGTACTTGAAATGACACAAACTAACCAAAGCATGGCACCTTTACAGCAGCAGCAAGAAACGCAACCCGACATTAACATTGTCTCATCTCAGTCACCAGCAACTAACAGAATTCCAAACTCAAGTGCAGCCACAGTTAGCATTCTACTGCAAGCCAAAAAAGAGAGGAAACTATGAGAGGAGAGAAAAAAAAAATGAACATTGTAATATCTGGCATTCTAGAATCTGACAACAAGTCTGATGCTGAGAAAGTTGTGCAGCTGATCTCTAGCGATGACCTTGGTGCTCAACTACAACTGACAGACATCCTAGAAACAGCAAGACTGGGCTGCCCCCTCTCAGACTTGGAAAACGTGCGAGGCCCAAGGCGCCTACTTGTGAAGCTGTGTAAGGACTGCAAAGAAACCCAAAGAAATCAATCAAAAATCTTGAAGGGTGCACCAAATCTGCAAAGATCCACTGACAACCATGTCTGACAATATGTCTATGTAAATCCCAATCTCACACCAATGCAACAAACTGAACAAGCTGTGAGACCCCAAGCAAAGAGATTACAGTCCTCTGACAACTGACTGAATGCTGGCTCTTCAGCTGCTGGTCAACACTATCCCAGCCCATGTCATCAGTGACATGGTGTAGGTTACAGGTTCCAGAAAAAGGTCTTGACTGGAATTAAATGTCTTTATTTCAATTCTGATTCTCTGCTAAACAAGATGGATGAAGTGAGACAGATTGCAAGCACTGAAAATCCCCATATAGTTGGAATAGCTGAGGTGAAACCAAAAAATAGCAGATACCTGCCTACACTCCCAGAGCTACAGATTCCAAATTACAAGGTCCTAGAGAGAAACACTGAACAGTAACTGGAAGGGGAATCCTCTGCTATTACAGACAGGATGTCCAAGCTACCCCAGTAAGTCCCAGAGGAAACAAATTATCCCAAGAAAGTATCTGTTTAAAAATAACAGCAGCTGATGGAGTAAATATCAAACTCAGAATCTACTACAGAAGTCCCAATAGTAGTCTTGAAAATGACTCATACTTACTTGCAGAAATTACTGAGATCTGCAGTGAAAACTTATCAAATGTAGTCATTGTGGGCAATTTCAACCTACCAAAAATCAACTGGTCTAGACAGCACATGCACTTGCATAACCCAACATCACCCAAGGTGAAATCTTAGAAAAGGTGAATATCTCTCATCTGAACCAATTGATCTTTGAGCCCACCCAAACCAGAGGAACAGACAGACCAAGTATATTGGATCTGCTGCTGACAAACAATTCAGAACTGATAGAGGATATCTGTCTACTAGCACCAGTGGGAAAGTCTGATCACTGTATCATAGGCTTCCAGATTTTGGCCAATGGTAGCAAAGACAAAAAAAAAACACCAAGAAAAAATTACAACAGAGCAGACTTCACTGCAATGCACAATGACCTCAGCACAGTGGACTGGGAAAAAGAGTTCAGTTTGACTGAAAGTTGTGATGAAATGTACTCCAAATTTCTCCCAGTCATGCTTCAGGCTGAAGAGACACGTATCAGTTGCCAAACAACATAAAAGACCAACTCTACTATGCACTGTTTTGGACCTCATAAAGGAAAAGCAAGCCTGTTGGAAAAATTACATAGCTGACAAGTTGAGCCCTCTCAAAGCAAGAGCCAAACAACAGCTACAAAACAAAGTGAGGCAACAAACCAGGCAAGCAGCTAACATGCAAGAGCAAAACCTTGCAGAATCTGTCAAGACCAGCCCCAGAACATTTTGGAACCACATAAATTTTAAACGCATTGCAAAGCCAGATATTCCAAGCTTAAAGGACCCTATGACTGGACTCCTGATTGAAAGATCTGCAGAAAAAGCAGATTTACTCAACATGTATTTCACTACCATCTTCACCCAGAAACCTATACAGTCATCACTACCAACCCTGCAAACCATAGTCTCTGACCAAACACTCAGGGTTAAGATAGACCCACAGGTGGTCCTGAAGAAACTCAAAGAGCTAAGGATAAGCAAATTGCCAGGTCTGGATGGACTTCACCCCAGAGTGTTAAAAGAAACTGCAGATTTAATTGCAGAGCCCCTATCAATGACTTTTCAAAAATCCTTACAGTTGAATGGACTCCCTAGTATCTGGAAAAAGGCAACAGTTATACCATTGCATAAAAAGGGAAACTGCTAAGATCCACTAAATTACCACCCAATCAGTCTAACCTGCAAAATACTGGAATCTATCATATCTGACCACATCCTTGAGCACCTGTGCAAAAGAAAGATAATCACTAGCAAACAATTTGGGTTCTTGAAGAGAAGGTCTGTGGAGTCACAGCTTCTTCTGGCAGTGGAAAACTGGAAAATACATGCAGATAAGGGTGATCAAGTTGATGTCATTTACATAGACCTTAAAAAGGCATTTGACAAAGTACCTCATCATTGCCTCTTATACAAACTCTGCAACCTTGATCTGGGAACTACAGTTGATTGGATTGAACAGTTTCTTATTGGAAGGTCTCAAACAGCATCAGTAGACAGAGTTCTGAGCACACTCAAAGTTGAGGTAATCAGCAGTGTTCCCCAGGGCTCAGTTCTTGGCCATCTCTTATTTAACCTTTGTCTCAACAATCTAGTAGAAGGCATCCACTCAGAGATTCTACTGTATACAGATGACACCAAGCTGCATAAAGTAATCAAAACAGCTGCCAATGCACAATCTCTACAAGAGGACCTTGACAAGCTCAATAGATGGTTGTCTAACTGGCTGATGGAAATCAATATTGACGAAAGGCATGAGCTAACAATAGGGAAATTGTTATTGAATTGTAGGGAATGCCATTCAATTCAAAAGAAAAGGCGTTTTGCATCTTAGAGTATGCTCGGACTAAGTCACCTAAGACAGTGCAGCATGCCTTCTTCACAAAATTTGCAAAGAAGACACCAACTACAAAACAAATTAGGACTTGGCACCAAAAATTTCAAGAAACGGCTGCTTATGCATACCTAAATCGCCAGGACAGCCATCAACATCAGCAGAGACAGTGGAGCAGGTTCATGAAGCCTTCCTACGTAGTCCTCGGAAGAGTGTTAGAAGAGCAAGTGTGGAAACCCACATTCCACAAACAACAGTTTGGCAAATTCTGAGAAAACGATTGCAATTTAAACCTTACAAGCTTCAGCTTGTTCAGGCCTTGAGGGAAGGTGATAAGTGAAAACGTAAAGAATTTTGTGTTGAAATGCTAGATAAACTCGAAGAAGACGATTTCGATGATCGGCTAGTCTTTAGTGGTGAATCTACATTTCACACGAGTGGCAAAGTTAATAAACATAATATTTGCATTTGGGGTGAAGAAAATCCTCAAGACACAGTTGAACACAAGAGGGACTCACCAAAAGTTAATGTGTTTTGTGCAATATCCAAGAAAAAAGTTTATGGGCCATTTTTCTTTGAAGGAAATGTGAACAGAGATGTTTATCTTCAAATGCTTCAGAATTGGCTAATTGATCAACTCATAGAAAATGAAGACAAAAGTTTCATTTTTCAGCAGGATGGGGCTCCACCTCACTGGAAGCTCACTGTACGAGCCTACCTCAATGAGGTTCTGCCAGAGAGATGGATTGGTCGAGGTAGTGAAGAAGACGATTTGCTTCTGAAATGGCCACCACAATCACCCAACCTTTCGCAGTGTGATTTTTTCCTCTGGGGTTATGTGAAAGGACTAGTCTTTGTACCTCCTCTTCCAGCTAACATTGAAGAACTGAAACAGGGAACTACAGCTGCACTGGAGACTGTTACTGAAGACATGCTACAGCGAGTTTGGCAAGAGCTTGAATACCAACTCGACATTTGCAGAGTCACAGGCGGCGCTCATATTGAACATTTATAAAAATCTGTCATAGAACCAACAAATATTTGTACTTTTCTTTGTAAATTTAACCAATAAAACATATGACCTTCAACATAAAGTGTATTTAGTTTCATTAAGATCCATTGAGTAGTTTCCAAGATATGGGCATTTAGAATGGGGTCAACCATTTTGGAACACCCTGTATTATTATTATTATTAAAAAGAAGATTATCTCCAGTTGGGGTGGGAGGATATTGTAAGGAAAGATTTAAGGGAAATGGGAATGTCTGGGAGGGTTTAAAGAGGGAGGTAATGATAGAATGGGATGGAGGATGACCATGAATAGCTGTGTTGGCCTCAAGCAGCTTGGTGCTGTAGTGAGTTGTTAGTAGTTGTAGTAATGTAGACCTCTCATTTATTTGATAGCCCTAGGAAAAAAATGGTGGACATACTTGCTTGGCTATACCTTCCAAAGGTATAATTTTAACCCTGGATCCATTCCTGGACATTTTATTTACCTAACTAAACTACTTCCCAAGAAACTCAGAAGCACTTAAGCTAGGCTTTTACCTACAGCCCTAGGATATAGGTTTGTACATAACTAAAAACAAGCACTAACACAACAAAATTCTTAATCTCTGATATGCACTATGTTTCTATAAATTAGATTATCACGTTTGATTCCATTGTTATCAGTATCCATAGCCAAAATCATTTTCATTGTCTAACAGATCTAAAATTCTATAAAAATTTACTTACTTGTTGTGATTAAGGTAAGGTGAATATACATTGGCCATGCAGTAAACATTCAGTTTTCAACATAATTTAGCTAGATGAAAGTGCACTTGATGCATTTTTTGGCTCTTTCACAGTTCAATAATTGCTTCTTGAGAGAAATTACATTTTGAGCCCTTAAGGAGGCCCTATAAGGTAAAATGATTCATAGCAACCAAAAAAAAACCGCCTAGTGAGAAAAAATTGCCAATTGTAGTTGATTCAGGAATGGTAATTGTTATATTCTTTAGTCTTAATAGTAAAATGTTACTTCAAAAACAAATTTGTAGAAGAGCCTGAAATCCCTCAAAAATAATGACATAGCAATACTAATGTCATTCTTGTGGGGTTTCTGGCTCTTTTAAAAAAATTCTGCAAACTTGTTTTCATAGTACATTTTACTTTTAAGACTACTAAAAATATAATTACCATTCCTGAATCAGCAAAAAATAGAAATTTTTTCTCACTAGCCATTTTTAACACATTTTTTTTTGGTTTCTTATGGGCTGTTTAGAGCCCTATAAGGGCTAAAAATGTAATTTCCTACAGAAGTTTTTACTGAATTATGAAAGAGCACAGGCTAAAAAAAAGGCATTAAGTGATGTATTCACTTTTATCTTAGCTAAATTATGTCAAAACTACTGCATATTTACCAGCTGCTATGCTGAATAGCCTACATTTGCTTTATTGGGAGGGAACTGGACATAAGGTGAAGCAATGAACGTTTAGGAAAATTCTAAAATAAGTAACTTGGCCTTATTTATAACTGATTTAAAGAGGTTTTGGTGTAAGCCTAGGACCTTAGCTGAACATAAGGAACAATGTTAAGAAAACAATTTCTACTTCATAATATGCAGAATAATGAGAGTTTTTCTATCAGTTCTAAACAGCTGTACCTATTGTGCCTAAGTCTTGAAAACATTTTTAAACAAATACTCAAATGCCATTTAACCTAACATACCCTAACCTAATTTATCACTATTTGTCAATTGACATGTGCTGTGAGAAATAATTAGATGGCACTGATGCTGTTATTAGATAGATAGAGTACTTGGGTAAATTTCTAGGTGACCACATAATTTAGCTAAGATGAAAGTGAATACATCAATTGATGCCTTTTTTTGCTCTTTCATAATTCAAGAATCACTTCTGGGACTAATTGCATATTGAGCCCTTAAAGGGGCCTCAAAGTTGTTTTATATGAATAATGAAAGAGCATAAACAAGCATTGGTAAATATATACCAAATCATATTATTGAGTTAGGAATAAAGTGAATATACTAATTGATGCCTTTTTTTATGCTGATTACAAAAGTGAAAACATCATTTGATGCTTGGGTAAATATATACCAAATCATGTTATTGAGATAGGAATAAAGTGAATACACCATTTGATGCCTTTTTTTATGCTGATTACAAATATAATAATCATTTCTATCAGAAATGAATTTTAGCCTCACCCCCCTATATATGCCAATTCAGGGTATATATTTCTACATTAGGGGGGGGGGGGGGGTAAAGTTTAAACTTACCTCCTGTTTACATTAGAAACAGCTAAATTATATGGCCTACTGTAAATTTACCATGAAGTTTACCCCTCACCCCCCTAATGTGCAAATATATACTCTGAATTGGAATATAGCCTAACCTGAATTGATGACAGCAAATTGTTGAACCTAGGCTTATACCAAGGTTTTTGGGTTTCTCTGAATGTGCTCCTCTGCTTAGCAATTAGCTTATCCTATCCTTTGAACTGTCCTGAGAAAATGTGAGCTTTCCAGTCAGGGTCAACCTGATTATCAGCTATAATTCTTGAATTCTAGAGGGATATAAGTTAAATCATTTCTATTTAATGCAAATGCATACTTTTAGGAGTTGGTAGGCTATTTTACCTCAGAAAATCACAAAAGATCCTGGGCTACAGAACAGCTCAAGGATAAGAATTCAAAGTCAGTTCAACCATAAGAAAACTAGTTCTATAATTTCTTACCAAAGCACGAGAGTATTGCAGGACTAGCAAAAAGAAATAAAAGAAAAGTATTCCTTTTGAAAATCATTTTTGCAACGAAACCTTAGTAGACCCGGTCACACGTATCCGGTTTTTAAATGCACCGCTAAAAAACTGACCAATAATATGAAAGACGATGCAAAATGATGGAAATGATAAAGACTAACATTCCTGGCATAAAAATAAAAAGAACATACTAATTTTCAATTATATTAAAAAACTTTTGTCATACATAGAATCTGAATGACTCTAAAATCTATTTTCTTTTCTCAAAAAATTAAATGTACTTAAAAAAGAAAATATTTACAATTAAAGTGCGTCTTTAGTGACCCCTTGGGAAGGAAGTGAGAAATGTAAACAAACAGTAGGCTACATCTCCCCAAAGTTAAAAATCAAGTATTTGCAATAGACATCAAGACATGGCTGATTGTAGAACAACCCAAGACAGATAGTCCGAGTAATTGAGAGGCAAAATCAAATGTTTAAATGACAGGACTAAGCATGACTCTCTTATTGGACAAATACTTGTGTGTTAGTTTTTGGAAAGGCAGGCCACACCTGCCTAGTCTTAGGTAGGCAGGGTTGCCGCCGGTGACACTTTTTTTAAAAGGGCACTTTTTGGGAATCCTGACACTATTAGGAGACTTTTTAGAAAAAGTGGCACTTTTTTACTAAGTAGCACTATTTTACAAAAAAAAGAATTTTTTCAGACAAAAAACCGGAAGGAAAACTGTCAATTTCGATATGCATCGTTATCCTTTTTCTGTCAGTTAAGATTCTTATCTTAACTCCGCGCGCGGCAATTATTGGATGCAAGAATCTTTCTGTGTGGTGAAAAACGTAAACGTGTTTGTCTCTATCTGTGTTTGAGAAATTTTTATATTCTTATCACTGATAAGCGAAGATGATCCAGTGATCTTCGATACGAAATACTTGGCAATGAAGAGGACAGAGACAGACATTTAAATGCAATGTGGTGGAGAAGCCATCAATTGTTTTCAGTTGTTTAGTTCAACTATTTTGTGTTGTTGCAATAATTTGTAGGCTCATAGACGATAAGTCAGTCAAGCAGTTTGCAATTCTTGAGTGGGTCCGAATTCAATTTTTATGTTTTATTAGTTGAAGGTTGACTATAATTCAAAGAAGAAAAGAGCAAGAAAAGCTAAGAGTGTATTTTTGCGCTACTATGTTAATAGCGGTTACTATGTTAACCAGTCACTGGGCCAGTGACTGCTTAGCTTTACGCGTTTTTTCATCGATTTCAGTGACTGGAGCTCTTGAAGCCCAGTGACTGAAAAGCTCACTGGTGACATCGCACAACGACTCAGCAACGCAAAAACATCCACTGAGCTCACTAGTGTCCCACAAGAATATCTAGTGACCTCTTCAGTGACTGGTCCAGTGACGCAAAAATGCGCTCTAACGTTTCTGTTCATATTTTTTCTTTGAAGTCTTGGCAATGGACAAATGAATATTCATACATAACCATCAAACTAAAAACAAAATTAATACCAAAATTTCCATTATCTTAAATCCTATGCAATCATTAGGAAAATCACAATCTAATTTCACTTTTTTTTCTTACTTAAATTTATTGTACATCATTGCATAAATTGAATTTGGACGCACTTCCTCATTTTAGTTATTTCCTTCCCACTAATTTTTGATTATAAATGTGCTTTCACGCTGATACTCTGAATGCTCGTTTTTATTATAAAGGTGCTTTCATATTGATGCTTAAAATGCTAGTCGACTGTTTCTGTGCCCTAGTCCCTGGAGACATCGTAAAGAAAAATTTACTGGGAGTGGCGAGAGTTCTCGTGAAACTTATTCTATTCAGGTTGTGATAAACAAATTAGATGATATAGCTGTCTTATTTTTTTTCACTATTTGTTGCCAAATAGATTATTTGAAAGAGTTAGTGTCTGAACCACTATTAGTTGTGTTTATCATAGGGTCATCAATAGCTACGATCTATGATCGTGGCATTCTCTTGAGCATTTTCGAAGAAAAGATAAGTTTCAAGCACCTGAATGCATTGCAATAATCCAGATAGTCCATTTTGTGGAAAAACTGGATGAAAAACTCTCAAACTAGACGAGTATTACTGTCCTTTTTTTCCGTTCTCTCAAAAGAAAAAAAAAACTAAAGGTATTTCCTCTTTCTTTTTCCGTTCCTTATCACGCTATGAACAAAGACTGTTCAGAAAAAAGAGAAGAAAGTACTCTGTGGGACGAGTTTCCATTTTATACAGTAAGCACCATTTGTGTTTTAGCAGGTTTTTAGGAGGGGGGCTGGAAAGTTGACAAGAGTGGAAGTGCTGCGCAAAGCCGGAAATCAGCACCGACTAAGTAAAATCAAAGTTTCTTTTTTATAGTTGATAGATGACATAAGATCCGACATTTCATATTGGAGAATTTGAAGATGCGGGAAACCACATGGGGGTGATCCCAAGCGGATTGGCCAATATTTTCAATATAAAAAGCTTGTTGATATTAAAATTTGTTGATATGCAAATTTTTGGAAAATGACACTTTTTATTCAAAATTGACACTATTTTGCCACCCAAAGTGGCACCAAAAAACCGGCTGAGTGACAACCCTGTAGGCAGGTTGACCAAGAATTTAAAATTGACATAGGACCGTTAGACTGCCTTGAATGAGAGGCAAACAAGGACCTGCCGCCTATGGTCTTAGGAAGGTTGACTAAGAATTTAGAATTGACACAGGGCCATTAATTTGCTTGGAATAATAGGCAACAATCAATTAAAGCCATCTTCATCTTCCAAATAGTATCTATTCATTGCCTAAGCTCAGCCCAGCATTCTGAGCAAATTTCAATTTTTCAAAAAATTTTCAAATTTTTGGGGCACTTGCCCGAGACTCTGGGTGACAGAAATACTTAAGCGCATGGACTTAAGTACATTTCTAATTACTTAAATACATCTTTTGAAGAGTACTTTGAGTAACTACTTAAATAATATTTTCACGTATTTTGTTGGAACTTTACAAGGAAGTATATTTTTATCTCAAACTTCTCAAAAATACTACTATTTGCTACTCACTACAGCTCCAAGCCACCTGGGGCCAGCACAGTTAAGGATGCTCCCCTCCATCCCAATCCATTCAAAGCTTACGTCTTTCATACCCTCCCAAGGCTTTCATATTTCCTTTAAGCCATTTTTTTTTACAAATCTTCCCACCCTATTCGGAGACAACATACTTTTAGTTTGGCCATAGATGGGTGGCCGAAAGGGACTATCTTTGGTAACCTGTCATCCTTCATCCGTAAAATGTGTCCTAACCATCTCAATTTTTCTCTCATTATAGCCCTTATTAGTGGGATAGAATTACATATTTCGTATAGATTACTGTTTGAAATAAGATCAGTCAAACGGGTTGATTCCATAGTCTTCTATAGTCTTTGCTGTGTTCCTTAGCAGAAAGTCCGTTGAAATGATCTATATAAAGGGAGACAGAACTCAATCCTGCCTAACTCCTGATTCAGCATGAAATGAGCTACTAACTTCTAATAATATAGCCTTAGTCACTTTACTGGGTTTATCTGGTACACCATAAAATGCATGAAAGGACATTAACTAAAGATGTTTTATCCGCCAAATAAAATGCTTGTTCATATTTAACGGTATCTAAGGATTCAGGCACTACTCAATCAATAATCTAAAAGTCAAAATTTGGTCGACACATCCTCTTGCCTTTCAAAACCACACCGTTCTTCCATTAAAACCTTATCTACAACATCTCAATGTCTAAAACAGTGTCGTCATATTAAGTAATTTGCTTCCTACAGAAACCAAGCAAATGTCTCAGTAATTACCTCGCTTACTCTTATCGCCTTTCTTATAAAGGGTTTAATTAAGGTTTTCCTAAAGTCGGTAGGTATTTCCTCTTTTTCAAAAATCCTATTTTCAAAATCATTGAAAATTCAGCCCATCTGTCTTTATATCTTTCCCCATCACTTATTGAGGCCATGTTTATACCTTTAACTTGAACAAGTCCAGGTTGACAGATCAATTAAATATTTTATTATTATGTAGTCTTGTGACATCTTTAACTTCTTCGGGAATTTTATCCATGGCCTCAAATTCACACCTCTTTACCTCAAATTTTAATTCTTTCTCTAGTTTCCTTATACTTCTCTTATTCTCAAATGACCTATTATTCAAAAAGTTTATGTACAAACCCTTCTACATTTCTACCAAGCTTAAAGAGTTTTCACTAGAATTTCTAGCTGCTTTTCTAACTTTCCTCCCTAATAAACTATCTGCTACTTCACAAACTACTTTCCTAAAATTATTCCACCCATCTTCTAGTCTGTCAAATTTAAGACTTCCCAGCTTCCTATTTAACTGTTCCTGGAAATTTCATCTCAAATTCTCATCCTAGAGTCTCAACGGCATTACTTCCCAAAAGTTAGTTACCCTTCTTAAGTTTCAGCTCTAGATTAACTCTAGAAACAAAGAAAATTGAAAATGAATAAGGTTGTGCTTAAAACAAATACAAAGTATGTCAGATAGCGAAAATGCAAACGTGCCCTAAGTGTACTAAAACCAATTTGGATTTCAAACAATCTGTTTTGTTTTTGTTTTCATATCAAGAACAACTAATAAATAAAATTACACTGCTAGTGGAACTATAAAAAAAGAGCTACCAAAATATGCTTGGTGTTACCGTAGCCTCAAATTCCTCAAATCTCCAAGAAAATAGGCATTATTTACGTTTTATGGAGAAACTATAATTATGTGTTTTGAAATGCATGTTGTTTTTTTTTTTTTTGCAACAAGAGAAAAGAAAAAAAGAAAAAATACTAATCAAGGCCATAAGTAAGATAAGATATTCTTTTAGAATGATTACATTTGGGATTTTCAAGTTAATTTACTGTTTCAAAAAGACACTTTTTTTGTCGAAATTTTTAGTTTTATTAAAAATTGAAAAAAAATTAATACCACAACATAGCCTTTTAATGAAATTCGTAACTTTCAGATTAAGAAACAGTTTACAAATTGATTTTCTTCACAGCTGAAGTAAATGTCTTGAAAGAAAATTCTATGGATAAAATTTTCTATGTATCAGAATAATAACGTTAGATAAATAGTTTGAATTATAAAAATATAAGAAAAAGAATTCCTGTAATTTTCAAATTTTTTTTATGTTGTTGGGATAAAGGAAGATTTATTAAAATATATTTTTCTTAAAGTAAAGTATGGAAAAATACTCAAGCATACCTGCAGTTTAAGATTATTCAGAGTATCCATGAATTTTCAGAAAGGTGGTGGGAAGAAAAATCAAATTTTTATGAATACCTATATACATTAGTAAATTGATAGATTTACCATATGAGGTATTTCTCACCCACGGGCGTACGGAAGGGGGGCCGAAGGAGGCAGCTGCCCCCCTAGAACTTCAAATTTACAATAGATATGGCTGAAACAGCAGATGGTTGAAAAAGCAGTTGAAAAAAGGTAGATGGCTAAAAAAGCAGTTGATAAAAGGTAGATGGTTGAAAAGCTGAAAAGAAACAGTTAGAATGACAGAATAAAAGTCAAAAAAGAAGAAATTATCCATAATGTCTTGGAAAGATTTAGCTTCAATCCAAGAAGATTGATTAATGCTATAGCTTACTGATGATTTATGATTTTTGGTGATTACTTATTAAAAAAGATTTCATAGGTATGATAGAACTTGCTGGCAATTTAAGGTTTTGTGAACTGCGAATATAACTTCAGCCCCCGCCCTTCATCACAAATCCCCCCTAGAGAAGAAGCTACGCACGCCCATGTTCTCACCATCCAAGCAGCTCGTCGGTACAGGTGGTACAAGCGAAAATGTTTGTGGGGGGGGGGGGTGGGAGTGACCAATGGATTCTACCCACTGGCTGGTTGTTTTTATTGACTGGTTGTTTTTATTGACTGGTTTGGGTGATATTGCCAACAAAACTCTTTCATTTTTTACCAACTGAGACTGATTTTATTTTCTTGGTTTTAAATCATATATTTCAATCAGCTCTTTTACTCTAATAAAAAAAGTAAAATTGAGCTAGTTTTGAGCCAACTCAACTTTTTTTTACTGACAGGCTGAGATCATTGGGGGTGCCTATCCCCATACGCAATGCCCTTGCTTACTGGGTGGCTTGAGAATTGAAGAACATGAAAAAAATTGGATAAATAATGAGTATGTACTCAGACAGGGAATACAATTTGAGGCTAGCTTAGGCACAAATTGTTTCAAGAGTCGGATAGCTAAATGAGAATAAGGAGATGACGGGCAAGTTTAGTCCTTTACTCTGTTCAATTAAGTAATATTAGGCTATATACGTTTCATAACTATAGACAAATTTGGATATATGCGTATTTTAATATACCACTTTATTGAATTGAATTGAATTGAAATGGATGGTTCCTCCTCTCTTCCTGCAAGGACTCAGGAGGCTTCTTGTAATCACTATACTACTTGGTTTATATAAGATGTATCCGATTAATATCCTTTAAAAACTTGCATATCAATTTAAGTCCATTAGCACAGTCACTGTTCAAGCCCGCTCCACTTAGTATGTCACTACTCTGTCGAATTCTTTTTTCTCTAATAAACTGTCTAATATTCTTCCTCCTGTCTTCTGTTCCAGTACATTCGAATAACAGATGTTCTACCGTTTCCTCATTTCCACAAAATGCACATCTCGGATCTTCATTATAGAAACGGGCTCTATATTTCTGAATTCCTGCATGACCTGACCTTAGTCTGAATATCACCCTGGCTTCAGATTTACTTAGCGGTCCATATATTTTCTTTTCAAATTGCCTTTCTTTCTTTTGTGTAACTAACATATTTGTTGAGAACACACGGCTGTCCTCGAATGTCTTTATTCTCAATTTCTTTATCACTTCTCCAATTTGATTAACCATCCTGGGCGTGATATCTACAAATGTTTGCCCATCTTCTGTGGATGCTTGTTTTGCTGCAGTGTCAGCCATTTCATTTCCATTAATGTTTGCATGCCCCGGTACCCAATCCAATGTGATGGTTACTCCCTTTTTCAGTAGTTTCTGTAATTCCTCATGGCAAAAGATCACTTCAGGAGCTACTTTATTTGCTAGATAAATATTCTTGATTGCCTCCAAACCACTTTTTGAATCCGAACAGATTCTATATTTTTCACCTGTGGGTCCCAAATCTATTATGTAACTCACTGCTTTGGCTATTGCAACTACTTCTGCTTGAAAAACTGTAGTTACATCACTTAATTTAATCAATTTAACTATATTCTTGGAGGGAATTACAAAAGCAGCCCCCACTCTATTATCCACTTTGGATGCATCTGTGAAGATATCCACAGTGTCAAGATATTGCATTTCTTTTGTCATCTTGAATGATTGATCATAATCTAGATTATCCCACTTTTCAAATTCAGTATTGCACTGGTATGGGATGGATTTCCACTGAGGGGTTATGAACATATTGGACACTCTCAACATTGATGTCAACTGACAATCCATTTGAAACTCTTCCATTATCTCCTTTGCCCTCACAATACCGAATAGTTTCTTCCATGAACACCACAACCTTCCCTCTTTTAGCATTCTTGATTTAATTGGATTCGACTGGTCAGATATCCATGTCTTCCGTAAGAACTTTAATGTTGCTATGTCTCTCCTGCTACCTAGCTTCTCAATCCCACTTTCTGATTCGAGAAAGCTCCGTGGAGTTGTCTTTCTTGCTCCGAAAGCTGTCCTTAAAGCACTGTATTGAATAGTTTCCAGCTCCTCTAACAAGGACTTAGACGCTGCCATATAAATTATTCCTCCATATTCCAATTTCGCTCTTATGTATTTTATATAAAATTCCATCAAAAAGTCGGGCTTTGGCCCAAAATTTGCTCCACATAACATTTTCATAATATTTAATCTTTTGGCACATGTTTTCTTTAACTGTCTTATATGAGCTTTAAACGTCAACTTTCTATCAATGGTAATTCCAAGCCATTTAAATTGGTTCACGGTTTCAATTTTTTCCCCATTTAGAAAAAGGCAAAGAGCAGAGTACTTTTTTGTTCGCGTGATTACCATTGCTTTGGTTTTCTCGACCGAAAACTGCACACAATTTTCCATACCACTTTATTAAAAGATTACCACTTTATTAAAAGATTCTTTTCATGCTTTGTAATTTTGGCATGAAAAATCGTAACTCAACTGGTCTACTTCGATAACAGCTGCCTTACATCCCGAGTTGAAGAAATAAAAGAAAACTCATTAAGTAAATTTTCTAAAATGAGTAGAAAATGCCTCAGAACCTTAGGTAGGCTGTACATAAGAAATTAATGCCCTAGTTGGTAAAATTCTACTTTAGTTACTTTTACCTATATTGGAAAGGGGTGAGGTTAGGAAACTGAAACTTTCAGGGATGGGTCTACAGGCTAAAATATGTCCTGGGAAGGTATTTTGAAGTACTTATCTCGGTAAAATTCTACTTTAGCTACTTTTGGCTATCTTGGAAAGGGGCTAAGTTAGGAAAATCAAGCTTTCAGGGATGGGTCTAGGCCTACAGGCTAACATATGTTGCAGGAAGGTATTTTGAAGTATCTACCTCCACTCCTTGTCCCTCTAGAGGGTGCTGAAATTGCCTAAATGACAGGTTGACCTATTAAAATTTTGATAAAACAACATTTTACCTTAATTTTCACTAATCAATTTCTTTTTCTCTGGCTTTAGTTTTGAAAATACAATTCCTGTTATTTGAGTAGAATTTTAAGCCATATCAATAGTTTTTTTTTTTTCAAAATTTAGGAAATATATTTGCATATCTTTAAAACCTTACAAATTGGGATTGAGCAAAGTTTTGAAGCTGAAAACAATTTGTTGTACTTCATTTAAGCAGAAGATCTATTTTGCAGGGTGTCACTTTTATAACACACAGATTTTTCAAGGTTATCAAGGGTCAGAAGGTAAAGTTCTATGAAATCATATTAGGCCTATTGAGTTAGGAATAAAGTGAATACACCATTTGATGCCTTTTTTTATGCTGATTACAAATATAATAATCATTTCTATCGGAAATGAATTTCAGCCCCCCCCCCCTATATATACCTAACCTAACCCTGAATTAGCATATAGGGTAAGACACCCAGTAGTCAGACACTTTAATCACTTTGAAAACTTTTTGACATTTAAACTACTCTAATTACTGTATTATACCACCTAGAAACTTAATTTTTGTATCAAAAAATTTCTGAAGAATTTCTGAACAAGTAGGTTACTAATTCAAATAGTTTCACTTGTACAGTGCCTCCTATTTTTGAATTTACTAACAAGTGACAATTCTGCCTAAACTCGGACATACAAATGGGTCATTGTAAATTGGTCATTAATATAGTATAAAAGATTCTGTCCAAGAATAGGCAGGTGGCCGACTACTGGGTGTCTTACCCTATAGGGGGGGGGGGGGCTGAAATTCATTTCCGATAGAAATGATTATTATATTTGTAATCAGCATAAAAAAAAGGTATCGAATAGTGTATTCACTTTTGTCCTAACTCAATAATATGATTTCATAGAACTTTACCAGTCAGAACCCTTTAGAGAGAGAAGGAGTGGAGGTAAATACTTCAAAATACCTTCCCAGGGCATACTTTAGCCTGTAGACCCATCCCTAAAAGTTTCATTTTCCCAACCTAATCCCTTTCCAAGAAAGCCAGAAGTAGCTAAAATAGAATTTTACCCAGTGGTAAAATTCTACTTTTATAAATAGGATGTTCAAGAGTGATATATTTCAAAAATACATATTTATAACAATTCAAACCTCATTTATTAGGCAACTCAAATATAAACCTTTTTTGGTAAATTTCTAGGTGGTACTGTAATTTGGCTAGGATGAAAGTGCAAACATCATTTGATGCTTTTTTATGCCCTTTCATAATATAATATTTACTTCTGTTGCAAATTGCATGCAACAAAAGCCCCTTGAGCTTTTAAAGGGGCCACAAAGGTGTTTCATTTTTGTAACCACACAAAGAAGTTATAACCCAACCTAACCTGGTAAATTTCTAGGTGACACTATAATATAGCTAGGATGAAAGTGAAAACATCATTTGATTCCTTTTTATGCTTTTTCATAATACAATAATCACTTCCTTTGCAAATTGCATCTTGAGCCCTTAAAGGGGCCCCAAATGTATTGTATATGAATTATAAAACAGCATAAAAAAAGCATCAAATGATGTTTTCACTTTCTTCCTAGCTAAATTATATGGCCCACTGCAAATTTACCATGAACTTTAACCCAAGCCCCCCCCCACCACCACCACCCCTAATGTGCAAATATATACCCTAAATTGGAATATACCCTGAATTGTCAACAGCAAAATTTTGAATAGCAAAATTCAGCACTATTTTTGTTGATGACATTTGATAAACAAGGAACAGTAGGAAAATAGTTTGAATTGAAAATCAAGTATTTTATAGGTTAGGTTATAACTTCTTTGTGTGGTTACAAAAATGAAATAAGCTTGGGGCCCCTTTAAGGGCTCAAGATGCAATTTGCAACAGAAGTAATTATTGTATTATGAAAGAGCATAAAAAAGGTATCAAATGATGTTTTCACTTTCATTCTAGCTAAATTATAGTGCCACCTAGAGATTTACGCCTAACCTACAAAATACTTGATTTTCAATTCAAACTTCCTACCACTTCAAGTTAGGTTATAACTTCTTTGTGTGGTTACAAAAATGAAATAAGCTTGGGGCCCCTTTAAGGGCTCAAGATGCAATTTGCAACAGAAGTAATTATTGTATTATGAAAGAGCATAAAAAAGGTATCAAATGATGTTTTCACTTTCATTCTAGCTAAATTATAGTGCCACCTAGAGATTTACGCCTAACCTACAAAATACTTGATTTTCAATTCAAACTTCCTACCACTTCAAGTTTTTCAAATGCTGTCAACAAAAATAGTGCTAAATTTTTTGATTCAAAAGTTCGCCATCAAGAATTCAGGGTATATTCTAAAGCATAGCATATATTATATATGTAACCTAACCTAGGTACCTTTTTTGCCCCTAAAACTCCAAAAAACTAAATTTTAAACATAGTTCCTGGAGTAGCCAGCAAAATCCTGTTTTTTCATTGGATCTTTGAAATTCTATAGGTGGTCTTTCTTGCTTGTTTATTGGATTGTACACAAGTACTGAAAAAAATACATTAAATATTTGTGATTTATGGAATAAATATCAAGCTATAAAAATTATATTTTTAGAATTGGAAGAAAATCAACTTTTTGTTAATTTTTGAATAAAACTGAAACACTGAAAGGATATATACATCCAAATAAGATAATCAGAATTTCCAAAAAGAGGTCCATCTAGGTAAGCCAATAAACTAATAATTTCAAGTGTTTGATCTTAAATAATTTTAATAATAATTAAATTGATGCATAATTAAGTTTTTTAGCTATTCATTGATATATACAATTCTTCTCAGTGCCTATTTGGTAACAAGATGTGAAGGTTTTTGTTTTACATAATTTTGCTTAATTGGATACTGTTTTTTTACCCTGTAAGTCTTTGTGTGCTCCCATGATATCTTTGTTCAATATTCATTAAAAATAATACTTCTGTCTGCTTTGGGCACCATTGTATACTGATTTTACAAGGATCTGTTCCATAGTAGGCACAGCAGGGCCCAAGGGTTTAAGCAGTTATTGTCACTTCAGCTGTTTTCCATACTCCATCTTGCCAGCTGATTAGTTTTCTTCCAATACACTCTTTCTATTGACAGTGGAAGTAATACTACTTTAAAGGCTTTGGAGCTGGCCTTGAACTTCCCTTCTCTTTACTTCTTTCATTCAACAATCTTTTGGTCTCAATTTCTTCAGATTCTCCTATAATCTCAGGAATTTCCCCAGCACTTCTGTCAAATAAGCAGGACTTCCACCATGGCAGTATAATTCTAGTTTAGCTAATTTTTGCTACCTTGGAAAGGGTTTAGGTTTAGAAAATGAAACTTTCAGGGATGGGTCAGACTAAACTATGACATGGGAAGGTATTTTGAAGCACCTACCTCCACTCCTTCTCCCTCTAGAGGGCAGTGACCTTTAAAATCTTTGTTCTATAAAAGTGAAACAAAATAGATGATCTGCTTAAGTAAAGTACAACAAAACTGTTTTCATTGTAACTTTGCTCAATATCAATTTATGAGGTTTCAAAGATCTGCAAATACATTTCCTAAATTAAAAAAAAAACATTAATATGGCTTAAAATTCTACTCAAATAACAGGAATTGCATTTTCAGAACTAAAACCCAAGAAAAAGAAAGTGATAACAGAAAATTAAGGTAAAATGCTGTTTTGTCAAAATTTCAAAAGATATGGACCTGCCAATTAGACAAATTTCTAAGACTTAGAAACAGAAGAGGGATTACATAGAACCTTGACAATACATTCCTAGAGTATGTTTTTGGCTTTATATTCATTACTGAAAGTTTCATTTTCTTAACCTAACCCCTTTCCAAGATAGCAAAACAGCTAAACTAGAATTTTACCACCATGGCTACTTAGCCCACAATAAGCATCACTGGTCTCAAAGCCTTGCTTTGCATTTCCAAGAACATCATTTCCTTGTCTTGTTGCAATCAAGTGCAAAATTTCACAATCTCAAAAATTTGCCATCTATAGTATGTTCAATGCTATTGTGACTGAGTTTGCATCTTTGATGGTAAATTGAAAAAGTTTCTGAATTATTTTAAAGTTTTTTCTGTTGTTGTTTACCCTCTAAGGATAGATTTTTTGCCAAGTAGTGTTTGTATGACCTTCTCTAATTACTAGTTTCCCTGGGTATTTTCACCAGTGCCATCTTTTTTCTCTGGTAGATTGGCACGCCATCTATAGTATCAATTTTTATAGCGCCAGTTTTGATTTCTTATTGTTAAGAAGCATACTGGGAACAAGCAGAAGAGGGGAAGGAGCCTCCCGCAAGTGATGTATTGTACCCATAAATTGCAGGGGACAGTTGAGGGGGTCCTTACACTTCCCTTGTTCCTAGGTTCCTTCACTTTGTATGTATTAAGCATTCAGTGCTGATGGCAGGGACCACTGGATCTTTCATTTATTGTTCTGTTCTGAATTTTGTTCAAAACAGTATTGAAAAAGGCTTTTCTCCAGATATTATGAAGAAACTATGTCTGAATTTTTTATGCTCACCCAAGTTTCTGATGTGAGGAAGCAAATCTTCCAGTTTTGCCATCCTAGGGACATTCAGCCTAAGAGAGTGGGTACAAATGTGTTTATTAATAGTGTCTCTGATATTATCAGTACTATCACAAAGTATGATGCTGATGATGTTGGTATGCCAGTCTTTGTTATCTGCCACCCTAGTGAAGTACCACTTATTCCTGCCAATGCTTTTTGTGCATTGAGTTGCTGTGTAAACTCCTGTTTGTCTGAGCTGCACTCTTTGTCTGAGTGTGTGAGAACTCTCCTGCCTGGAACAATTGGATGTCCTCCATCATTAATGCAAGAGTGTTCTGTCTCTTCAAAACCATCCTATGCAGTTATTCTAAAAAACCCACCTACTGACCTCAAAGATCCTATTGAGCGCAAAGAGACCCTTGATGCCCTGGATGGTCATGACAGTATTGTAAGTGTGAGATCTGATCCTGTCAAGAAAAGGTGGGTAGACATACCCAAGATAAAGCCTCAGCTGTCTCTCTTGCTCCTGCTGTAACTAGTCAGCTAAATGTATCCACTCATGTCCTTAATCAAAAAGTGTTTGGTATTGTGAGTAACATCCCTGTTCTTCTGCAAAAATCAGAGCTTATTAGTATGATTCCCAGTCTTGTTGATGCAACTAAAATTGGAAATTCCAGATCCTTACACCTTGAATTTCTAGACAATGCTACCTTAAATAAAGCTATAAATGAGGGTTTGCATTTGGGATACAAGATTTTTAAAATTAGACCTTTACAAAAGTTACCTCCTAGATGTTACCATTGTCAATCACCAAACCACATTGTCAGAAATTGCCCACTCCCATTGACTAATCAAAAGTGTTAACAGTGCACTGGTGGACATTGTAACACACGTGATAATCCTTGCACTGAAAGCCCAAATTGCACCAGCTGCAGGGGAAATCATGTTTCCTATAGTCTCAGATGCCCAGTGTTAAAAAAAGCTCTGAATAAGGGTAAAAAATGATTGCTAGTGGCAATAGATTTCGCTATGTTTCACTTAATAATAACAGAACCAAAGACAAAGATCTTCTTATTGATGAGCTTCTTGATTATGATATAGTTTTCCTACAGGAACATTTTCTAACTAAAGCCAATACAGATACTCTTAAATGGTCACCCACCCACCACATGTTTGTACATGAAGCTAAAAAAAATGCACGGTTGACCCTCTGGGGGCCTTGCAACTTTAGTTTGCCTTGCTAAGAGACCTGAGCTTATTTCTTCTGATCATAATTTACTGGCAACAAAATGCAGTAATATGGTCCTCATCAATGTCTATATGCCAAATCTATATGCCATGCAATTGCAAGAACATTTCTTCCCTATCTGTCTTTGTGGGTTCTTGTAATTGACTCAGGACTCTTCTGCTAAGAGTGACCAATCAGGGATTAAATTGGATTGTGGTTGGTGATATCAATGACAATCTTCTGTCCCAATCTGATAGAAGTGACCTGTTTTTTGATGCTTTGCCTAGTGGCTATCAGTTATTCAATAAAGATAAACAGTTTACCTACATTCATAACCATGATGGTTCTAGATCAAACCTTGGTCATATTATAGTTTCAAGTGGATCACTTGTGATTCCTCCAGTCATTGTTTTAGATTATAAAATTGAGGATGATCACTTGCCTTTAATTTGCAAAATTGAGTTGTCTTCTCTACTGGCTTATAACCCTTTTTCTTACCATAATAAATGGTTTGATAATCCAAATTGGAAATGACTAAATTCTGAAGTTTATTTGTATGTTCTCTGCTTGTTATTATCAAGCCTGAAAGTGCCTTTTCACCTTTTACAAACCTCTGTAAGGTCATCAACAGCTAAGATCAATTTAAATTGTTACTATTACCAGATTGTACATTGTTTGAAGGCAGCTGCTTCAGTTTTAGTTCCTGTGGAATGTGTTAGGTTTGGCACCAGAAAACCATTGTGGAATGTGTGCCCAGAAGTGAAAAAAGCTAAACAATGTGCAAAGTTTTGGCTTTGCCTTTGGATTGCTTGTGATTGGCCCAAGTCTGGTGAAGTATTTAAAATTAAGGCTGGACCATTTTTGGCTTCTAGCAGCTATTTCAACTTGTGATGATTCATTGGTAGGCTACCATTATTCAACTAGCAACAAATTACATTAAGCCAAAACATACAAAATATACCCTTTAAACACACAAAAAACGCACTTTAAACACACAAAACATACACACACTTTAAACACACAAAACATACCCTTTAAAATAAATTTGCCTATTGCCACTATATATATTGGAGATGTTGATTTTAGGATCTCCAGTAGCAGCTCATCATTTCCACCATTAAACAAATCTCTTCTTGGATTTGTCATTTCACCTAAAAAGGAAATACCCCAAATGCATCTCCCAAAAGATACTATTTTTTAATAGTTTAAACATAGCTACTCTGCCTTTTGCAAAACTGGCTGTAGTATGTTTTTTTTTCAGGAGCCATTAGCAGAAAAATGAAAACCCAAGTACTTGCTTCTTTTACTATTTGGATCTCTTTCTCATTAAAATAAAATTTTATAAACCTGTTCATTATTACGTCTTTGTTTACTAAAAACCATAATTTCCATTTCATTGACATTTAATTGCAATCTTTTGAGATCCAGGTAATCCAAGGTAAGATTTTAAAGTTTATGCATGTTATCTTAAGATTTTGCCACTAATATGATGTCGTCTGCAAACAAAAGCATTGAAAAAGCCATATTCCCTAGATTTACTGTTGGAACCCACATACTCTGGAAAAAATCAATAAACAGAGAAAACAACCTAGGTGCTAGTGAGCCACCATGCCTAAGACTATTACTACTGAAAACCCTGGAAATACCATTTTCCAAAACTGTTATCCTTTTTTTTTGTCCCCTTGTTGATGGATTTGAAAAGCCTATCTATTTTAGTAGGTAATCCTAACTTAGCCAAAACTTGGAGCAATAGGGATCTATCAACACTATCAAACACATTGTGCAGATCTAGAAATCCTATATACAGATTATGTTTGCCCTTACTATTGTCATGTTAGACACTTTGTCACTGATGTATATGTAAATTATTTTATTCTTTCATTTAATACCATGTGTGAGTAATTTATTTTCCCACTTCTGTTCCAAAACTCATTACAAACTAGATAATTATAAAATTTAAAACTAATTGTAGGGTTTCAAGCATGTTATTTTTTTCAATCTTCCATTCCCATTCCTTTTCTATGGCTTAATATAAACTACGTAATTAGAACTCAATAAAACTATAATTGTAAAATTAAGAATGTATGCTCAAATTTAAAGCTCAGTTTCTTAACCTTCTTTTTTTCTAACTATATTTGTGCAGTCTGAGTAATTCATGCTTGCAAACTATGCACATACTTACTTACACCTCTTAGCTATATTTTTTACACAGTTAATATAAAATTTCCAGATATTAACTTTTCAATATAATTTGCCTACTGTAAATACTGTAATCAATTATTTATTGCTGAAGGCTAATGAATGTACTAACAATTATTCAAAGCTGATAGATTGAATTGCACACTATTCACAGCCAAAGGGGATTGTAACCCAGGCAATAATAGTGATGTGATTCACACAATCCTCATCTCTCTGCTTTTTCTGTAACCTTGACAAATGTACTTAAAAGCTTTTAAAAAAATCAGATAGCTGTTTTCATTATTTGCTAATGTCTTAGCTTACATTCTTTTGTGAAGAAAATTAACCTTGTTTTAAGCTTTAATGGATGGTAACTAAAATGCTCCTTTGTAATAGGTGGTTTACTGCAACAAATACCTTCTCATTTGAGTATTGCACCACGTGTTCCTTCACTAGCATGTATAAAACGCTATCAGTCTACATCTACTGAGAATAAACGTAAGTATTGCATTTTATACATTTTTATAGTTAGGTCCAAGGGTGACAATTAAGGGCTGGGGTAAATTACCCCCCCTCTGTTTTATTTTGGAAAAAATCGTATCTCCACTTAAAAAAGAAGAGAATAAAATCCTTGCCTGTACCCCACACACTTTTGTGAATTGGTCCTGTTGGTTAGATCAGTATTTTCTTTTATACCCCTTTGCCTTCTTTTGCAGAAAGATTAATGATAAATTATCAATTCTAAAGTGATAAATTGATGAATTTAGGTGGTATTTACAGTTATATGAGACACCTTGACAATAGCTGCTGAACTTATATGCTTTTTTAAGACTAAGATATGTGCAAATAATATAATAAATATGTCATTGCTTTGAGGCTGCATAAATGCTAATATATAGAATCATGGAGAAAACAGGAATCTATTAGTATATACATGCAAAAAATCAATAGAACATTTAAATGCACTCAAATTGAACTTCAAATGTAGTTGTGATTTTCATGAAATTGTCAAAAATAAACAAGGAAAAATAAATTTCGGAAAAAAGTACATTATTTGAGGATTAAGGTGGTGAACACAAATGAATAAAAGGACTCTTACATCTTTCAGCAGTTAATATTAAAATAGTCATTGGCTGAGTCTTCTTGGCTCTTTTGGCAGTAATTCCAATTTTGAACATAAATAAAAACAAACATGTTTTTTCAATGGAAAGTAAGGAGGAACATAAAAACTAAGAACGAATCGGAATTATTCCATATACAATGTGGGGGGGGCTGCCCCCTCCTTGTTCTTTGCTCTTCATGCTATTGGGACAAGCAGTGAAAAACAGTAGTCAAGAGCAAGGGATGAGGGAGTGGCAGTCCTTCTCATATATGGAATAATTTCTGTTTGTTTTGAGTTTCAATGTTGATCCTTACTTTCAATTGAAAAACATGTTTGTTTTTATTTAATTTCTGACTGCTTTTCTAATCCTGCTGGGAAATCACCCTTCACCTCCTCCCATTTAAAATTTTCCTAGAAAATTCTCCCTTGTAAACTTTTCTCCTCATGGAAAATTCTCCCCTGGGAACTTCCCTCCTCATGGTTTTTTCCCCTGGAAACTTTCTTTGTCGAAGGAAATTCTCCCCATGGAACTCCCCCTCCACTTGCAAAAAATTCCTCTCCAAAAAATGTCTATATTTCCAATAAAAACTACTATATGTAAGCAATGGGTAAATTGCATAACTCACAAACCTTTTCCCAGGGACTGCAGGGCATCATTGTCATCCCCAGAGGCATAGTTATTGGACCTTTCAACTACGTTGAACCAAATGGCTATCTCAAAATTTTGACCAATCTTTTTGGTAGCTTAAAAATAGCACTAGAATTTAATTTCCATGCGAATGAGCCAACCTTCTAGGACTATTGGTTCAATACAATCATGCCTGGGAAAATAAAATCCACATTTGTAGATAGGAATTTGCAATCAGGCTTGTAGCTTTAGATGGTTAAAATTGAACTTAATGAATGTTATATTTGGAATCAGCATAAAAAAAACAATTCTTTTGATATACTAATTGTTATCAAAATTCCTTTTTTAGAGTCTTGGATGTTATTGGGCCGAGTTGCTCCTTGCTTAGAGCTTTTAGAACATAACTTTTGGTCAATTACATGTTCTTGGAATCCCCCCCCCCCTCCTTTAATGAGTCAGGATATGCATGCACTTATGGAAAATATGTTTGTTTGAGTTTCAGAAAATTGATTAGCTTGTAGCAGGGCATCAAAGGTGGAACTCATAAGGTATGAGAGGTCTCCAAGACTCCTGAACATAGCATGTAAACTAAATTAGTAAAAGAATTCCTTTTTTGAATACAGAAATATCCCTGTTGAAAATTATAGCTAGACTCTTGACTGAATTTCCATGGAGTATTGACATTAAGACTCTTTAATTTTGGTTATTTGTCTTAAGTTGATTTTGATAAGTAGTCGTTTTAATTTTATTCATTCTTTTTGGTTTATTTATTTATAACCCACATATACAAAAAGTAAAAAGGCAGAGTGACAATGAGAAAGGTAACAGAGTAACAAAAAATGCATATTTAATAAAAAAAACTTAGATGAGAGTGAGGGATTATATGTACAAGCCATGCCTGAGAGTTACCTGCGATTCATATCTGACATTAAAACTATATCAGAAACACTAAAATCATTTGCAGGAAACTAATTTTATCTATGGAGGGGTATTTATTTATATATTTATTTATTTGTAGCCTACATACAGTGAAAAGTAGCAGAGTAAAAAATAAGGAAAATAAATAAAATTCATTACACATACACACAAAAATACTAAAAAATAACTATACCAATGTCTAACATCATAGAACAACTGGATGAGACGGTGTTGAGGGCCCAACCTTAAGGTTCAGAAAATAAGTTCCTGTTGATGATGACTCATGTCAGTAGCACGAAACCGAGCGATTAATTTATCACTCGGGTTAAAATTTGAAATTTACAAAATTAAAAGTAAATTATCCGAATTTTTTTCAAATCACCTGTGTTAATAATTGGGAGAAGACCTGAAGTATAAATGACAGAGTAAAGGTTAAAATGACGAAAAGCAGAGCAGAGTTTGGCGAGAACACGCCTATTATACTTTCATTGGTTTGGACCAATCTTTTTGTAACTCACCTGGATCTTTGTATCAATAGCATCAGCATTCTGCTATATAAATCCTCATTTAATCGAACTTTTTTGTTATTCTTAGAGAGGGGTATCAGACCAATCTTGGGCGTAAGGAATTATCCCCATTACTGTGAAAAAGTTTTCATGAATGGGAAATGAATGTAATTCCCACATCTTGGAGAATGAAAATTTTCAAATTGTAATGGGAGACTCCAGAGAAATTGCCTACGGATTGTTCTGGGTACCCGGCTGACTGACCGTATTTCAAACAGAAAGCTGTACGAAAGATGTGGTTCTATCCCGCTTTCTATGGCTATAATGAGAGAAAGGTTGAGATGGTTTGGGCACGTTCTATGGATGACGGATGACAGATTGCCGAAGATTGTCCTTTTTGGCCAACCATCAAGGACTAAACAGAAAGCAGATCATCCGCGGTTGGGGTGGGAAGATGCCATAAAGAAAGATTTAAGGGAAAGCAGAACCTCCTGGGAGGGTGTAAAGAGGGAGGCTTTGAATAGATGGGATGGAGGAGGAGCGTGCGTAGCTGTGTTGGCCTCAGGCGGCTTGGTGCTGCGGTGAGATGTTAGTAGTAGTAGTAGTAGTAGTAGTAACGGGAGATCATACCCTGACATAAGTACCAAGGACAGTGAAAACTAAGTATGACTGATTGAACTGGTTTGGTGAAAACTTACACAACCATTTGAAGAATATCCGTGTATACAGGTATGTAGTTTTTGGCAGTAGAGGTTACCAATTCAATAAACAGAAACACGGGGGAAGCTTCGGAAGGTTTTGCTATCCTTTGATGATGTAGTCTATGGGAATCAACAGATTCTTAATGTTTGAATTTTTACCAACTTGTGCACTAAATTGGCTTGGTGGTGCATTTTGAAAGATCTGTATCTGACTAAAATATATTCTAAAATTTGATCAGTAAAGTTAGACTTTCTGTTGAAAGCTAATGAGTGGGAGATTCTTATTAACTTGTTTCACTAATTAAATTTGTGTTCTGAATCTGTCCATTATAAGTAAAATAATTTTTCAGTTCAAGGCTGTGTTTCAACTTTTATGAAGTACCCTCAGTTTTGCATCATGGTTTTGTACAGGTTTATTTGTAGAATTTCTGGGATTTAAACCTGTAGAAGCTTCAAAAACAATAACTTAAAGGCTACAGGAACTTGGAAAGACCAGATTATCCTTGTTGAATTTAGCACAGAAAGGGGCTAGACAAAATTTTCAAACAGTTTAAAGAAGTTAATGTTTAAAATGCCTAGATTTAAAAGAAAGGAAACTTTTAAGAAATCAAACAGTTCGTGGTAACGAACTGTAAGTAAGGAGCGACCCGGCTCAATGGTAACCGAAACTCTAGAAAACGGTATTTTGATACAAATAGATACATCAAAAGAATCGTATTTTAATGCTGATTTCAAATATATAAGTTTCATCAAGTTTAATCCTTTCCATCAAAAGTTAGGCGCCTGAGAAAATTTGGCTGATTTTCGAAAAAGGGGGGAAAGACCCCCTAAAAGTCATAGAACCTTAATGAAAATCACACCATCATATTCCGCGTATCAGAGAACCCTACTGTAGAGGTTTCAAGCTCCCATCTACAAAAATGTGGAATTTTGCATTTTTTGCCAGAAGAAAGATCACGGGTGCGTGTTTATTTGTTTGTTTGTTTGTTTTTTTTTTTTTTTTCCCCCAGGGGTGATCGTATCGAACCAGTTGTCCTAGAATATCGTGAAAGGGCTCATTGGAATGGAAATTGAAAGTTCTAGTGCCCTTTTTAAGTGACCAAAAAAAATGGAGGGCAACTAGGCCCCCTCCCACGCTCATTTTTTTCCCAAAGTCACCTGATCAAAATTTTGAGATAGCCATTTTGTTCAGCATGTTCGAAAATATTATAAGTATGTCTTTTAGGATGACTTAATCCCCCGAACTTCCCGCGGGGAGGGCTGAAAGTTATGAACTTTACCCAATGTTAACATATAGTATTGGTTATTTGGAAGTATACAGACGTTTTCAGGGGAGATTTTTCCTGGTAGTGGGGGGGAGGGGGGGGGGGTGGGTGGGTCAGGGGTTATTTGGGAGGAGTCTTTCCATGAAGGAAGTTTTCATGGGGGAAGGGACATTGCTATGAAGGGGACGCCGGACTTCCCAGCATTATTTAAAAAAAGATCATAAATTTAATATAAAAAAACAAGTATTTCAACTGCAACAGCAGCAACATCGAAACTTTAAACGAACAGAAAATATTACATATATAATTGGGTTCACCCCGTAGTCAATGCCTCGCTCTTTAAGCCAAAGATTTTTTAGTACTTTCATAAGAGCTATTTATTCTAATTAACGGCCTTTGTGATTAAGCGGTCATTTCTAAAGAATTAGAACAAGATTTGAACTTTCGCTTAAAGAGCAAGGTATTGACTAGGGGGCGAACCCCCTAATAAATGTATTAAAAATATATGAATATAGAAGTTCGTTACGTAAGTTAATTCGTAAGTTACGTATATTTATTACTAATAAAAACGTTCGTAAATAAAATTAAACAAGTTTCGAGAAAGCCATTTAACTAAATAAAAGTAAATTAATATGACAATTTTGTTTTAATTATTCATGTACGGTGAGCCAAGATCAAAACCTGCATTTATTCAAAAACGTTCAAAAATTAAATAAAAAAAAACAAGTTTTTTAAACTGAAAGTAAGGAGCGACATTAAAACTTAAAACGAACAGAAATTATTCTGTATATGAAAGAGACTGTCCCCTCCTCAACGCCTCGCTCTTTACGCTAAAGTTTGACTCTGTCTCACAACTTTATTTTTTAAAACAATAAAAAACTTTAGCGTAAAGAGCGAGGCGTTGAGGAGGGGACAGTCTCTTTCATATACAGAATAATTTCTGTTCGTTTTAAGTTTTAATGTCGCTCCTTACTTTCAGTTTAAAAAACTTGTTTTTTTTTATTTAATTATTAGATAAAACTGCAACGTCAAAATTATAGATTTGATATTTAAAGTAAGGAGATGAAATACATATTGATGACAGTAAAAAAAATCAGTTTTCATTAATGTATTAATGGTATTAGACAACAGAAAGTAAAAATAATATTTTGCCCTTTTTCCAGCAACTGTAAAAAAGCATGATGCTGTGGGCAGAAATAATCTTGCCGAATTTGGAGGCTACGTTGCCGAGTGTTTACCCAAGTTTGTTGAAAAGGTTCAAGTAACATCAACTGATGAGCTAGAGCTGTTAATTGCTCCTGAAGGCGTTGTTCCCGTTTTGCAGTTTTTAAAAGACCACCATAATGCCCAGTTTGTCAGTTTGGCTGATATTGGAGGCATGGATGTCCCATCTAGGCAATATCGCTTTGAGGTGCAATTTTCTTTCTTATTTTGCCTTGCAAATGTATGTTAGCTATTGTATAAGTGTATACAGTTTTAGTCTTTGGGTGAAAGGGGATTAGGCTATTGGGAGGGTATCCTTCAGTCCAATGTCAGTGGGGACTTTCCGCCTTTAATTTCTCTCTGTGTGTTAGTATGAGTTTTTTGCTTTTTTTCAACTCCTATATGGTTTGCATGGCATCACTAAAAGAAATTTTTTGAATGACTGAATAAATCTATTTGAATAGATACAAGTTTTAGATCCAATAGGTAAATACAATTGAAAAATCAAGCCAATTTACAGTTGGCAAATTTAATATTAAAGTAGGTTAAATCGATTTTAGAAATTTGTCAAAATACTAACACGTTGTTATAGTTGAAACTCAAAGTTATTCAGCCCATTCATGAACTAAGTTACAGTTGTTAAAGATCAGTCAGTTGATGATTTCATCATCAACGATTTCATCAGTTGTTAAAGATCTCTAAACATATTTAGTTTCTTTTCGTATTAACAATGGACCATATCCCCCTAGCTTTATAGGAAAGTCATTATGCAATTGATTGGCACCACTAGGGGTAATAAGGGGGGCAATGTCCTACACTGGGAAAAAAGTAGATACTTGAAAGATCCACTTCGAGAACAAGGCCTCTGTGTTTTTGCCCTACTTTGTCTGTACATTTATTTGCAACAAAGTCACTTTCATTGTAATGAAAATATTACTGCTTATTAAGACATTGAAATTTTTTTAATCTATCACCATTATACCATTGTATTGGAAAATCCCCCGCCTCCTGTAAAAATCTTTGGTGGCATCCTTGATACAATTGGTTGCTTGTTTGACAAATTTATAACCAAAAGTAAGGGATTCAGTTTTTGCTGATTAATGAATCAAGTAACCATTGCTAGAAGGCCAGCTTACTTGCGTGCAGTGATTTGATTAAATCAGCGATACACATATAACAAATGAAATGGACAAAAATGCATAAGAACAAGAAGAAGAAAAAAGGAAAAAAATCGAGATACTCACCAGCAACCTGCTCTCATCCTGCATCACGATCGAGAAGTAATTTTTATGTTTTAATTTACTTGAGGATACCGTCCCATAACACCTAATCCTGCACGAAAGACTATTCCAGAGGTTTAGGACATACAATATCAACAATTTATTTTAACCTTGCTACTTCTGAATTTCTTACCAAAGAAAGGTGGTTTGTTTTAGTCCTTCCACCAATTGGACATGAGAACTTTGATTGATGGCTTTGGTAACATTCTTACCCAACTCCTTGCCTCTCTGGCCTCAAGAATAAAATGAAACCAATTTTTTCTATATTTAATTAATTTGAGTTGTCTTGAATGTATATTAAGAAAAACTTCAATGTACAAGTTATGAAATTTAGGTTGTTTTTTTCTACACGTAAAAAAATTTGAGCAAATAACTTCAAACCAGTAAATGGAGGTTCGCAATCATATTGATTTGTTTTGGATTTCTTGTTTTCTCTAGCTGTCGGGTCATCTCAGTTATAGTTCCCGGTTTCGTATAATTTGGATCACAAAACCTCGGGTGTTTGCCTCTTCCGAAATCTCGATTTTATTATCCTCCCTATAATTTTGGTGTTATGTGTATAATATGTAAATTTTTTATTTTCTGTATTTCTTCCTACTCCAAAATATTTCTCCCTTCTATAAAACATAGTCATAGGCGAATGCCTGATTCCCTGGCCCCTTGCGAAAAATCTGTGGTATTTTATACATGTGGACTGTTCAAAAGAAAATTTTGTCATTTCTTAAAACAAACATGGAGAAAATTCAAAATGAAGATTGGTTAGTAGTTTTAATTTTAGTATAACAGTTAACTAGTAGAAAAGCATTCAGATTTTCTCGTTGTTTACTTATGTGTAGAAATTTGCAAGTATGTTTTAGAATGGAATTAGTTGAATTGACATCTAAAAATCATTTTGTTTTACGCCAACAGATTTTCTGTCATTTGTTGGTATTGATTCTTATTTTTAGGAATTGTAAGTGTGACTATATGCAGTTAAGTGTCAATCAAATGCTTGACGTTGTAAATTAAAAATATACAATAGTTGACTTTGGTCATCTTGCCCTTGAAATGCTCAAAGATTAAATCTTCCAGATAATCTACAATCTCCTGTCTCTCCGTTTCAACTCAAGAATCCGAGTAAAGACATATACTGATGAATTAACTCCGATTGACTCGATTAATGACATATTCAAAGCTGCAAATTGGTATGAAAGGGAAATTTGGGATATGTATGGTGTCTTCTTTGCAAATCATCCTGACCTACGAAGAATTCTGACGGATTATGGATTTGAAGGCCATCCACAAAGAAAAGATTTTCCACTAACTGGATTTGTTGAGGTAAGCCGTCCGAAAGGAAATCTCAGTTCAGAGCAATATTTTATAACTTAGGGGTATATGTCCTACAAGAGGATATTTTAATTTTCAAAGATGAGGGGGAGGGGGATTTGATTGAAAAGGAGCTAGTTTGATTTTGAAATTGTAGATGGGGGGGGGGTCTATTTGATAATGTTTAGAGTTGGTTTACGGTATTTCTGTTTCCTCCATGAGAATTGAGTGTATGCCTTAATAATAAACTATATTTCGTCATGAGAGGGGCTGTACCAGTGTAATTGAAATGTACAGGAAGGAAATGGATAAGAAAGGGATCGCTGCTTGAGGGACAGTTTTTTTTTTCTGTATTCCATTAAAGAACAAGAAGACATTTAGGTATGAAGTTTCCACACAGTTTTTATAGAAATTTAGGATCCTGCGCAAAATTGCCGGGAATTTATTTGTCCAAATTTATTTGTCCATGTCCAAGTTTAGTTCTTCCCGTGGGTAAGTACTTAGTGTACTAAAATACTAAGTACACGGGAAGAAGAAGAGAAATTGTCTAAAACGTCCTCTTTAAAGTCAGTCTTTTCCAATATGATCATAATGCTTTGTTTCTTAGCGACGTTTCAGCTTAGGGAGTTTCATAGATTCAGCACTAAGAATAGCATTGTATAAAACCTACTCGGGCATTTCTGTGCCGTTCGAAAATCCAAATCTTAATTTATTCTTCGAATAATTTTGTTTTCTTCATGAATTTAATCTTTAGAAAATAAAGTGGTTCAAAATTGTGCAATTATAATATTTAAAAAATTTTCACTTGCCAAACCGTAGCTAATAGGAGAATCTGTATTTGCAGGTCATCAGTATTAACACTGTCATCATTTAATAAATATCATAGGCAGCGCAATAGCGCTGCCTAAGTAACGAACGATGTTGGCACAATGTATTTTTTTTTTTTTTTTTTTTTTTTTTTTTTTTTTTTTTTTTTTTTTTTTTTTTTTTTTTTAGACCAGGGCACTTCGTATCGAAGGATTTGCTGTAGAAACTTCGAAAAGGGTTCATTCGATTGGAAACTGGAAGAGCTAATGCCCTTTTTAATAATCGAAAGTGATTGGAAGGCAACTAACTCCCCTTCCACGCCCACAATTTCCCCAAACACATCCAATCAAAATTTTGAGATGGCCATGTTGTTCAACGTAGTTGATTTCTAGATGGAAAGTATGTTTGTGAGGAGGACACTCTCCCCATAGCCCTCAGGGCAAGGATTGTAGGTTATGCCCTGTGAGCATATAAGGTTTTTATAGAAAGCGCTGTCTGACAAACTTCAAAAAGGGCTCACTCGATTAGAAATTCAAAGGGCTAGTGCCCTTTTTAATAATCGAAAGTGATTGGAAGGCAACTAACTCCCCTTCCACGCCCACAATTTCCCCAAACACATCCAATCAAAATTTTGAGATAGCCATTTTGTTCAACGTAGTTGAAAGTTCTGGAAATTAGGTCTTTGAGGATGACACCCCCCCCCCCCTCACAGCCCTCAGGGCAAGGGTTGTAGGTTATGCCCTGGGGGCATATAAGGTTTTCATAGAAAGCGTTGTCGTAGAAACTTCAAAAAGGACTCATTCGATTGGAAATTGAATTGATAGCCACTGCAGTTGGCGCACTGTGGAATTACAGTACATGGCTACAAATCAGCACATATATGGTCCCCAGAGCAGTAATCACTCTTAAGTCGAGGTTTCAGGACAGTCTGCTTTAACATGGTACGGAAAACGATAGTTAAAACAACATTTTAGCAAATTTTTGAATTCAGCAACACTAAAAACACATACCCAATTTTCAGTCCATCTTGAGTATTTGAGCTTTGGTAATCGAGCCAGCAAATTGCAACTTAGTCCTACAAAGGTAATGCGATTTGCTATCAAAGTGCCAGGATAGGTTTCCATCTTAGTCAGATCAACATCATTGAAAATACCACGAACCAGATCAAAAAGTCTCCTTGGGAGAGCTTTTGTTGAAGTACCATTTTTAACAGACTGTAAAAAGTCACAGAAATTATTGGCTGCAGTTTTATCGATATCTATCAGCCACTTATCCTATAAAGGTTGCACCAAGATGATATGCTTATGTCCGATTATCTTATCATTCAAATCCTTGTTTAAATGGGTCAGTCAGTCCGTCAGAAATCGTGGAGACCGAAATTGTCACATGAGGATCAAGAACAGATGTTCTAAGGGGCAATAACGGCGGAAAATTTGCCTCGTAAGAGTCAAATCGGTTGAATATAAAATTTTTCCTATTGGCAAAGTTCTTAAATAGCTCATTGTATATTCTTTATTTTTTTTTTTTTTTTTCAATGGAGGAATTGATTTATTTAAAAAGAAAAAAAACTTAACAAAGAACAGGAATCCCTGTAATCTGAGTTTGTGTTGCTACTCTAAAATAAGATACATATTTATATCAGTGTATTCAGGTATCCATATTGTCAAAGCTAAAAAAAAAATAGCAAAGAACTACTCGAGATAAAAAGAAAAACTATCTAATTTCATGCACGTGCTGGCAACGGTGTCTCAACCGCTTACACACTTTTGTTATTATTTAATTTTCTTTTAATTTTAGGTCCGTTATGATGATGAAGTGAAGAGGGTCGTGGTTGAGCCTGTTGAATTGGCTCAAGAATATAGAAAATTTGATTTGCAAAGTACGTGGGAACAGTTCCCTAATTTTCGAAGCATCGAAGCTCCAGCCCAAGAAATCCCCGTGAAACCAGAAGAAAAGAAGTAAATTCTCCGCAGTTAGTCGTGTGTACATACGTGTTTTTATTTCACCATATGGAATACAGTCAATATTGATGAATTAAAAAGCACGTGTAGTCAGATATGTAATGAATTACATAACGTAACAGGAGGTCTATCAATCTTGTTTCCTGGGAATATTAATATAATAATATATTATAAGTAAAAAAAAAGTCATCAGCGCATCAAATTCGAACCTTGCGTCGAATTTTGTCATATGTTTGAAAACAATGACAAAACGAATTACAATTAATAGAGCTGAATAAATGGAACGAAGCGACTTTAATTTATTTTAAGAATTATGAACTAGTGGGTGAAAACACGTGCTGAGTTAAACATAAACAACTAAAAACATTGTTAAGCTAATCCCTTTCAATGCATTCCAAAGGTATACTACTTGAATCCTTTGTAGTTTCCAAAGATCTGATTGATTGCGCACCAAGTCAGAGTCTACGATTTTTAGGCGTTTTGGGGACTGTATCATTAGAAAACTTCTAAATTTGGATGTCAATTTTTTCACCATGCTTTTACTTTTAAACTGACCTCAGTCAAAGGTTGTATCTATACCCAGCTTTATCAAAGTTGAAAAGTTTTAAATCTTCTCCAAATAAATTCTAGTTTTCCCTAATTTGAAGCACCTTTTCTTCCTGTTTTATGTTCGTGTTGTCCCCAATGTATAATCACGCAAGTTAAACATAAGGGGATTTTTAGTATTGCCACTAGGGTTCTATGCGAGGGTTTTTAGGATAAGCTTAACCCCCAGCCCCCTCTTATCCAAAAAACACATGATTTTGACGGTTTTCTGTAATTCGTTTGTTTTGTATTTTACAGCCTGAACCTAGAAAACAACGAGCCACGTTGTCAATAACGGCTGTGCTACAAAAAAAGTACTTTTATCAAAAAGTTATATCTTATTTCAATGCTATCACTTTTATCAAACCCGCCCTTTAAGTAAGAAGTCATTTATGGTTGTGATCTACATTTCAGGGAATAGAATAAGTCAGTTGTGACATCGTACCCTTGGCAAAGTCTCATATATTATATCATATTATGTATGAAGATGCAATTTTTGTTTTCTCTCCAGCTTCGTAATTATGTTTTTTCAAACAGTTCGTGGTAACGAACTGTAAGTAACGAGCGACCCGGCTCAATAGTAACCGAAGCTCTATAAAACGGAGTTTTGATATCAATAGATATATCAAAAGAATCGGCTTATGCTGATTTTAAATATATATGTTTCATTAACTTTGGTCTTACTGATTAAAGGCTACGAGCCTGAGAAAATTTGCCTGATTTTCGAAAAAGGGGGAAACACCCCCTAAAAGTATTAGAATCTAAATGAAAATAACACCGTCAGATTCAACGTATCAGAAAATCCTACTGTAGTGGTTTCAAGCTCCTACCTGCCAAAATGTGGAATTTTGTATTTGTTGCCAGAAGAAAGACCACGGAGGCGTGTTTATGTGTTTTTGTTTTCTCCATGGGTGATCGTTTTGACCCAGTGGTCCTAGAAGATCGTGAGAGGGCTCATTCGAACGGAAATTAAAAGTTCTAGTGCCCTTTTTCAGTGACCAAAAGAATTGGAGGGCAACCTGGCCCCGCCCCTTTTTTCCCAAAGTCGTCTGACCAAAATTTTGGGATAGCCATTTTACTCATCGTAGATGAAAGGCCCAATAACTATGCCTTTGGATATAACATGACCCCCCCCCCCTCCAGCCCCAGGGGAAAGGTCTTTAAGTCATAAAATTTGCCCATTTTTTACCCATAGTATTTGTTATTGTGAAGTATGTATTCATTTTCGGGTGGAGGGGGCGCATTTTTTGCTGGGGGTTTTACCACAGGGGATTTTCCTATGGGGAGGGAAGTTTCCAGGGGGTGAACTTGTCAGGGGAAATTATACAATGGAAGAATTTGCCAGAGTTCCTATACAAAATTCTTTTTAAATGTCTTGCTTTCTCTTTTCCGTCTCAATTTTACGCGCGGCGTTGTTAAGGGTATTTGTCCAGGGTAAATTTTCACCTGGATTGAATTGTCTAGTGGATATTCCCGTGGAGGTGGGGCCAGATTTCCTGGCATTACATAGCGATCAGAAATTAAATTTTAAAAAACGAGTTTTTTCAACTGAAAGTAAGGAGCAACATTAAAACTTAAAACGAACAGAAATTATTACGTGTATGAAGGGGATTACACCCCCCTCAACACCTCGCTCTTCACGCTAAAGTTTGAATTTTGTCCCAATTCTTTAAGAACGATTCCTGAAGCACAAGGGTCGTTTAATTAGAACAATAGGGAGCTTTTTTAAAAGTACTAAAAAACTGTCGCGTTGGAATAGGCATGTTCGTATATAGCGGACAAAGTATTATGTGGTGTCTGTGAATTTGGGGATGATACCAAATCGAGAGTATAGTACTCGAGATTATGAACTTCTGATGTTAGTTCATTATTTTTCTATATCTTGTTTATAAGTGTCAGCTAGTTCTGTTGCTCGCAGTTTGATGTCTTCATCCGTCACTGTTTGTATTTTGGGATCCATGTAAAAAACCAAACATATTAAATATGTCTTGTTTTCTCTCCAGAAAACCTTTCTCTCCAAAAAACCAAACATATTAAATATGTCTTGTTTTCTCTCCAGAAAACCTGTTTCTGATTTCACCTTGTATGTTACCCATTGTCTCTAAAATTATCACACGAAACTTTGTTTCAGCTTCCTGTTCGCAGCTAGCATCATCACATTCTTCATCGTACATTTTTTCCTTCGGTCTTTGTGTCTGCGATGGCAGTAGGTACAACGTTTTGTCTAGTCTTTTTCCCTGGAAAAGTTTTCTGACAATGTCGATTCGGGTGAGCTCCTTGTGCCAGAAACAAGTCATTGCAATGAACTCAAATTTCTCAATGTTCTTTTACAATACTTCTAGCTTCTGCTTTGGTTTCAGAGCTTGATTTAGAACTATTTATGAGAAATTTGAGGGCTTTCATTACCTCTCCTAGATTTTTGATAATTACTGCAACAGCTTCTCGTTTTGCCGACCACCAAGTGTCACTCTGTCTTTTGAGAGATACAGATATATATTTGAGCAATTTAAAACGAGTTTTTTCAACTGAAAGTAAGAAGCAACATTAAAACTTAAAAAGAACAGAAATTGTTTCATATATGAGGCAGGTTGTCCCATCCTCAATACCACGCTCTTTTCACTAAAGTTTTTAGTATTTAAAAAAAAAGCTGCTTATTGTTCTAATTAAACGAACCTTGTGTTTCAGGAGGGGTTCTTAAAGAATTGGGACGTAATTCAAACTTTAGCGTAAAGAGCGAGGTATTGAGGAGGAGGCAATCCCCTCATAAATGTAATAATTTCTGTTCGTTTTAAGTTTTAATGTTGCTTCTTAATTTCAGTTGAAAAAACGTGTTTTTTAATTGAATTTCTGATCGTTTTTAAATAATATAGGGGAAATCCAGCTCCACCTCTACGGAAAAAGCCCCTCCCACCCCCCTACAGAAAGATATTCTAGACGCATAAAATTTTGTCGGTAAAGAGAAAGTGAGACAAATAAAAATAATTTCATATAAGAATTCTGGCAAATTCTCCCAGGGCAAAATTTCTCCTGAAAATTTTACCCCCCCCCCAGAAACTTCCCTTCCAATGAAAAATGCTCCTCGTGGAAAATCCTCCCTAGCAGAAAATTCACCCTCCACCCACCCAAAAAATGTATGCATACTTCCTAATAATAAATACTATACGTGAACAATAGACAAATTTATACTTAAAGACCATTCCCGAGGGGCTGTGGGGGGTCCTCTTATCTCCAAAATCATAGTTAATGGACCTCTCAACTATGCTGAACAAAATGGCTATCAAAATTTGATCGGACAATTTTATGAAAAAAGGGGCGTTGGAGGGAGGCTAGCTGCCGTCCATTCTTTTTGGCCACTTAAAAGGGCACTAGAACTTTTGTTTTCCTTTCGAATGAGCCCTCTTCCGATGTTCTAGGACCATTGGTTCAGTACGATCACCCCTGAAAAAAAAGATAAACACGTATCTGTGACCTTTCTTTTGGCAAAAATACAATATTGCACATTTTTGCTTATAGGAGCTTGGGACCTCTACAGTAAATTTATCTGATATGCTGAATCTGATGGTGCGATTTTCAGTAAGATTTTTTATCTTTTAGAGGGTGTTTCCTCCCTCTTTTGAAAATCCGACAAATTTTTGCAGGCTCGTAGCCTTTGATGGGTAACACTAATCTTAATGAATATTATATATTTTGAATCAGCATAATACTCCGATTCTTTTTA